>JAJPUD010000920.1:55982-82845 GCA_023553655.1 Myrmecobius fasciatus
TTTCTACTGGGCCTATATCCCAAAGAGATCTTAGAGGAGGGAAAGGGCCCCACATGTGCAAGAATGTTTGTGGCGGCCCTTTTTGTAGTGGCTAGAAACTGGAAACTGAAGGGATGCCCATCAATTGGAGAGTGGCTGAATAAATTATGGTATATGAATGTTATGGAATATTATTGCTCTGTAGGAAACGACCAGCAGGACGATTTCAGAGAGGCCTGGAGGGACTTGCATGAACTGATGCTGAGTGAAACGAGCAGAACCAGGACATCATCATACACAGCAACAACAGTATTACATGATGATCAATTCTGATGGACATGGCTCTCTGCAACGAAGAATTGTCTCAAACCAGTTCCAATTGTTCACTGAAGAAAACCATATACACCCAGAGAGAGGGAAATGAAATATGGACCACAACGTAACATTTTCACGCTCTCTATTGACATTTGTTTGCATTGAGTTGCCTTTCTCAGATTCTTTTTTTTTTTTCTTGTAGATAGGATTTTTCTTGCATAACTTCTCAAGCATTTCAACCTTATTAGCATGAAGTGGACTTCCTGCCATCTAGGGGAGGGGAGGGGACTGGGGGTAAAATTTGTAATGGAAAGCTTTGTAAAGATCAATGTTGGGGAACTACCCATACATATGTTATACAAATAAAAAGCTTTAATAAAAAAAAGTTTTTATTGATATTTTCTTTTTTAAAAGACTATCATAGTAATTCCAAGTAATCCTCCATATCTTTATTCTAGTGAACCATCCCATTGGACAAATAGCATTTCTTAGAGAAGAAAAAAATTTGACACAAGATCAATATATTGAAAAAGTATGAAAATAGGGGCAATTTGTAATATTTGTGGACCTCCCTCATCTTCAAAGGGGTAGAATGGTGTTCTATATCTGAGTTCTTTTTCTTAATTTATTTTTTTTATTAATACTTTTTATTTGCAAAACATATGTATGGGTAATTCCTAAACATTAACCCTTACAAAGCTTTCTGTTACAAATTTTCCCCCCTACTTCCCACCCCTCCCCTAGGTGGCAGGATATCCACTACATGATAATTATGTTAGAATACTTAAGAAATAGAATATATGTATAGTTATTGCAGCATTTTTTGTGCAGGAGAAATCATATCTACCAGAAAGAATAACCCGATAAAGAAAATACAATGCAAGCAAACCTCAATAGAGAACATGAAAATGTTATATTGTGGTCCACATTTCACATCCCTCTCTCTGGGTGTATATGGCTCTCTTCACCGAACAATTAGAACTTGTTTGAAGCATTTCATTGTTGAAGAGAGTCATGTCCATTAGAACTGATCCTCATATAATATTGTTGTTGCCGTGAATAATGATCTCCTGGTTCTGCTCACTTCACTGAGCATCAGTTCATGCAAGTCTCGCCAGGCCTCTCTGAAATCGTCCTGCTGGTCGTTTCTTACAGAGCAATAATATTCCATAACATTCATATACCATAATTTATTCAGCCTGTATATCTGAGTTCTGCTTGATCTTTATAATGTTTTTATATTCCCTTTTGATTTGTGTGTGTGTGGTTATTCTTTGCAATGGTTCTGCTTATTTCACTCTGCAACAATTCATATAGATCTTTCCATGCTTCTTTGTATTCATCATATATTATTTCTTATAGCACAGTAATATTCAATACCATCATTTGTTTAGGCATTGATAGCTTTCTACTTTGTTTCCAAGTCCAAGTATTTTTAAACTATTTTGTGTCATAGGCCTTTTTGTAAGTCTGATAAAGGCACGGGCCTCTTTTTAGAAAATAATGACTCTGGGGCAGCAAGGTGGCACAGTGGATAAAGTACCAGCCCTGAAGTCAGGAAGACCTGAGTTCAAATCTGGTCTCAGACACTTAATATGTCCTAGCTGTGTCACCCTGGGCAAATCACTTAACCCCAATTGCCTCAGCAAAAAAAGAAAGAAAGAAAATAATGACTTAAATGAGTAACATATATAGGATTACAAATGAGGCTACTTATATTTAAATAAAATATTTATGCAAAAATTATTCATAAATATAAAAATGTTTTTAAAAACAAGTTCCATGTGGATCCAAGATGTCAGTTAAAGGCAAGTAATCTCTCAAGCTATCTCCCAAAGCCCTCTAACTACTTTTACATAATGACTCTAAACAAATTTTAGAGCATCAGAAGTCACAAAGAGACGAAATCAAATAATTTTCCAGCTGAAGATAATTTGAAGGTCAGCAGAGAGTTGTACCATGGTGAGAGAACAGCATGACTCCAGTGCAGGCCACGCCAGTTCAGCCCTGGCCCCAGGAAACCAGGAGCAGGCCTTGGGGACTCTAAATCAGTAGCAGCACCAGTAGTTTCCAGAACTCTCATCCCATAGACATGACTTGGAAGGTCAGCAGGAAAGAGTTGTCTCACTAGGGCAAGAGGGTCTTAGGAAATGTAAACCAGGAGGGCTTTGGGAGCCACTTAATCAACAGTGGCAGCAACAGAAGAAATGGCTTTTGAAGGTCTCAGTCCTCAGAGAGTAAAAGGTTTGAAAGCTGGTCAGAAATACTTCTCTTTACTAACACTGAGACAGAACTCTATTGCTTCGCCTGTACTCAGACCCAGGATGCAAAGTTGGCAAAAAAAAAAAAAAAGTATTAGCACACTGTAACTTACAGCCAGAGTAGACTGGGAATCCTCCTCCAGCTCCAAAGCAGAAAAAAGTATTTATGGTCACTCACAGACCAGAGCACAGGCCAAAAGAGGAATAAATACACTTCTCCTTGAATCATACCATCTTGGAAGAACTGAAAACTTTTAGGTCCCTAGAAGTATCTCTAAAAACAGCTGCACAAAATGCCTGAACCTCAGGACTGTACCCTACACCCTGGAAGCAGAACCCTACTTTAACAAACATAAAAGCCCAGTAATAGACTGGGAAAATAGCCTATTTTTTTTTCTTTTTAACAAAAGAAAAAGATCCTTACCATAGAAAGTTACTATGAGGGTAAGCCAAGATGACAGAGAGGAAACATATCTTAATCTGAGCTCTCCCTGATGTCCCTCAGATCAATACCAAATCAAGCCTCTGAACTAGTTTTGGAGTGACAGAACCCACAAATAGTTGGAGTATAACAAATTTCCAGCAGAAGATATTTTGGAAGAACTTCAGAAAAGATCTGTTTCAATCAGGCATGGATGAATATAAGCACACTGCAGAGACCCAGGGCAGTGTGGGTCCCACGAGCCAGGGAATATAACAGAAAGAATCTCCAGCAATGTTGGCTTCTTTGTCCTGGTTGCAAGCCAGTAGATCAGCAGATTAGCTGTAACCCATCCAACACAAATATAAATGGGAAATAGTGAGCCTATGAAACCAAAAATAACACAGGACCTGGCCATGCCTAACACTTAGTCGTACCTACCTGACACAGGATTTAGGGGAAACTTGGACAATCTCCCCTTTGCCCTAAAAGCAGACCTCAATCTTTAAAAATGCATAATAAAAAGAATTCTGACCATAGATAGTTTAGAGAAAGAGAACATATTTCAGATCCTGAGGACATTAAAAGCAGATCTCCTAATGAAGTCCCAAAAGATGATATGAGTTGGTCCCCATCTCACAAGGCTCTCTTGGAAGAATTCAAAAGGATATTAAAAAAGAGTTAGAAGAAAAATGGGGAAAGGAAATGAGAACTTTGCAAGAGGGTTTGGGAAAAGAAACCAAAATTATCTAAAGAAAATTCCTTAAAAATAGATTTAGTAAAATGGAAAAAACAAATAACTCCTTACAAAATAGACTTGACAAAATGGAAAAAGAAAACAACTCCTTGAAAAACAAAAATTGTGAAATAGAAAAAAGTCCACTGAACAAAATAACATTTAAAAATTCAGTTGGCCAAATACAAAAGGAGCTAAAAAAAGATAACTGAAGAAAATAATTCACTAAAAATAAGCACTAAACAAATGGAAATGAATGTCAATGAGACATCAAAAATCAGTCAAACAAAACCCCAAAAAAGTGAAAAAATTGAAGAAACTGTAAAATACCTCATTGGAAAAAACAACTAACCTGGAAAATAGAAATAGGAGAGACAATTTAAGGATTATTGGACTTCCTGAAAACCATGATGAAAAAAAGAGCCTAGACATCATCTTTCAGGAAATCATCAAGGAAATTTGCCCTGACGTCCTAGAACCAGAAGGCAAAAAAGCCATTGAAAGAATTTACTGATCACCTCCTGAAAGAGACTCCAAAATGAAAACTCCAAGAAATATTTTTCTCTTTTTCCAGTACAATCCCACTTTTTTGTAGTGGCAAGAAATTGGAAAGTGAGTGGATGCCCAGCAGTTGGAGAATGGAGAATGGAGATTGGTATATGAATGTTGTGGAATATTATTGTTCTATAAGAAATGATCAGTAGGATGATTTCAGAGAGGCCTGGAGAATCTTAATTGAACTGATACTAAGTGAAATGAGCAGAACTAGGAGATCATTATCCACGACAACAGCAAGGTTATATGGTGATCAATTCTGATGGACCTGGCTCTCATCAACAATGAGGTGATTCAGGCCAGTTCCAATAGTCTTGTGATGAGGAAAGCCACCTGTACCCAGAGAGAGGACAGTGAAAACTGAATGTGGACCACAACATATTATTTTCACTTTTTTTGTTGTATGCTTGTATTTTGTTTTCTTTCTCATTTTTTTTCCTTTTTCCCCCCTTTTTCATCTGATTTTTCTTATGCAGCATGATATTTGGGGAAATACGTATAGAAGAATCGCACATGTTTTAACATATATTGGATGACTTGCCAACTGGGGGAGAAGTGAGAGAGAGGGAAAAGATTAAAACAAAGTGTTTTATAGGTGTGAATGTTGAAAATTATATGTGCATATATTTTGAAAATAAAAGGCTTTTATTTAAAAAAGAAAGAAAGAAAAGAAAGTTATTATAGAGAAGACCAAACACACACTCAGAAGACACCAAAGTCAAACTTCCTATCACTAAAACCTCTAAGAAAAATAAGAAATTTTCTCAGGCCATGGAAGAGCTGAAAAGAGATTTTGAAAATCAAGTTAACGGAGAAAAAATTGGGAAGAGAAATGAGAGTGATGTAAAAAGAAGTACAAAAAACTAATGAGGAGGAGAATGCCTTTAAAAACAAAATTGGCCAAATGGAAAAGAAAGCATAAAAGCTCACCGAGGAAAATAATTCCTTAAAAATTAGATTTGAGCAAATAGAAGCTAAGTATTTTATGAGAAATCAAGAAATAATAAAATAAAAGCAAATAAAAAATAGAAAACAATATGAATTATCTCATTGGAAAAACAGATCCAGGAAAAGAGATACAGGCAAGAGAATTTTAAAATTATTATTCTACCTAAAAGCATGATCCAAAACCAAACAAACAAAACCCTAGACATCATCTTTCAAGAAATTATCAGGGAAAATGGTCCTGATATTTTAGGATTGGGGGTAATAGAAATTGTAAGAATCCACTGATCACCTCCTGTCTTTTAGGATAAAATGAAAAATGAAAACTCCTAGGAATATTATAGCCAAATTTATAAACTTCTGAGTCAATGAAAAAATGTTATAAGCAGCCAGGAAGAAACAATTCAAGAATATCAGAATAACAGGCAAGATAATACAAGATTTAGCACCTTCTAAATTAAAGCATCAGAGGACTTGGAATATGAAATTCCAAAGAGCAAAGGAGCTAGGATTACAACCAAGAATCACTCACCCCCCAAAATGAGTATAATCCTTCAGAGGTAAAAGTGGATATTCAATGAAATAAAGAACTTTCAAACATTTATGAGGAAAAGACTAAAGTTTAATAGAAAATTTGACTTTCAAGGCTCAGGAGAAGCATAAAGAGATAATTAAGAACAATCATAAGGAACTTAAAGTTAATCTGTTTATATTTCTACATGGGAGGATGATACTTGTAACTCACGAGAACCTCATTATTAGGGCAATTAGAAGACTTCAATATTGAGATAGAGCATAGGTGCGAGTTGAATATGAAAGGATAATTATTTTAAAAGAAAAGAAAAAAGCTTTTACAGTGGGGGGGGGTTGGTAAAGAATGAGAGTAGAGAAAGTGAACCTTACTCTCATCAGAATTGGCTCAACGAGGAAATAATATACACAATCTATGTTATCCTGAAGGAAAGGAGGGGAAAGAGATTTAAGAATGGGGAGGGAGAGATAGAAGGGAGAGCATATTGGGAGAGGCCTCTTTTCTCAAACATACAGAGAACCGAGTCAAAAATATAAAAAAAAAAAAAAAAACAAAAGCCATTTTCCAATAAAATTTGGGTTTTGCTGGCTCAAAAGCAAGATCTACATCTACCACACTAAAGTGCCTCTCAATGTGGAAGAGGCTTATACAAAACTAAGGGACCGGTTGAAAATTATCTGGACTTCAATCTGTTTGAAAACTATCTGCAAAGCTGGGTTAAAATTAAGTTTTTGATTATCTATAATCAAAAGTGTTAGTATTTAGTAGATGTTCTAAGTATCTCTTACCAATGTCACTATCCACTCTGAGTAAATTATTGCTATATTCCATTATATTCTGGAAATTCAACACTTCGGCTAAAAGAGTCATCAATTATCTGGAGGAAAAAAAGTGATTCCAATCAAGAAAGAGAATTCCATTCTAAAAACAAGGTAACATAACTGCCAAAAGAATATTAGTTTACTCAACTGCCTGTCCATCACATTACTCAATCCTGAAAAATAACTCTCATTCCAATCCTCAAATCATGTAACTACCAATATAAGGTAGCTATTTCCTAAGAGCCAATGGTGCCATAGCAGTGATTTACTCTGAATGAGTCAATTGTCAGATCTTTGAGTTCACGTTATTTGAACCAACCATTTAGAAGATTTAGACTTCTTAGAGGTTGGAGACTTTCACCTCCATATCTTTTAACTTCATTTCGTAAGAAGCCCATTAAGTTGTAAGCAGATTGGATTGTTAAGTCTTTCTGCTGTAGATAATTATGAAAGTATGAGACCTCTGTAAAAAGGTAGTGAAGTGGTACAATAAATAGAGTGCTGGGCTGGAATTAGGAAGATCTGAATTAAAGGCTAATGTCAGACACTTCCTAGCTGTGTGATCCTGGGCAAATCACTTAACACTGTGTCTCAGTTTCCTCATCTGTCAAATGAGCTGGAAAAAGAAATGGTAAGCCATTCTGGTATCTTTGCCAAGAAAATCCCAAATGATTTTGAAACAACTGAACATATCTAGGGCCTACATAGCACAGTATCTGGAGCACAATAAGCTAATAAATATTTGTATTGAGTTGAACAGAACTGATACAGCACTGACTTAAAATCAGACAACCTGTGTTTAAAAATCTTACCTCAGATATTTAGTAGATATATAATGATGAGTAGGTTAACCTTTTAATTATCCCTAGCTAATCTCTCAGAGCCTGAATTTCTGTTATACTCATCTATAAAATGGGCATAATGGTTATTGTACTACCTATCTCACACAATTGTTATAAGGATCAAACAAGGTAACATGTGTAGCATCTTTCAAACTTTGAATCAATCATTACACATTTATTAAGTACTTTATTTACAAAATATTTTTTTTTACTGATAGTCAGAATCTTGAGTTGGAATCCCTGGTTTGACATAATACTAGGTTGTGAGTTTCCTTTCCTATGCCTTAATTATCTTCATTTCTAAAAGGGGATTGATAAAACTTAGATAATCTATCTTATAATGTTATCAGGAAAGTGTTTATTAGGCTTAAAGTGTTATATAATTAGGATTCATTAATATGATCACTTACTATTATTATCATCACCATCATTATTATTGTTATCAAGTTTCTAGGGTCTCAAAAAGGTCATAGAGGTCAAGAGCAAATAGCAAAACACTACACCCTTAAGTTGATGCTATCTCCCCTATACAAACCTAGCATCTTCTCTCAGAAATAACATTTTCCAGTGTTTGCACACACACAAAACCTTGTTTCCGTGACTTTTTACAGTTAGATTGAAGACAGTCTCAATATGTCTTGTGGAAGAATTACTTTTCAAGTGGAAGGGAACCAAACATTGACATGGTACCACTACCACGAAAAAAAAAAAAAAGAAAAACATTCAGCTCCTGTTTTTGGAAGTAAATTTTATCTTTGTCCAAAGGTTAAAAAGTTGAAGTGAAAAGAAAGTGTTTTCAAGAAGAAAAGAAAGAAAGTCACCTTCTGCAGCCTACCCCTGGCTATTGCAGCCCAGTTCCCTGCTGTGGCTGATGTCCCAACCCAACCTAACTGCTGCTAACCACAGAGTTGTAGTTAGGAAAAACTAATGAACCTTTGAACAGCACCAGAGAAATCAATAGTCAGAAGAGTAAGTGACCTCCTTTTTTCCATCTAACTCCTGTTCTTTCTTCTTCAAGGAGGAAAGGAGAGAACACATCAATATCTGGAAACAAAGTGAACAAAAGAAGCCATCAGAGCAAAGCCCTGTAATCACTTTCATTTGGTCTCTGAAAAAAAAAAAAAAAAAAAAAAAAAACTCGAGAGTTATTTGAGGCAGAATCTTTCCAAGACTGAGAATGTATACCAGACAAAGACATAGAAAAATCAACATCTCCCACCCAAGAATCTTTCTCTAAGCACTGTGTTTAAGTGAGAAGGGAGGGAGGCAAGAAGTTGAAGAATAAGACAAGGTCCAATCTAATTACACCTTCTCATCAGCCTCCAAGGAGATGGGCAAAAGGCAATAAGGGGAGCAGATTTCAGGTGAAGCCCAACAGGTAGGGACAAACAGTGGGAAAATTTTAACTGAGAAAGAAAAAGAAAGGTGCTACTGGGAATGCCTCTTATTCATTCACCTGTTACATGCTCCAGAGGCCCACAAGCAAAAAATCCCACCCAGAGTCAGAAGAAAATGGATGCTATGTTTCCTTCTGTGTTTAAGTGAGCATTAAAACACACTTCCCATTCACTCTGGCATAAGGTTGTGTTTTCAGTTTGATGGCATTGTTTCAAACAAAAACATAGATAGCACCTGCCATTCAACCAGAGTTAGGGCTTCTATTCATCCATTTGCCTATCTGTCCTGATAAAAGCAACTATCTTCATTCATTCATTCATTATGTACTTTATGCATAGTGTTAGAGGGTATCCAAAGGAAACAGAGGACCGCAGATTTGGGGTTGTTTTTTTTTAATTGATATCTAGTTTTTTAAGCACTAATGTCCTTTTCCAATATAACCCCTTTTCCATCAAACACTCTCATGACAAAAACAGTCAAACAAAAAAAAAAAACCAACAAAAAGCAAAAACAAAAACAAAAACCCATCACATTTCACATCATATTTGACATCCTGTATCCATTTTCCCCTACCTTTTTACAGAAAAGAGGGAAGTTAGGAACAGAAATTTAAGAAAATAACATTGGACATAACTGAATCAAATGAACAATAATCAATCTTTATGGTCCATAGGCTTTTTTCAACAAAGATAATGGAGTAGTTCATCATTTCCTTCTCCGGTGAGTTAAGGCTCCAGAGATTAAGTAACTTGCCCAGGATCATATACTTTGTAAGTGTCTGAAGCTGAGTTTGAACTCAGGAAGCCAATTCTGAACCCAGCACTGTATTCACTGAGCCACCCATCTGCCTAAGGAAACAACATGGTGTCATGAAAAGGATACTCAAAGCCAGAAAATCTAGACTTATATTTTGGTCCTGCTACTTAATAACTCTGTGATCTTGGGCAAATAACTTAACCTCATCTGTAAGATTAAAGCTTCAGAATAGATGCTCTCTAAATCCTATCATAAAATAAGTATTTTATTCCTATAAATAGGTATTTATTACAAATTTAACTATTCCATAAAATAGGTATTTGTACACTGCTATTTGTAGTCCTATGGAACCAGAGACCAGCCAACTTTAAAGGGGAGGTTAAGCAGGAAATATTGAAAAAATGTGATTGAGTAAACACATTAATGCATTGCTGGTCCAACCATTCCAGAGAATAATTTGGAACTGCTCCCAAAAAGCCACTACATTGTATATATTTTTTGATCCAGAGATACCTTTTTGCTAGATCTCTTATGTGCAAAGATATTTCTATGATATTTTATGAAATGATGAGAATGATTTAAAGGCAACTCAAAGGCAAGCACAAGATATTATGATAAAGATGGTGGATATAAAGTCAATTTGCAAAACTGACTTTTTCACAAATGGATGAATCCTTCTACAGATTAAAGAGATAGGACTGTTGATATAAGAGAAATTTGTCTGAGAATTGCAAAACTAATAAAGTGAACTTAAAAACACTTTTACCAAGCTGAAAAATCATAGGTCACTCTGAAGATGAATATTGCAAAGGCTTCAATCTCTATACCTAACCATTTCCTCTTTCTTCTTTTTAGGAAACATTACAAGCACAAATTAAGTGCAATCTCCTTCAATTCATACTTGAACATTTATTGTATTTCTTTTTTATTTGTTTTCCAATTAACAAGAATTTTTTCTTTTCTTCCCACATCTCTACTCCCCTTAAAAAACAAAAACAAAAAAAATCTAGTAACAGATATAGAGTCAAACCAAAAAAAATTTTTTTTTGGCCATGTCTAAAAATATGTCTTACTCTGCTTGAGTCCTGCTAACTTTTCTGTCTTCATGATCCTTTGGAATCATAGTTGCTCATTGCATTGACTAAAGTTCCTACATCTCTCAAAGCCATTTATGTTCATAATATTAATATTACATAAATTGTTTTCCCAGCTCTGCACATTTTACTCTGTCAGTTCATACAGGTCTTCCCAAGTTTACTTTGAAACTGTCCCTTTTCTCATTACTATTCCCCATTATATTCCTACACCATAATTTGTTTAGCCATTCCTCAAATTATGGACACTACTGCCCCTTAATTTCCATCACAAAATTTATCATCACAAAAAACTATTAAAATATTATTTTTGCACATAAGAGACCTAATAATGTTATCTCTGGATCAAAAGAGATGTACAATTTAGTGACTTTTGTTGAACAGTTTCAAACTATTCTACAGAATGCCTGGATTCACAGCTCCATCATTGCATTAATGAGCTTTATCCAATTACATTTTTTTCAATATTTCCTGCCTGTTCTTCCCCTCAAAGTTGGTAGTTCTCTGGTTCCAATGGACTACAAATACCACTGCACTACCTATTTCACAATACCTCTAAATACTCTCTCCTCATAGAATTGTAATCTCTTGCTTCCTTTTGCTGCTTCTCCCACAATTGGAGGAAATAGAGAGAAAATCCTCTACTACCCTGGGGAAACACATTCATTTGTTTTTCCTTCTCAGACCCAATGTGTCCTAAGCTCCTAAGTTTGGTGCTTTTATTGTTCTGTTGGTCATTTTCAGTCATGTCCCACTTTTCAAAACCTCAATTAGGGTTTTCTTGGCAAAGATAATGGAGTGATTTGTAATTTCCTTCTTCAGTTCATTTTACAGATGAGGAAATTGATGTAAACAGGATTAAGTGACTTGTCCATGGTCACATAGTTGATATCTGAGCCCAAATTTGAACTCAAGAAGATGTCTGATTCTAGACTTGGCACTCAATGCACTGTGGCACCTAACTGCTCTAGAGGGAAATTAAAGTTGAGTAAAGGATAGTCCCTTATATCAAGAAGCTTATAATACTGTTGAAGAGAAATATAGACATAGCTATAATCATACATACATTATAAATATATGTTTTTACATATATATACGTATATATATATATATGTTTGCAGCATTTTAAGGTTTACAAAAGCTTTTCTTCATAGCAATTCTATGAGATAGGTATTTAAGTATCATTATTCCTGTTGTTACAAACAAGCTCAGAAAGGCAAAAAACTTTCCCAAAGTCACAGTTAATATGTATCAAAGGCAAAACTACAATGTAAGAGAGTAAATGTGAAAGTCACAGGAGTCAAGAACTTCTGGCTTTCAACATCCCTCTTCTTACCCTCTTCCTAACTTTTCTCACTACTGAAACTTCTTTGATCAAAGTAAGCTCATATTCAACAAAATCCAATGTTATTTTCTCAGTTCTCATTCTCCTGGATCTTTCCATAACATAAGACACTGTTAATTGCTCTCTTGTATTGAATTTTCCCATTTTCCTTGACTGGCATAACAATATACTATTATAATGCTCTTCTCCAATGACTAACCAGAGAAAAGTACAGAATGAAACATGAGGGTGGAGGTAAGGCCAGTTGCTTTGGGTAACTCCTTGAGGATTTTTTTTTGAGCAACAGCTGTGATCTATGGGTACATTTAAGCCACAGAGATCCATTAGTATTAATTGGTGCAGAGTGAAACAGTTGTTTGGAAGTCAAGGAGAGTCCCTAATATGGGGATGCAATGAAGTGGCAGTGGTCCAGTCACTATGGGAACAGCATCCTCAGGATCCCATCATCATAGTGCCTTTTTCCTATCGTCTTTCTTGCTCCTGTGCCCTTGGGAGAAAGAGATGGATGTTCTAAGAGACCAACCACTTCCTCCTTTCCTGCAACTACATCCATTGTTGTCTGTTGCCTCTTGTCTTCCTACATCTTCTTTTTTCCCTTTCCTTCCTTCAGGAGGGAGGGAGGGAAAGAAGTGTTGGAAGCCAGAGCCTTCTTGATTCCAATAAGAACTTTATGACACTTGTCTTTATTCTGTTATATTGTAGTTATGACATACATATTAACTGCATAACTTTGGGAAAATCCCTTTATCTTTTTGAGCCTCAGTTTCCTTATTTGTAAAATAGATATAATAATTCTTTAAAACTACCTACCTCACAGGGTCCCAAACCTTGCTCACTGTCAGTCTTAGAAATTGTTACAACTGTTCTAATCTTTCCTCCCTCCAAAATATGTTGTATACTCATGCCATAATTGTTTACCTGACCCAGAGCTTTAAATTTATCACTCCCCAGAGAGGCCTGGAGAGACTTACATGAACTGATGCTGAGTGAAATGAGCAGAACCAGGAGATCATTATACACGGCAACAACAGTACTATATGACGATCAATTCTGATGGACATGGCTCTCTTCAACAATGAAATGTTTCAAACCACCTCCAATTGTTCACTGAAGAAAGCCATATACACCCAGAGAGAGGGATGCGAAATGTGGACCACAATATAACATTCTCATACTCCTTGATAGATGTTTGCTTACATTGTGTTTCCTTTATCTGATATATCGTTTGTGTAGATAAGATTTTTCTTGCACAACAATGATAAGTTTGAAAATATGTATACACATATTCGATTTGCCAATATTTTAACATAATTAACATGTAGTGGATATCCTGCCATCTAGGGGAGGGGTGGGGAGTTGGGGGGAAAATTTGTAACGGAAAGCTACGTAAGGGTTATTGTTGAAGAATTACCCACACATATGTTATGCAAATAAAATAAAATTAAAAAAAAATAAAAAAATAAATTTATCACTCCCTCCCCAAAAATTTTTAGACTCTCTTTCCATATGAATATATCCATTTAGTCCAATGGATATATTCTCCATTGCTTGAGTAAGTTTCATATCTGTACCTCTCATTCTGATCCCTCTCTCAAATACCCTTCATTATCTTAAGGTATTAAAATCATTTTGCAAAAGTCAAGTGTCCAGTTTGCTCATTTAACCTTCATGATACCTTGGTTTGGGATTGAATTAAATCAATTTTTTCAAAGATTTTGTGTAACACAATTTCCTTGCTTATTGCCTGGTCAACTCATTCCTGCTCAGAAATCATCACATCACATCATTAGTCTCCATGTTTGATTCTATCAATTGATATTGTAAACTCCTTTAAGAGAATGACTGACTTTACCAAAACTAAACATGAAGGATGGTTTACGAATATTCTAACTCCAGTCGTCCAAGTGTCCTTCTCAGTACACTTTGATGTCTAAGACCCAAAGAGAAATGAATTCAAGCAGAATGGACCTTAAAGCCCCTATAGTCTGCCCCCTTTCCTATTTGTGGATCAGAAATAACAATTACTAAACTGCACAAGGTTGGAAGTGGGAGGTGTCACATTCAGCCTTGTCAAAGAAATAACAAAGCTCAATCAAGGAATTCTTCTTTTCACAGACTCAATTCACCCAACCCTGATAAACACAGCTGAACTGCAGCTGTGTGATTAAAAGAGGGGGAGGGGCCAGAAAAGCAAGAGATTTTTTTTCCTTAAAAAAAAAAAAAAAAAAAAAAACAGAAAATCATTGTTTTCATGGATTGCTGAAAGTCATTTATCATCATTTCTGACTATGGAAAATGGCTTTGTAGGTAAAAGAAAAAAATCTCCATTTAGACATCTAAAAACGTGTTCCTTCTGTGAAAGAGGCTAAATTCCTTTGCAAAATGAATTATGTCTGAGAAGCATTTATGAAAATTCTTACTTTCCCTTAGGAAATGGAATTGTTGGGTTTTTTTTTAATTACCAAGGAACACAACAGTCAAAATAAGAAAACAGTATTTATATGTAACGACAAAACAATACTGCTCCAAGCCTACCCCCTCCCACTTAGAAGTGGGACGGCTCCTGAAAACTAGGTTCAATTCTGGCAGGAGTTTGACCTTTAAAGAGAAGGATCAGATTTCTTTATTAGTCATTTTCTAGCTCTTTGTGCCCTATCCAAGAGCCCCAAGGAAAAATCACTTAAAAGTGTGTCTAAGGTATCCCTAAAAGAGGGCAAAAAGGTTACAATGTAGATTAGGTATAGGACATATTTATTTCCTACACAAAAAAGAGATGTTTTAAAAAATGATGGACTCACAAACACACATTGACAAAAACTTAAAATGAGATACAATAGCCTGTAACTGTTATTATACTCTCCCAGGAGGTCAATATTTAAAACATAAAACATTTTATAGGAGGGATGAATAGCTATTTCAGTTTCATTTCAGCTCTGCATTTTCCAAATGAATCCTGAAAGGTTCCTATTTTCTAGAAGCCAGGTCGGGGCTTGAACTCATCATCTTATAAAGGGATCATATTCAAGAAGGACAAAATTGTAGAAAACTCCTATCCCTTTACATTGAGATGAGAAACCAAACTGTCCTGAATGAAAATACCTCCATGGGTCCTTGCAACACAGAGAAAGCTATGAATTCTCTCCCAGCAGACTGGCTGCCAACCTTTAGTGCAATCCAGATGAAAGTCTGGATAAAATCTCTTCAGCTGTCTTGCAATCCACGAGGCTCACTAAAGAGATTTGAATCCACCTGGCACTAGAAGAAGCAAGCAAACAAACTAAATCAAGCCCCAGACTTGTGTGGAACTCCCAAAAGGGGATTAAGTTCTCCAGGTTGATTGGAAATCAGTCCCTTAGTTCCCAACTGAGTCCCTACTAACCAGAGGATGGTGGCATCTTCTCCCATAAAAGTATCAGCATCCCAAAGAACTCCATCACTGATGTGTCCTCAGAAGTGACCAAAAGAACTCAGCTCCAAGAATGCTTCATAGGGTATGCCCTACCCCATTACAAAATATTATGCAAATGCCAATAGTATTTTTGAGCATGTTACGTATGAGTGAGGATTCTTAAAATGGAAAGAAAAGGAATGGAAATCTTTTCATACTTAGATGAACTCCAGAGTTCCAGAATTCCAGAATGCTTGATAGGTACTTCATGAATGCATCAAATAATAAAAACAGAGGATAAGATCCAATTCCAGAAAACACTGAGGATACAGGATTACTCAACTCCCCTGTGTAATCTGAAGCATGTCTGCTACATGTGATCCTGGGATACCTTATGAAACCTTTGCTGGAACTCTCCCTATTCTATCCTATCTATGTCTTTGTCTAGCTGTGTAATGCACTCCCTCTGCTACTCAAGTACTCAAGTACTCCCATGGTCATACCATCATAAGTGAGATACTGATCTGAAAATATAAATTTTCAGTCTCACTCAGGGTTTGTCTATATACAAAAACCAGGCTAATCAATCCTTTCAATATACAATATTGCCCCACTATTGTAATAGAAAAAACTATAAAATATTATACAATAATAACTGGCACTTATATAGCTCTTTAAGACTTGCAAATCATTTGTATGCACTACCTCACTGCAAATTTGTATCTCCAAATGTTTGCATCAATAAAAAAAGAGCAAATCAATGAATTTGGCATGCAAATTTAAAAAAGAAAGAAAACCAAAAATTAAAAACTCCCAGTTAAACACCAAAATAGAAATCCTCAAAAATCAAAGTTTAACAAAATTTAAAAAAACAAATATTGAATTAATAAATAAAACTAGAAGTTTAAAAAATAATTAGTTGATTTCATTTTTTAAAAGAAAACCAAATAACCAATATTAAAATGAAAAAGAAAATAAAGTGAATTTATAACAAATGAAGAAAAAATAAAATAATCATTAGAATCTGTTTCACCCAACTACAATATCCTAACTGCTATAAGGTAATATAGTATTAATATCTTCATTTTATAGAGGAAGTAACCAAGTTGAAAGATATTAAAAGAAGTGCCCACAACAACACAGTAAGTGTCAAAGATGGAATCTGAGGCCATGTCTTTCTAGTTTCAAGTTTCGCACTCTATTCACTAAGCCCTGCTGCCTTTCTAGCTAGGTAAGTCTCCTATTTGTTCTTTGAACACTCACTTCATAGTCTCTCATGCCTCTAAACCTATGTTTATGATATTCTTCCCCCCAGGGAAAATTCTTCCCACTTTTCTCTACTTTATCCAAATTATACTGAGGCTTCAAAGCTCAGATGTGGATGAGGAAAGGATGAGGAAACCTGACACATCCTCATACTTAATCCTATACCAGCAATCCCCATCCTACAAATATCCCAAATAGATAAAGGCCACTTAGAAACAGCTAGTTATCCCTTCCATATTGCTAGGGTTAAGAGTGTTGCACACTTGCTTATGGAAAATCCACGTAAAATGTTTTAGTCCTCCTTTAACATCAGGGTAAAAGTCTGATTTTTTCTTTTTCTTTTTATGGGGTGTTTATAGCATTATATATATATATACATATATATGCATACACACACATATATGTTTATATCAAACTTGTTAATGTTTTGGTTAGTTTTGTTGTACCTAGGGTTTCAGGATTTTTTTCTTTTTTAAAAAATTCTTCATTATAATGAATAGTTCACTGAGACCAGGAGATATAGAGATATATTGGGAAATGTAGGTAATATAAAACCAAAGGATATCTGAAAAATTAGAGCTGTCTAACAAAAGAATGGGATGATTTGTGAGGTGGGATGCTGGGATTTAGAGCTGGAAGGGTCCTTAAAAATTGACTGATTGAATGCTTTCATTTTATGATGAAGAAATTAAGTCCCTGAGAAGTTGTAATCTGCATAAGGATGCATAGATAATGAGAAGAGACAAGATCTAAATCATTAACTTCCAAATCCAGTGCTCCTTTTTCATCAATAAAAATTTATTAAGTGTCTGTGTGCCAGTAGGCAGCTAAGAGGCGCAACTGATAGACCACTAGGTCTGGAATTGAGTTCAAATTTAGTCTCAGACACTTAGGAGCTATGTGACTCTAGGCAAGTCATTTAATCCTGTTTGCCTCAGTTTCCTCATTTGTAAAATGAGCTGGAGAAGGAAATGGCAAACCATTCCAGTATCTTTGCCAAGAAAATTCCAATAGGGTCACAGAGCTGGACACAACTGAAACTACTAAACAATGGTGCACCGGGCTCTGTACCATGTATTGAGGATGCATATAGTTACAGATTTGTGTCAGTCCCTTTACTTACGGAGTATACATTCTCCTGGGAGAATACAAAAATGTTAACAGATAAACAAATGCTGGATCTACACATATTACAAAGTTAAGGGGTGATGGTGAGAGGACACTAACAACTAGAGAAAATAGGAAAGGCAGCTCTAGAAGATGGGAATAATTGAAATGAGATTTTTAAGTAAAGATTGGATCATATTGAAGTAGAAATTGCTGATCAAAGTGTACTAATTGTTGACCTATAACAGCCTTTGTTGCTTTGAGAGTCTGAATTTTTTTTGAAATTGTATTCAGGCAAAAAGCATGGGTTAAGAAAACATTATGTAACTAGTATCTCAGATTAGGCTTTTGTTTGTTTCTTTTTAAACTTTAGGGATTAAATTAAATCAATTTTTTCCCAAAGATTTTATGTGTCACGACTTCCTTGCTGTTTGCTTGGCCAGCTCACTGCTGCTCAGAAATCATCACATCATATCAAATCAGAGGTCATCACAGAGAAATTCTCCTCCTCATATTCAAATACTGGAAAAGGAAAAACCAGCCCCTTGTGCTATTACAGACCCTGATGATTACACAGGAAGACCACCCACAATGATTTGTATTCGCATAATGCAAAATATTTCTCTGAATAATTTTCAAACCCTAAACATATACAAACATCAAAAAGCAACTATGGCATATTGATTTAACCCAAAAATCATTAAATGTGAGCTATTATCAAAATCATGGATTTAATAAAGAAACTTCTGGTTCACATTGCTCCCTGGACTTATATAATTTATCAGTCTATGAGACCTATTTAAGGAAATCATCATGTTTTGACTTCCTCATTAATGCTACCCATTGGTGCTGGAAAATTTATCTTCACTTTAGCTGCTTACAATTCCTCCAAGTGAAGTACATTAAAACAATTGCAAATTGCTGATGACTAATACCCTTCAATTTGGCCTCAAGCTGGGAAACTCTGCACAGAAATAAAGTGGTTCATAATCCCACGAGTCCGTTCTATTATAAACTGCAGGTGGCAAATCAAGTGACTGTGAACTATGCTCTGGGTGTGTGAAAAAATCAATAGTCAAGAAGGGGATTTCTGCTTCTCCTTTAACAGCAATTTAACAGTCCAGGCAAAATGCAGACACAAGTCACAAGGATGTAGGGGTACAAGGCTCCTGACAAAACAATGACCCTGGAGGCCAAAGGGGTCCCATCACCCTCTCTCATCCAGGCAGCCCCCATAAGCTTCATTTGCCCTTTTAAAAAAGGCAATTTGAAGGAGATATACACGAAAGCAAGGGAGAAAAAGTTGCAAACTTACATCAGTGACCTATATTCTGAATCCATCTTATCAGAGATTGAATTTCGTTTTCCTCCAAGTAACAGCAGAATACTTCAGAGCCTGGAAATTGTGTCTTCCAGGATCGTGCAACCCAAGACAGGAAACATTGTCACCTAAGGCCTTTCAGCCCAACAATGTGCCAGGTGTTACTGTAAGGTGCTTGTTATGGAAAGAGCAGATAAATAGGCTCCAACCTTGGCAGCCTCTCTTCATTATCAGCTGAGATTAATGTGATGCTAATTGGTAGTGAACCTGATCCATTTATTGTCTCCTACCTCTAAAAGCAACAGAGTCAAAACTACTTAGCTGCTCAACCAGGCTACATATGACAGCTGGTTAATATTCTTTAGCAAAGAAGAAGAAAACATTTATTAAGTGTTTACTATGTGCCAAAGATTGTGTTAAGTACTGAGGCTACAAATATGAGACAGTTTCTCTTCTCAAGGGAGAGAAGGAGCTTATTTTCTAAAAGAAATGGAGGGGGCAAGGGAAAGAGACCACTTATAGAGAGGAGAATGGTGATGAAGGGAGGAAGTTTTCATATGGAGAGTCACAGGGATGGTATAGAAAAGTTTATTGTCTTGCTTTTTCCAAAAATATTGATAACTTTATTTAATTACTTAGTGTTCCTAGAGTAAAAAGTAAAAAGGGAAGGATTAATGGGAGGATGACAAAATAAGCAGGTGAGATGTAAAGCATGATCTAGGGCCCACTAGATATTATGGGTTAAGTGAATTTATATTCCCTCACTTACCAATCAGTTCTGTGCACACACACACACATAGACATACATATATTATCTATACATATACATATGCACACATACATATATTTATCCTTCATAGTGCATTTGTCACAATGGCTCATTTTTTTCATATATTATATAATCAAAATCAATAATTTTCCAGGATCCCACAGTTTGACTTAAATAAATTTTGGAGTAAGGATAGTTAATTCAGGAGGTGGGAAAAGATTGTAAGAGGCACCACACAAGATTTCAAGCTGGATTCCAGGAGAAATAAATCATTTCTTGAATAATATCCAATACATACTAAGTACCTATATGCTGAATACCACTGGAAGGAAGGTTATATGTCTATAGCCAGTGACTGTCCATATTTACTACTATCACTTCCCAAGTACTTCTCAATTTCTTGCAATCTGGTTTATGACCTCATAATTCTACTTATACCTTTTCCTTCAAGGTTGGCAATTATCTCTTTTTTGTATCAGCTGAAGCATAATATTATATAGTCCTTTATTTTAACTCTGTGTATCTTTCAGTTTTAAATGGGTTTCTTATAAACTACATAGCATTGGATTCTGGATTCTAATCCTTTCTGCTTCTGTTTTATGGGGGAGTTCATTCCATTCACATTCATAGTTATGATTATTAACTATGAAATTTCCTTTCCTCCTTTTTTCT
This sequence comes from Myrmecobius fasciatus, assembly GCA_023553655.1. Classification (NCBI taxonomy): domain Eukaryota; kingdom Metazoa; phylum Chordata; class Mammalia; order Dasyuromorphia; family Myrmecobiidae; genus Myrmecobius; species Myrmecobius fasciatus. The sequence goes on from JAJPUD010000920.1 coordinate 76,506, forward strand.
TTTGTTTATCCTTCTCTCTCTCTCTGTATCTGTTCCTACTTTAAAGTCTGTTTTGCTTCTGACCATTACATTCTTTTATTTGCCCTCTCTTTTATTACTCACCCTCTCCATTCCCTTATCCTCTTAAGCCAAATTCCTATTACCAAATGAATTTATGCATGCATATATATGTGTATTTCTCTCCTCTTTGAAATAATTGAGATATGAGTGGGATTCAAAAACTGCCCACCTCCCCACAATTTTTTCCACTATGAAAGCTCACTTGAACACCTCTTCTATGAGATAATTTATTCCATTCTTCCTCTCCCATCTTCCAGTGCATCTTGTCTATCAATTTTTTTCTTCATCTCAACATAATCAACTCGCTCCCACCTCTTTTTTCTATGTAGAATGCTTCTTACTGCCCTAACAATGAGAAGTTCTTAGGAGTAACATATGTTATCTTCCCATATAAGAATGTAAAAAGTTTAATAGTATTGAATTGCTTATGATTTCTCTTTTCTTGTTTGCCTTTATGTGCGTCTCTTGAGTTTTGTATTTGAAAGTCAATTTTTTTTTCTATTCAGTTCTGGTCTTTTTCAATATTAGGGCTTAAAAGTCCTCTATTTCATTAAAAATCCATTTTCTCTTGAAGTATTAAACTCAGTTTTGTTGAGTAGATTGTTCTTGGTTGTAATCTGACTTCTTTTGCCTTTTGGAATATCATAGTCTAAGCCCTCTACTTCTTTAATGTAGTAGCTGCTAAATCTTACATGAACCTGGAGTATAATTTCACTATAAATTATTTGAATAGTTTCTTTCTGGCTTATTGAAATATTTTCTCTTTGACCTGGGAGCTATAATATTCCTTGGAGTTTTCATTTTGGAATCTTGGGTAGTGATTGGTAGAATCTTTCCATTTTTATTTTACCTCTTGGTTCTACAATATTAAGCATTTTCTTTGATGATTTCTTGAGATATGCTATGTAGCCTCTTCCTTTGATCATGGTTTTCAGATAGTTTCAGATAGTTCAGATAAGTTCCAATTCTCAAACTATCTTTCTTTAACCTATTTTCCAGGTCAGTTATTTTTCTGATGAGATATTTGACACTTTCTTCTATTTTTTCCATCCTTTTGAATTTTTTTTGTTGTTTCCAAATGCTATTGAAGTCATTAGCTTCTAATTCTTTTCTTCAGTGAGCTTTTGTATATTTTTTTCCATTTGGCTAATTTCATTTTTTAAGAAATTATTTTCACCAGTGAATTTTATACCCCTTTTTTCTATTTGACCAATTCTGTTTCTTGAGTTATTTTCTTCATTATTTTGGGGTCTCTTTTTCTAAGCTGTTATTTGTCTTTTCATAATGTTCCTCCTTTGTTCTCATATCTTTACCTAATTTTCCCTCTCCTATTTTTATTTGATGTTTTAAATATCTTGTTAACTTCCAGAAAAACTTGCTGGACTTGTGTCCAATTCACTTTTTTTCTTTTTAGACTCATTTGTAATTGTTTTGACTTCATTGTCTTCTGAGTTTGTAGTTTGATCTTCCTTGTCACCCTAGTAGATTTTTATAGTCATATTCATTTTTGCTGTTTGTTTATTATGCACCCTATTTCTTGATTTTGAACTTTCTGCTAAAGTTGGGCTGTGTTTTAAGAATGATAGGGTCGAGGAGACTGTCTTAAACTTCAGGCTTTTTCACACAAGTGACTTTGGAGGTAGTTCTTGGGATTTAGAAATTTAGAGTGCTTCCAAGATGGAATAATCTAAGAAGATGTGTGATCACTGCTGTTCTGGTTTGCACTTTGATCCTTACTCTGATCTCTTATGACCAAAAGTGATACTGCTCTTCAAGGTTCCAGCTCCTATTGACCAAAAGTGTTCCCTTCTGCCCCTGAATTATGTCCTAGAAGTGAATATAGGCAACGGATTTGCCAAGCATAGCCTGGTCCTACATCCAGTATTTGCACAGATGTCTGTGTTATTTTTCTGACTAGTTGCCAGGTACCCTTACTATCTCTAACTTGAGAGCTCCTAAAAGTATTGCTGTTTTTATTGTTGTCACCTGGTCTTACCACGGATATTTAATCCATGTGGGTTCCAGACAGCCTCCAACCCTGTGTCACAAATCTCTACAGTCTCCTACATTATCTTAAGCTCACCCTGACCTTTTCTTTTAAAATTGTCTGGAGGGGAATGTTGGGAAAACTCAGATAATATTTCCTCTACTCACAATCCTGGCTTCAGAAGTATCAAAATCAGCTTTTAATTGCTAAATCCAGTGAGCTTTTCTTAGTCTTCTTTTTTTCCCTCTTATGTGTGAAATAAAGTAATGGGACTTCTCTTCCATCTTTATATCTCGGAATCTATAATCCTATATTATCACTCCCATAGAATGTAAGCAATTTGAGGATAAGAAAGGAGCACTTGCAACCTGGACCTGGAACAGTGTATGGAATATAGGAGATATAATGAATTCCTGCTGAGTGACTAATGTTTCCCCTCTCTGCAGCTTCTAATACTGTTTCCCATTTCTTTATTCTAGATTTGTCACTCTTCCTGGTTTTTCATAACACTGCTCTCTCCTGAATCTCCTCTTATCTGTCTGACCATTTTTTTCTTAGTCTCTTTTTCTGGATCATTATCTATAACCTGGCCTCTTAGGTATACTCCAGAGCTCTGCCCTAGTCCTCTTCTTTTTCCTCTATTCTTTTTCCTTCCCTCTCTATTTCTCTCTTTTTTTTCTTTTTCTTTCTCCTCCACCTTTCAATAGATTCAATTATTACCTCTATATGGATACTTCTTTGACATATATATAGATAGATATGTATACACACACATAGGTATATATATATATATATCTTCAACCCTCATCTCTTCTGAGTGGCAGTCACACATCACCAATATTTACTAGATATCTCTATCTAGATATCCCATTGAAATATAAAAATTCATTATATCTAGTGATATAGTAATGTCCCCTTTTAATCCCAATTCCTGAGAAGGCTGAGGTTGGCAGGTCTCTCTTTTAAAAAAAAATTAATAGTATTTTTTCCCAATTACATGTAAAGATAAATTTCAACATACATTTTTGTAAGATTTGAATTTCAAATTTTTCTCTCTCCTTTTCTTCTTTCCCCTTTCTCCTGCAGCAAGCAGTCTGATTTAGGCTATAAAGGTACAATTACTTTAAGCATATTTCCATATTAGTCACGTTGTGAAAGAAAAATCAGAACAAAGGGGGAAAGAAAGAGAAAAGAAAAGAAAAATGAAAATGGTATGCTTCAATCTGCTTCAACTCCATACTTCTTTCTCAGGATGTGGATGGTATTTTCTATCTCAGGTCTATTGAAATTATCTTGGATCACTGTCTTGCTGAGAAGAGCTAAGTTGATCATTACACAGTGTTGCATCTATTGTGTTCTGGTTCTGCTCACTTCACTCAGTATCACTTCATGTAAATCTTTCCAGGTTTTTCTGAAATTTGCCTGCTTATCATTTCTTATAGAATAATAGGATTCCATTACGTTTATATACTACAACTTATTCAGTCATTCCCCAGTTGATGGGCAGCCAAATCCTTGCCACTACAAAAAGAATTGCTACAAACATGATAACTCCCTTGAGCTCAAGAATTCTGAGCTGAATGAGAGCTAAAATCGACCAGATATCTGCACTTAGTCCCACACCATTATCATGAGCCCTTTGGGAACTTGGTTCTGCTACTCTGTCTAAAGAGCCATGAACAGGCCCAAGTCAGAAAATGGAACAGGCCAACGTTTCTATGTCATTAGATCCATAAGTCTTTGCCTTTCTGTTTTGGATGAGATAGGGATACCCAATCTCCTCACATCAAAAAAAAAAAATTAACATCTCTAAAGCTAAATTCATTAGCTTTCTCCTAACTTTACTACTTCTAACTTCTTTATTTCTGTTAAGAGCAATACCATTCTTACAAGAACCTAAGTATTTAATCTTGAAATCATCATCATCATCTCTTTTTTCACCTTAGTGCCCCACCCATACCCAATCAATTGGCAACTTTTATTAATTCTGGCTGTAAAATTTTTCTCATTTCTATCCCTTTCTCTCTAATCACAAAGTTATCACCTAGTTTAAATTCTCATCACTTTTCAACTGGGCTACAATAGTCTTCTAATCTGTTCTCCACATATTCAGTGTATCCAACCTTTCCTCATTCCTATTCATCTTTCACATATCCATTCAAATCATCCAATCCATCTGTCTGCCAAAGTGATAATCTTAAAACACAGGCCTCTTACTCTTCTGCTCAAGAAATTTCAGTGGTTTCCCCAAGTGCTTCCTTTGTTTAGCTTTGAAAGTTTTTCAGTCTTACTCCATCATTTTTCCAGGTTTATTTGACATTACTCCCACTTTCAGCCATATGGACCAGTTTACTATTATCCACACATGCTGGAAATGCTCTTTCTCCTCACTATGGCCTCTAAGAATTCCTTTTTCCCAGCAAAACTCAGTTTAGATTACACTTCCAACATGAATCCTTTCTTGATACCCCCTAATAGTTAATGCTCCTCTCCCCGCAAATTTCTTTGTATGTACATATTGACATATGTGTCATTTTCTTCATCTGAATATTAAGGTCTTTGAAAGCTTTTTTGCTGTCTTTGCATATCCAATATTTTGTATAGTCCTTTCCTTGTATACAGCAAATTGAAAACAAAAAAAAAAGTTTATTGTTTCATTGAAGCAATTTAATACATCCACATGAACTAGCAAAAGAACAATCTCTGGTAATTTTTCAATAAGTGAATAGAATGAAATGGAATCCCTAAGAGTTGAGATACAGAGTAAATGGAAACCAAAAATCAGATAGAGAAAAACTTCCTAGAAGATGGAAGTTTTAGATAGAATTTTGAAGGAAGAGATAGATATGTCTTACTCTAGGGAAAGTGAGAGGGCATTATATAGCTGGGGGAAAAGCAGTATAACCAAAGCCATTGGGCAAGATGGGTGTGAATGACCAATATCTTGGTTGGGAGAATGTTCAGTCACGGTGCACTGGGCAAAGCACTAGACAGTGAAAGAATTCCTAGCTGTGCCATTTCCCAGCAATGTGACTTTAATCATGCCTTTAGCTTCTTTGAATCTCAGGAGAGTTGTTTTTTTTCTGTTTTATATTTGTTGTTTTATGTATAAAGGATCATACAGTAATATAATATTATTAGCTGCTCTACCTGCTTTGCAGTGTTGTTGTAAGGATCAAATGATTATTATTTGATTCAGTCCTAGGCTTTCACTTTTAATTTTTTATAAAAAGCGGGTACGGCAGCTAATTTTTCTTCCTTCCCCCCTCATTGAGAAGGGAAGCATTTTTATATATTAAATTATATAAAATTATATATGTATGTATGTATGCATGTATGTATTGGGAAGTACTAGGAGGTGAAATTGAGTAAGTAAAAAGGAATTACCTGATAGAGGATCTTGAATTCTAGGCTGGGTAAATTTGGATTTCATCTAGTAGATGGTAAGAAGACTCTATGAGCTCCAAAGCTAGGGAATTAACATTTGCAAATGAATTTTGAGAAACATTATTCTGGCAGCTATGTGGGAAATAGATTAGAACAAGGTGACCATAGAGGATACTATTATAATAGTTGAAGTAGGAGGTGAAATTGTCTTCAAACTATTCAAATATTAGCCCTTAAATGGGATGCAGATGTCTCTACTAGATAAATGGTCACAGGACATGAAAAAAAGAAAAATACAAATTTAGATATTTTTGAGGTTCTATCTCATATCCATCCAAAAGGCAAAAATGAGAAAGGAAAAAAATAAGCAGCATTGCAATGGCTATGAAAAGACATGCACACTAATATGCTGTTGGTGGGCTTGTGAAATGATCTAATCATTCTGAAGGGAGAAAGAAAATGCAGTTATGTTGCTGTTCATTGTTAATATATCTCCTCAATTGATAAATGGTCAAAGGATATGGACAGTTTTCAAATGAAGAAATTAAAACTATGCATAGCCATATTAAAAAAAAAGTCTAAATCACTATTGATTTAGAGAAATGCAAATTAAAAACATTCTTAGGTACCATCTTATACCTATCAGATTGGCTAATATGACAGAAAAAGAAAATGATAAATGTTGGAGAGGATGGATGTCAGAAAATTGGAACATTAATGCATTGTTGCTAGAATTGTGAACCTATCCAACCATTCTGGGGAGCATTTTGGAACTATGCCCAAAGATTTATAAAAGCACATATACCCTTTGATCCAGCAATACTATTACTATATCTGTAGCCTAGAAATCATTAAAAAGGGGAAAGGACCTACATGTATGGAAATGTTTATAGCAGCTCTTTTTGT
>JAJPUD010000920.1:82855-132742 GCA_023553655.1 Myrmecobius fasciatus
TAAATAATTTGTTAATACCTTTTGACCTAGTTAATACTAGTCATATAACCCAAAGAGATGAGAGAAAAGGCCACTTGTGTTCCAAAATAATAGCACCTTTTTATAGCAAGAAAAAGCTAGAATCAAAGTGGGTATGAGAATGTTAATTAAAAACTCAGATTAAGAAAGATCTGAGTTCAAATCCCAATTTAGACACTTCCTAGATGAGTGATCCCGAGCAGTCAATTGAACTATTCTCAACCTCAATTTTCCCATCTGTAAAATGAGGGTAATAATAGTTCTTACCTCACAATTATTTTAAGATCAAATGTAATAATATATTTACAGAGTTTTGCAAATCCTAAAGTGCTTTGAGTATTAGCTATTAGTAATGAGGGAGATTATTGTATCTCAAAAAATATTGAATATGAGCAATTCTGAATTCTATAAGATTTGTATGAACTGATGTAGAGGAAGTAAACAGGAACCAAAACAACCGGGAAAACAATATACAATAGCATAAACAAAGAGATTAAATGCTGTGAAATTTTAAAGAGTAAACCTGGTCCCAGAGAAGAAATAAGGAAATTCAGCTCCCTCCATTTCTTGGAGATGTGAGTGTTATGAATACAAAATGTTCATAAGTCATCAGATGTAATAGTTATATCAGTTAGTTTAATCAGGTTTTTGTTATGGCATTTATAAAAAGTTTCACTGAAGATTAACAAGAGGAAATATATTTGAAAATACCCACAAATTTTAAAAAACCAAATTAGTTTTAATGATCAATCTTGGTCACCAGAGAAGAGATAATGAAATGTCTCTCTCTCTCCTTTTAGTAGAAAAGTGGGAAACTACGGGGAGCAGTATGTGGTGTACAGTCTTAGACATATTCATGGTGTTGACTGACTCTGCTTCACTGGTTTTGTTTCTTGTGAGGAAGAACTCATGGAGAGAGGCAATATATCTAAAAATGGCTGTGATGTGAAAACAAAAGGCAATGAGAAAAATTGTTAATAAATATAAAGGGGGGGAAAGATATCACGTGTAGCTGCCATATCCTGCTCAAGATAAAGTACTTCCACTGAAGAAGCTCATTGCTATGCATAGCTGGTATGTTTGCCACTGCATAGCAGGACACCAATTTGCATAATTTCTCTTCTGTAACAGACCTCAAAATTGACAAAAGGCAAACAAAATAGAATCCATTCATTTTAAATGTTCAAATTGCCATCTTCATCAGAATCATCTACGTAAAGACCCCTAAAGATGTCCATGAACTATAGAAAGTATGATTTGTCCTGTAGAAAAATACCTTCAAATAGCCAAAATTTATTTTAGGAATTAAAAATGCAATGAAGCCATAAGAAAATGATTCTGAAACTTCTGCTAGGAAATACACAGCTTTAGTTGATGAGAAGATATATGGAAAATTCCCTTAACACTCTCTAAGAGAAAAAATGATGGATACTAATAATTGTATAGACCATTGGTTTTCAAAATTATTGAGGATCTGTTCAAAGAATTTTTATTTATGTGGATTATATTTATAGGTATTTACCATATAAGAAATGAAAACTATTTGTGAATTTGTAGACCCTCTGAATGGGTTTCAGAGACCCCCAGAATTCTCTGGACCATACTTTGAGAACCACTTGTACAACCATCTGGTCAGAAATGTTTTATAAATTCTATATTGCCTACAGGCAGAGGGGTATACTAGGCTACCTCACAAGGTCATTTCTTGAATATGGAAATCAATTTCTCCCTATTTGAAAATGACAGACCCACACCATTTATGCCTGAACTTCATTTCCAAAGCCATGGAGACAAGAACTATTATATCATTATGTTTATTTATTTGGGGGGAGGAGATTGTCCCATCTGCTCTACCTAACTGCACTCCCCCTTTTTTTGGCTATTCATAAACTCATACAGAATTATCTTTGTGGGAACAAAGTAGGCTTCCCTTAAATTAGGGGCTTTATTATTAATTTCCTTTAAAAATTAGATATTTTGTGAGGGGGGTAGGGAATGTACTCAATCTCATGAACAGCTTGCACTTCAACTATGGTCTTCAAGACTCAGGATAAAATAATAAAACAATAGACTGGAAAGGACCTTAAAAGTCATATAATCTAGTTCCTTCATTTTACATACAACTGGTTTTCATAGGTTCTTGTCCTTCTTTCAAATTATTCCTTGCCCCAGGGCCCTGGGTTGATGCTACTTTGAGGAACATAGCACTGAGGACCATGGCCATACTTTTCCCTTTCCCTAACTGGAAAAAGAGCAAGACTGAGTCAAACCCCTGCTTGAGCCAGGACAATGCTTTGCTTGAGGACCATAAAGTGGTATTATCTTGGGAAGCACCTGTCCTGGACAAGAAATTTTTGTGGATAGGAGATAGGTAATGAAATCTCTCCTTCCCTCTTTGTCCTTTAGAAAGATGACAGAGAGAAAGAGACAGACAGACAAACAGAAACAGAGACAGAGAGACAAGAGAGAATGAAAGACAAAGAGAGAATGAGAGAGATGCATACACATGAATAAATACACACACAGATTTTAGGATTTGAAAACTGAGAACTTCAAAGGGAGGGAGAATAGAGAGAGATAAAAGTGGCAGCTACAAACTGTGACTACAACTAAAGTCTGTCCTAGGAGCAGTGGCAGGAAGACTGAGTTGGACTGTAAGCTGAAAGATAAACCAAGGTACAGGAGGACATCCTGGGAGAGTGGCCGTACAGAGGCAAAAATACAGAGAGGTGAGTCCAAAAGACAGGGGAAAAACAAACAGCTTTTGAAAACTTCAACTGATGTCTTGGAAACTGGGGGACTAGGATTCTTTCCTTGGTAGACACCATCCCCTTTCCTGTAGATTTCAAAGTTTCTAGAATATGTAAGAATGCTAAAAACTATTTTTTCCACTCATCTTCTTTCTCTGTTAAATAAATAAACTGTGTGATTACCAAAAAAAAGATGTTTTTTGATGAGGCAATCAGGATTAAGTGACTTGTTCAGCATCATACAGCTAGTAAATGTCAAGATTCTGAGGTCACATTTGAACTCAGGTCTTTTTTACTCCAGAACCTGTGTTTTATCCAAAAAAATAAATTTTTAAGAAGCCCACTGCTACCTGGCACCAACTTAACTTTCAAGCCTTGTTATATAGTACTCCCTTTCAAGTACTTTTCAACACAAACGGGCCTTTTAATTTTTCCTCATATATACAGCTCCTGGTTTTCTTACTTTTCATATCCAACCTTTCCATCTCTCATCTCCATGGCTCTCTCTACATGATGGTCTGCAAATACCTGAAATGCACTCTCCTCACCTGTACTTCTCAGAACTGCTACTTTCATTCAAAACTCAGTTTAAACACTATCTTCAATAAGAGGCCTTTCTGAATCTCTTCAGCTAAAAGCCTTACTTTCTCCCCCTCCCATGAAAAAATTATCTATTTATTTCACACACATACATATATACATGCATATATAAAGCATGATACCTGGCATATAGCAGGGTTTTAATATATGTTTGTAAATTTATCTCTAAACAGCAGAATGTCTCAAAGATAATAAAACTGTTTTAGCCTTTAAGTGATATATTAATTTTTTTTTACCAAGGTTGTCCCTTCAATTGATAACATCTCCCTGCCACTTAGTTGGCAATCTTGAGTTTTTGTAGCCAAAAAATTTCATCAGCCGGTGATCAGAACAGCCTTCCAGAACACAGAGTCACCTCTATGTCTCCATGAGGCATTGGAGTAGTACTCTAATTTATATTAAAAAGGTTTAATACAGAATGAATTGCTGCAGGTTCCTACCCCTAGGCTGCTGGAGATATACAAAGAAGGAAAAATTGAGCTCATAATTTCCAGTTTTCTCTACCTCCCTTTTCCAAAGAACATTCTATTAGCTTTTACTGTAAACAGATTTATCTTTAGCACAACCAAATAATCCATTTCTCTGCTCTATTTTTGTACCCATATTTTCATTTCATGGGTTTTGTCCCTCAATTTCAAATGATGCTAGAAGTCAAGCCATAACTTCAAAGTTGGAAATCGGCGTCTCCATGGTAGAAGAACTGGTCTCTGGATCTAAACCTGTCCTGAGTGACCCTTAAAGTTGTGGGTCCAACTGATACATTGTTGGTGGAACTGTGAACGGATCTAGCCATTCTGGAGAGCAATTTGGAACTATGCTCAAAAAGTTATCAAACTGTGCATACCATTTGACCCAGCAGTGTTTCTACTGGGCCTATATCCCAAAGAGATTTTGAAGGAGGGAAAGGGACCCACATGTGCAAAAATGTTTGTGGCAGCCCTTTTTGTAGTGGCAAGAAACTGGAAATTGAAAGGATGCCCATCAATTGGAGAGTGGCTGAATAAATTATGGTATATGAATGTCATGGAATATTATTGTTCTGTAAGAAATGACCAACAGGAGGATTTCAGAGAGGCCTGGAGAGACTTGCATGAACTGATGCTGAGTGAAATCAGCAGAACCAGGAGAACATTATACACAGCAACAAGACTATATGATGATCAATTTTGATGGACATGGTTCTCTTCAACAATGATGTGATTCAAACCAGTTCCTATTGTTCAGCGATGAAGATAGTCATATACATCCAGGGAGAGGCCTGTGGGAATTGAGTGTGAACCACAACACAGCATTTTAACGCTTTCTATGAATATTTCCATGCATTTTGTTTTCCTTCTTAGGTTGTTTTTTTTTCCTCTCTAGATCTGATGTTTCTTGTGCAGTAAGATAACTGTATAGATATGTATACATGTATTGGATTTGTCATATAATTTAACATATTTAGCATGTATTAGATTACCTGTCATCTAGGGGTGGGGAGTGGAGGGAAGGAGGGGAAAAGCTTGGGAAAAAAAAGTTATTGCAAAGGTCAATGTAGAAAAATCACTCATATGTTTTGTAAATAAAAAGCTTTATTATTTAAAAAAAAAGTTGTGGGTCCAGTGGAATAAAACATCCTTTAAGGCAGGAACTTTCTTTTTTTTTCCTTCATGGTCTCAGCATCTAATTAAATATCTTGCCCATCCCTAATCATTTAATAAATGTTTGGTGAATGAATGAATGGGCCCAATCTATAAAATTTTAACAGCACTCACCAGTTCTTTTCTATTCATTTAATTTTAAACATACTAATATCATTATTGTCAACAACATATCTGATTTGAGATTTAAGATTTTTGCTATCTAAAACCTGTTTAAATCAAAACAGGTTTTAGATAGCAAAAATTTTTAAATAAATTTAAAAATAAAAAACACTACAAAAGAAGAACTCTGAATAGTTCTGAATAGATAAAGGGCACCTCACTGTAGAAAAAAACAAAAGATTTTCAAAGTTCTGATCTAATTTGTTCTCTTCTCTAGGACTAGTTACACCTTTTTTCCCCAAACTCCCTTTTCTCCCAAGCTCATTCTAACTAGATTCAGTCTGTTCCCAATACTGATTGATATGGAAGCTTGAACCTCCTTCATTTTTTTTCAACCTAGAACAGTTCATGCCTTAAGCAGGCTGGTGAGAATCCCAGTTCACCAGATTAGTATTACACATTTAATCAATTGTAGCCCCTCCTATAGCTCAGAACTCCCAAACTCAAGCGATCCACCAGTAACAGGAATTACAGGCAAACCTCACCACGCTGGACCACAACACTTGAATCTCATCTCTATTTCTTTTAATTCAAATCTTCTTTTCCTCGCTCCTATATACTACAGAACTATATAATACAGAAATACTGCATTATTGTTATATTCTATTATCATTGGCACTGGAATAGGAGGTGATTAACCATACCATGAAATCTTGTTTACTTTTCCCTTTAGGGGTCCATGGTAAAACCAAATCCACCAACTCTTTTATCTATAAGGAATACCTGCTTATTATCTTTTCAGTTGTTTATACAATTTCCGTATGTATTCTGGTTTCATTTAAGATGAGAATTTTAAGACTGATACAATACAGTTCTACCTATAATAAGTTTACTCATTAGTCACTGGACAGGATTTAATATTTAAATTACCAATACCTAAGAAAATATTTATAACTAATCTACAAAATACGTGATATTCTACCACTCTGCCAAAGTTGTTTCAGAGACTGAAGGTGGCCACATAAGATGGAAGGCTATTTTGTTCTTTGTTTCATGGGTTATTTTATAACTACCAGCTATAACATATTATAATCTTTGAAGAACTAAGTTAGAGAATTACCCAAAGGATAACGGAGAGGTGCATGCTTGCACCTCTATTGTAAGCAGCAGCACATTACAAATAAGGAATTATTCAGAATGTCATCAAGGAGATACATGACCAGAAAAAAAAGCCAGAATGGGCCAGTCACATAGCAAGATAATAGCTGATGGACAGTCCCTATATTCCATTGGTGTCCATGCAATACAACGTGAATCTGAGGACAACTGTCACAACGCTGGTGTTCCTGCTATGGTGAATTATAGGAAGATGTAGATCATGCATCCAGCAGGAATGGATTGTGATCTGTATCAACAAAGGGAATATCCATCCAAGGGAAATTACAAATGTACTGAGTTATGAGAGTAGACTTTCCCTAACAACTTTCAAAATATCTCTAATGTTTAGGGAGTAACTATTATTCTTTATTATTTTACAGATAAAAAATGGGCTCAGTGAGATTATGGATCATGCTGGAAGTCCTACAGTTAATCAGCAGCGAAGCTGAGAACAAGATTATTCTGAGTAATCAGAATCTAATCTGGAAAAAAAATTTGAAGAATTACCAACATAATCAACTGATTGTGTCCACTATATGCAAAGCATCATCAGCCAACTACTCTCTATTGCTAACCTCCAGTCAATCTTTGTAATAATCTGTTGTAATACAACAATCTTTGTTGTAAATTGGCAATGAGAGTTAGCAATAAGATGTATCCTTGCTTAGAGCCAACACATTTGCTGAACTTGATTACTCCTATTGAATGGGATAATGAGTGAAGACCTCTCATAAGAATGTGGCCTTGACCTGTGCCCTAATCATGACTTGAGACTTAGCAATAACAAGTTCAGCTATAGCTAAAAGCTACAAGTGTTTGATTATCTTAAATAAACAAACATTTCCCTCCTAACTTCCCCACACGCACTTTTTTTTTTAGCATTTAGCATTTAGCATACCTAATAGGTAAAGTGTGTTTTGGAATTAATATTTAGTCTCTGAGTAAATTAGAACTCACCAGTGGATGGAAGAAAAGATCATGAGGGGAGGAGGAACTTCTGGGGAGAGGCTATATAATTTTGTGTTTTGTAGTTTGCACTTTGCACTCCTCTATTGATACCTTGTTTGTTGGAAGTTGCCCTTTCTTGTAAGATCATAATAAATTCTTTTTGATTTTTATCTTGAGAGTTTCTGATTTTAATTTGGGTAAGGGTTGCTGTCCCATACAGTTCTGGGGGCTCACTCTGGGATATTTCCTGTTTGTGAGAAGTCTCTCCTGTACTGAATCCTGGGACAGGTGCCCTCCAAGAGTTCTCTGGTGGTCCTTGGATTCTATTTAGGAAACTCCTGCCCTGATCAAGTAAATTCCTGAAGAAAGACACTCAGAGAAAGCAAAAACTGAAGTGGGCTAGTTCACTAAATGATTCATTTGGCTCAGAAGATAAGCCAGTTGAGAAAAGTTTGAAATCGGTCAGGTGAGTTGTGCACAATTCAGGCAGGGCAAGCAACTGATGAGGAGGGGAAGAGACTCTTAAGTGGTTAAGAGGACTTTCCCTTTGGCAAGAACTGGTGAACTGCCTGGGTGACTGAGATAGGGACTGAGAGAATTTAAGCAGTTAAAGTCTGCAAAAAGCTCCTATTTCCCTTTGATAATGAAAAACTCTAAGCAGTTCAACTGTGTAAAGCTTCTCTCATTTTCCTTTGGTAAGATCAGGTGAGTTCTCCATCAAAGAGGACAAGATACTGTGAACCTTGGAAAAGGAACAATCTAAGGTAGCTAGCTCTAAAAGTCTATCTGTGTCCCAGGAAGATGGCCTCTAGGAAAAATTGGGATAAAGTACCAAAATGTGTAGGGATTAAATATTGTTGTTCTGTTTGGGTAGGTGCTCCACTTGGAGGAACTGTCAATCCCCTGAGGGCTAGGTATAAATCCAAAGAAGCCTTCAATACCTAGCCAGTATCTCCTAAGGCTTCAGCTCCAGAACTCCCCTCCTTGCTTCTAACTCAGGTTGGGGGTGCAAAACCAGAGTTAATTCTATTTAAAAAAGCAGTTGGTGGGGGGGAAGGAAAGCACATGAGTGTGCACTCACTTGTGCTTTTTCTTCCTTTCTTCTGCCAGCCAAATTAAAGGAAAAGATTTGGCATTTGGGATTTAAAAACTTTTGTATATAATTGGACTTATGCAAATTGCTTTTACCTAGAGAAAGGAAGGACTGGTTCTGAGATAGGGAAACTAACTGCCACACACACACACACACACACACACACACACACACACACAAAGGACATTTCTGTGGACCTAGAACTGGCCATTTTGGGTCTGCAGAAATAATTAAAGTTATAGAACTGCTAAAACATTTTAGCAGATTCTGGGGGTTTTGAGATTTTTAAGTTACTAGACACTATCTCTCAGTCAACTAATTTGAGTTAGTCTATTGATTTTTAAGTAGGCCTAATTTATATAATTAAAAGCTTTCTGAAGATCTGAACCTGAGGCTCATAGAAAAAATGCAAAAGGGAAAAAAGTGCCCTCTGGGATTTTTCATGCTTTTCTCCCTTGGAGAATCTGTCCTGCCTAGGCTGGGTCCCTGGCTAGCCTGGATTCTTCTGGGGTTTGCCTTGGTGCCCATCTTCGACGTGGCGCCCCAGCATTTCTAGAATGGAAGGTGGGCTAGTCACTGGACACAGACCTTCAGCCAGACACTTTGGGTCCAAATTTCTCCAACCTTCTCCCTCAGGGAGTCCTCCAGTTCTTAAAGCTCTTCTTGGATGTTTCCTTCCCTTGTAGATGGATTTGAAAGGGCAATTTTCCTGCCACCTTAAACATGGGGTCCTTGACTTTTTAAATTGGAATTCTGATTCTGAAATTGTATAAGAATTACTATTAGCTACTATGTGTTAAAATTGTGAACTTGTTTATTCTGGTATAAGATTTTAGAAATATACGTGCATTAATATTGAAATATTGGTACTAAAAGTTTAAATCTGGATTTGATTTGAAATTTTTAAAAAAATTGTATGAGCTGTGCTTTAACATTTTGTCAGTGGTGCTGGATTTGTGGTATAAATTTTGTGAAATTTGGTCCAAAGTTTAGATATTGCCTATATTCTGAATCTTAAGGTTTATCTTTGGTTTCTCTCTTTAACAAAAAAGTAAAAGCAAGAAAAACTTGGTGTATAGAGATGTGTAATTGCAAAACAAATTGTATCTGAAAAGTGTGTAATATGTCTTAAAGATAAACAACAAGGTATTGAGGCGGTGTCTCTCTGGAGGGAGGGAGTCTGGTTCTAAAATATTCAAGTTAGGTTTTAATGAAATTACACCAGAGGGGAAACTGAGATATAGTAGACCATTTGATAGGATGGGTGGAAACTTTCCTGTGAGATCTGCTGATTTAAGAGGGGTTAGTGGAGTAAAGTTGGAATAAAATTTACTCAAGTATGGATTGGTAGAGACTATTAATTCTGATAAATTAGCATATTGTACTTCTAAGGTTTTATGAAAAGCAATGGGGAGGAATTGCAAATTGGAATGGCAATTCCATACACCTGGGCATCTGTCCTCATCAGGGAAAGTGGAAAGAATGAATCAGATTTTTAAGAAATGGATTACTAAATTGATGTTAGAGACTAAATTGCCTTAGATCAAATGTTTGCCTATTGGTTTGCTAAAGAATTAGAACTGTTCCCAGAAGTGATCTGGGACTTTCCCCATATGAAATGGTGTTTGGTTTACTTTTACTTGGGAGGAGAAAGGGAAATATTCTCTTTTGAAACAAAGGATAAGTTTTTAAGGAATTTTACATTTGCAGTGTCCTCATGTTGAGGTTGGGAAGGGGACCCCAAAAGTTTGGAGTCACAAAGCAATATTTTGAAGTGTTTCAGAAGAATTTACAGGCTTAAAACTGCATTTTATATATACATATGTATATATATATATATGTTAAATTTCTGCTGTGTGAAAATTAATAATAATGGACAGGCAGTGAAGGAAATTGCTAAAGATATCAGAAAATTGGCCCATATCCCATTCCATACCTGGTCCTCACTGATGTGATCTATGGTATGGGGTTTGTCACCAAATGATGGCAGGCACCAAAAGTTGAAGAATTCACAATCGCCATTCTCTTTATCAAAAGGTAGATTTATTTGGGGGAATAGTTACAGACAAAATGAAAGGGATACAATAGACACCTGTAATGGTAAATATAAAATAGAGTTGGGAGAGCATATGAAAGACAGGTTCCTCAGTGGAACTCACAATTTTCCAGTAGAAAAGGGAGTGCCTGGTGAGGTTGGGGCAAGTCCTTATCTGGCAGGCTAAATCCTGAAAGGGAATTAGCACCCTAAAAGAGTTAGTTATCTGTAAGGAAAGTGAAGTTGAGATGCATAGTGGAGTTAAGTGAGATACCACTTGGCATGGGTGAAGTGAAAAGACACCACAAGGCAGAGTGCTGTGGTGGGCTGACCCAAAGGAAGGTAGCAGCCATGGGATCACTCACAAGCAAATTTTATAGGGAAAATTTAACATCAAAGATCTGAGTGGGATTTCCACAGAGGATGGGTCTCAGGAGCTTGATATAACTTGGATTTCAGACTGGATTAATTTTAGAAGGTGGGACCAAGGAACCCAATCTCCATTATCAGAGCCTTCTTCCTGCTTGCCTAAGGGATTATATTGATGACCTCATCACTCACCATTTAATACCTCTTGGTGATCTTGATGTTCAAAGATAGATAGCATTTTCCTTCATCTTCCTAGATAAGATGCTCAAAGGAATTGGGAGACACAGAGACACACACTTGTAGAAATGATCTTTTAAACTATGGAGTCTGAATGCAGATCAAAGCATACTATTTCCACTTTTTTCCTTTACCATGATTTTCCCCTTTTATTTGGATTCTTCTTTCACAACGTGACTAATATGGAAATGTTTACCATGATTATACAATTAGATTTTTTGCTATCTTGAAGGAGGGTGGAGAGGAAGAGAAGGGAAAAATTAGAATTCAAAATCTTATAAAAGCAAAATATTGAAAACTATCTATGTATTGGAAAAATTGAAAAAAAATTCTTTTAAGAAATTTCCATGCAATAGAATAACCATTAAATAACATTAAACAACAAAGTCTTACAACATCAATGTTTTTAAATGGAAAAAATTGTTCATTAACAGAATATACATGCTAATTATGGGTTGTATTGGGTACTGAGGTGGAAGGAGGATGTATTAGGATAACCAAAAGTCCACTTCTTAAAGGGCTTCTCATCAAATCATTTATTTGTAGCTATAAGGAACTGAGGATATCCATTTAACAGATGAGGAAGTTGAGGCTCAGAGAGGTTAGGTCACACCTGAAATGAATTGTAGAATCAGGATTCAAAATTCAGATCCTCTGATTCTAATTGAAGCAGGTTTTCTTTTTTATTGCTGCTTCCTTTTTTTTTTTTTGAAAGACAGAGATTGATATCTATTGATCCATATCTATTTTTATTTTAAAAAGTTTTAAAGGTTATAAATTCTTATTAAAGGCATACAAGTAGAAAAAGGAAGCATTTATAATGGAAATCACCATGATGCCACAGAGAGAAAGGATTGGATTGGGAGTCAGTAGACTGAGATTTGAATCCTGCTTCTCTCACCTATGTGATCTTAGGTAAGTCATTCCACCCTTCTAGGTCACTTCTTCAACTGGGGTGGGACCAGATGATTTTGAAAGTCTCTTCCAGCTCTAAATCTATGTACTCTTATTTTGCATTACAGGTAAATGCCAATGCAAAACAAAAACAAATGTTTCTCTAAAACAAAGCTTTTTCCTTGTCCTGGCAAATAGTTTATAGAAAGGGGACTTTGTTGATCTGTTTGGATAGAAATAAATTCTTTCTTTGGTCCTACTCCATTTATAGCTGCTCCATAGAAAGAACTTCTTCTGCTTGAGCTATTTACATTGTAGACAATGAGAAGTGAGCTGAATTTAGCTACAGTTGAGCTAATTGTGTGCCTTTTGTTCAGCTATCAGGTAGCAATAATTCTCTCTCTTTTTCCTCTCCCATTCCAGCCATCTAAATGAATTTTTTTAATTCAATTTTATTTTATTTTTAGGTCCATCTGAAAATTGTCTACATCTTACCTATTTTCCCTCCTACTGAAAAAAGAAAAAAAACCCTCTTATCAACACATAAGTCAAGCAAAACATAAATGGACCATCCTTTAAAAAATACTAGGAGGATTAGCTATGATTAGACTTTACACAAACTACTAGTAGAAATAAGACATTGTGGAATTTAGCAAAATGTCTTGGACATAACTGGCATTAAATATTTACTGAGTAAAGGAAGCACAGACTGAGGAGGAGGGGGCACACCTGGATAACATTATTCACTTGGGAAAAACCATGACAATTTTGGTACATTTTATTTTCAAATAAGATTCAATTCTATATTTTGTCAACAATATTGAATTCCATATTTTGTGGGTAATCAGGTATTTAGAATTGATGGAGAAATAGGAAATCTCAGAGCCTCTCAAGATAAAAGGAAATCATTATAGTCAAAAGGAAATGCTGGTTACCTGGAATGAAAGGACAACACAGGCAACACAATACAGAATTCTGCACTTGTAATCAGTAATAATTGAGTTTAAATCCTATCTGTGTGATATTGAGTTTCCTAATTTCTCCAGGCCTCCATTTTCTCATTTTAAAAAATTAAAGAGGTTAGAAAAAGTGATCCCACATGTCCTTTTCCAATTCTATAAGTCCTATGATCCAACAAAAGGGAAGTAGGTAATAACTAAGACTGAGAGTCAGATAGAAAAATTTGGCCAGAGAATATTTGGATCTAGGAGATAACATTCTCGAAGAAAGAGATGAACTAGGACATTTTGTAAAATTATAGCAGGCATCCGTGCTCTTTCCCTTAGCAGAAGAAAAATCAACTTAAATACAAATACTTTCTGTGTGTGATCTCTGGTAAATTAGAAAACGAAAAGCAGCCAAAATAATACTATCCCAGCAACACGTTAAGCAGAGAAATCATGCCCTCTGCTGGATTTCCTGGGTGATAGCAACAAGAAAAACCAGGAATACCTGCGTTGTTTAATGGTGGAAAGCTTTTAGAGGTTCCCTAGTTGGAGGAAAAACCAGAGCCCTGAAAATTAATATTCCAACAGACCTCACCAAAACTGAGATATGATTGAAACTTTGGCTAAAAGGCTTACTTAATTTTTTTTTCTAATCTCCAGCCAAAACATAATCCACCTAAATTCCTAAAATAGACCAAAATGAAAGTCATAAACAATATCTGAAACCTGAAAAATGATAGTCTTTTTTATTTTAATGTTTTGTTGATGCTTTTTTTCTTAATATTAATGTCACTTCTCAGTGACTTCCAACTCCCAGTAGAACTCTTCCTGACAATAAAATTTTAAAAAATAAAAATTAGTACATTGACCATGTCTAAAAATGCATGCTTAATTCTATACCTGTAATCCACAAACTCTGAAGAGATGGATGCATGATTTGCTACCAACTGAGGTTACAATTGGATATTATACTAATCAGTATTCTAAAGTCTTTCAGCTTTGGAACATCTTTTATATTACTGTTTGATTGCTTGCATTTCTTCTTTTGAATACTGCCTGTTTAGGGCAAAGCAAACTTGACAGTAGGAGAAGGAATTACAGACAAGCTACCATCCACAGCTCCTCCATAAAGATCTAAAAAACTTATCAGACTGACAACTGATTGGTAAATGAGAGGGTGGAGGGATAATCATAGTAAACAATTATTCCAGCCCAGTATAGCAAATGGAGCCAGGGATGTCTGAAAATTCTAGAAAAAGAGTCTAACATGCAGCCTGCCAGCACAGAGGCTGAAAGAGGAATTAGGCTATGCCCCAGAATAGGAAGAAGTTCCAGATCCACTCAGAGGATTCAATCTTGTGAAGAAAGAGGAATAACTATTGCTTACCACTTCTTATGACAGTTCTGGACTGAAGATAGGATCTGTAGCTAGGAGAGGCATTTTAGAGTGAGGATCAGCATCATGCCCTAGTATGTGAACTGCGGGAACCCCCACACCAAATGAGAACCAGCAAGTTTGTCACCATCAAAGCTTTCCAACTGGTTTATAGTGGCCAAATCACCAAGTGGTACACCTAGCTGGAACTGAAGTCAAGAAGACCTGGGTTCAAATTCAGCATCAGATACTCACCATGTGATCCTGGTCAAGTTACTTACTCCTGTTTATTTTGGTTCTTCATCTTAAAATGAGAGAAGGACATTGAAAAACATTCCAGTATCTTTGTTAAGAAAACCCCAAATAGACACTAATACATTGTTGGTGGAGCTGTGAACGGATCCAGCCATTCTGGAGAGCAATTTGGAACTATGCTCAAAAAGTGATCAAACTGTGCATACCCTTTGACCCAGCAGTGTTTCTATTGGGCCTATATCCCAAAGAGATCTTAAAGGGAAAGGGACCCACATGTGTAAAAATGTTTGTGGCAGCTCTTTTTGTAGTGGCTAGAAACTGGAAACTGAATGGATGCCCATCAATTGGGGAATGGCTGAATAAATTATGGTATATGAATGTTATGGAATATTATTGTTCTGTAAGAAATGACCAGCAGGACGATTTCAGAGAGGCCTGGAGAGACTTGCATGAACTGATGCTGAGTGAAATGAGCAGAACCAGGAGATCATTGTACATGGCAACAACAATACTATATGACGATCAATTCTGATGGACATGGCTCTCTTCAACAATGAAATGTTTCAAACCAGTTGCAATTGTTCAGTGAAGAAAGCCATATACACCAGCGAGAGGGATGTGAAATGTGGACCACAATATAACATTTTCATGCTCTCGATTGATATTTGCTTGCATTGTGTTTCCTGTATCTGATTTTTCTTTCTTTTAGATACGATTTTTCTTGCACGACAATGATAAGTGTGGAAATATGTGTGTATATATATATATATATATATATATATATATACCCACACACACATATTCAATTTGTCAAGTATTTTAACATAATTAACATGTAGTGTATATCCTGCCATCTAGGGGAGGGGTGGGGAGTAGGAAGGAAAAATTTGTAACAGAAAGCTTTGTAAGGGTTAATGTTGAAGAATTACCCATACATATGTTTTGCAAATAAAAAAGAAAAGAAAAAAGAAAAAGAAAATCCCAAATAGGAACATGAAGAATTGGACACAATTGATATGACTGAATAACAATTAACAGATTGCTGCTCAAACCAGGGGCAAGCCCACATGTATATTGCTTAGAACCAAACCCAAGTCAGAAATTTGCAGGTCAAACCAAGGAGGAATGATTAGACTTCTTAGAGCACTTTAGGAGAACTGAAAGCT
The DNA here is from genome assembly GCA_023553655.1 of Myrmecobius fasciatus. Taxonomy (NCBI): domain Eukaryota; kingdom Metazoa; phylum Chordata; class Mammalia; order Dasyuromorphia; family Myrmecobiidae; genus Myrmecobius; species Myrmecobius fasciatus. Next base: position 98,443 of record JAJPUD010000920.1, read on the forward strand.
TGTAAGTTTCCAGCCTGAACGATCCCTGATATCTTGGATGTTTTAATATTTTGGGGGATATCCGCCCAAAAAGAGACAAGACAAAATATTTCAAGGGAAAATGACCCAGATCTCAGAGATCAAAATGAAAAGAGAAAGAATCAAATGATTTTTTTCCTAAAAGAAAAGACAAAATGAAAACTTCCAAGTATATTATAATCAAAATCCAGAGTTTTCACATCAAAGAAAGCATCCAGAAAGAAAGAAAAAATTCAAATGTTTAATAGTCTCTGTCTGGATCACACAAAATGTAGCTACCAACATTAAAAAGCAGAGAGCTTGGAATACAGTATTCCAGAAAACAAAGAATCCAAGAACCACTTACCTAGCAAAACTGAGCATATTACTATGGGGGGCGGGGGGAGAGGAATGTAAGGACTTCCAAGTATTCATAACAAAAAGAACAGATACATAGAAATTCTGAAGTGCAGACACAGGAATCGTGACATTATAAGGTTAAACACGAATAATCAATTATAAGGATAAAATGTTTACATTCCAATATGAGGAGATGACACATGTTCTCTTATAACCCTCTCATCATCAAGATCATCAGAGGGAATCTAATAAAACAGAGGACTTGGGAAATTTTTTTTATGTTTTGATGATTTTAAAGAACTACACTGGGGGAGAGGAGCAAAAGGAAGATTATCTCATGTAATAAAGGAGTATAAGTAGAAGACTGCAGACAAGGAGGGATGCAGAAGCAGGACAAAAATTTCAATTTCATCTAAACTGGTCAAAGGAGGGAAGAATGCCCACACACACATCACACACATGTGCACACACAAGAACTAAGTACATAAATACATTTCATTCAATAGGAAAAGCAGAAAGGGAAGATGGAGGAATAAAAAGAAAGATCAAAAGAAAGATTAATATGACAGTCATAAATGAAACAATTCTAACCATGGAGGATGGATAAAGAAGAGAGGTTTAAATGGAAATAAAGAAAGTGTAGGAATCTGTGATTGGGAGAAGAAAAGAGGGGTAAGAAAATAGAAGCAGATCTCACCAAATTTAGACCACTGATGCTGAGGATACTTATCTCTCTTCACCTTCATATATATATGTATATGTATACATATATAGATAGATAGATAGATAATATAGATATATGTCTAGATGTATGTATATATATGCATGTATGTATGTATATGTATATGTATATATGATAAAAAATGAAAATGCTACCAAAATTAATTTATGTTTTTAATGCTATACAAATCAGACTACTAAGGGGATACTTGATCATTTGAACTTGATATATTCATGTAGAAAATCAAAAGAATTAGAATATCAAAGGAAATGATTAAAAGAAGGTGGAATATCAAGGAAAATACTGGAAAAAAGAGACTAACAACTTCAGATCTCAAACTATATTATTAATCAAGAGACATCAAAACCATTTGGTATTGGTTTAAAGAATAGATAACTGGATGGAACAGACTAGCCAAGGTAGAGTCAGAAACAATGGAATTCAATAACCCAGTGTTGGATAAAATGGGAAATATAAATTACCTAAGGGAAAATTTATCTGATTAAAAACTGCTGTGAAAACTAGGAAGCAATCAGGCAAAAATAATTAGGCTTGTCTTATATCATATTCCACAATACATTCTAAAAGGATATGCAACCTAAATATTAAAGATTATACTATTAAAGAAATATAGGTAGATCATATACCCCTCATAGTTATGAATAATTTAAAAAGATAAAAACAGTTAACTTTACATGAAATTGAAAAGCTTCTGCACAGATAATATTAAAACCTATGATAAGAAAAGAATAACTCAAAAAACCCTATGTTTGCATCAACTTTCTCTGTAAGAGTTGGTATTTAAGATATGTGTAAAATTAATAAATATATACAACACTTATAACTATTGCTCAATAGATAAGTTGTAAAAATAATAAACAATAGGGCAGCTAGGTGGCACAGTGGATAGATCACCAGCCCTGAAGTCAGGAGGACTTGAGTTCAAATCTGGTCTCAGACACTTAACATTCCCTAGTTGTGTGACCCTGGGCAAGTCACTTAACCTCAATTGCCTCAGCAAAAAGCAAAAAAAATAAAATAAAATAAAAAATAAACAATTCTCAAAACAATTATAAAATATTCACAACTACATAAAAGAATGCTCTAAACTGGGGCAGCTAAGTGGCACAGTGGATAGAGCACCAGCCCTGAAGTCAGGAGGACCTGAGTTCAAATCTGGTCTCAGACACTTAGCATTCCCTAGCTGTGTGACTCTGGGCAAGTCATTTAACCCCAATTGCCTCAGCAAAAAGCAAAAAAAAAAAAAAATCATGCATGTGAAGAATACAAAGAAAGGTCTTTATAAAGTAATACAGATTGAAGTAAGAAGAGCCAAGTGTGTGACATTATACACAAAAACTACAACAATGCAAATGGAAAATAAAACACAAAAATTAAAAAATGAAGAAATTATCTTGAACCTATCCCTTCCTGGAGGTGAGTGATCCAAAGGTGTTACACATTAAATACGTTTTCAGACTTTTTCCAATTACTTTGGTTTTTATATATTTCTATCAATTTCCTACATGTATTATATTATCAAGCTTTATTAAAGATATTTATTGCAATAATTTTCCCAAATTAAATACTTCTCTAGCTGCATTGATTTTGTTCACAAAAAATTTTTCATTTGTATGTAATCAAAATCAGCTATTCCATCTTTTACGGTCTTGACTTTTTTTTTTTTTTTTGCTTTTTGCTGAGGCAATTGGGGTTAAGTGACTTGTCCAGGATCACACAGCTAGAGAATGTTAAGTGTCTGAGACCAGATTTGAACTCAGGTCCTCCTGACTTCAGGGCTGGTGCTCTATCCACTGTGCCACCTAGCTGCCCCCAGTCTTGACTTTCAAAAAATAATCTCCTAGCTCATTTTCTCAGAAATTTTTGTAGATTAGGCAGTAGTAGTATTGAATATTCTTGGGTTTATCAAACAGTAAACTACTAAGTCAGTCAATAATAATTTATTAAGTGTTTACTTTATGCCAAGCACTGTGCTAAACAATGAGGATACAAAGAAAGTTCTCAATGTACTCATCTTGTAATTGGGGAGAAAAGAGAGAAAAAAAATTTAGTTTGGTTGCTTCTGATTCTTATTTGCCTATTCTATTCCAATGACCACATTTTCTAAATTTTACAGTACCAAATCCTTTTTTTCAATTTTTAAAAAATTTAACAAGCATTTATTTTCTTTCTTTTTTCTTCCCTCAATTGAGAAAAACAAAACCTTTTTTTTAAGAAATATGTTTAGCCAACAAAACAAATTCCCACACTGGTCATATAAGAGTCATCTATTTTTTTTTTTTTTTTTTTTTTTTTTGCCAGTTGGTATGTAGCATTTTTTGTTATCAGTCTTCTGGACTAAATCATTTTGATGACAACTATCTTATAGTGTAATTTGAGAGATGGTGATGGTTAACCCCTTGAGAATCTGAATTTTTTGCTATATTAAAAAGGTTTCCCTGCTGCATTCAAATGAAAAATCAATTTGCTCATTTTCAAACCCAAAACTCATAATCTATGCATATGTTAATCATAAGAAATAACATGGGGAAAATCCTTTCTGTGTAAAAATACAGTCATAAACATGAACAAATCTCACAATAAACAGTAATATGTATATGCATGTGTACACAAGTAAAACTTTTTATGCAACAGAAACTTTATTAAACATTTTGGTAACAACATTTTAGTAAAATGAATTATATTTGAAATGCACAAGGGAAATCCCTAGTTTAGTCTTTTTTGCAAAATGAATAATTGCTTTATAATCTTCTGTTTTGTAATTCCAGAATCATAACTTCAGGCTCAAATACTAGATATATAATGCTGGGAAAAGTCATTTAACTTCTCTGAACTTCATTTCATTACCTGTAAAATGGAGATGATGATGTTCATGCTGCCTCTACTTTCCACAACTGGTGATTGTGAAGAAAACACTTTACAACTTTTTTTAATCCCATCTGTTATTTTGTTGGTAGAAAAAACTCTGAGGGAGAAAACTCTCTCTACCAGTATAGATCAGCACTTGTTATATGGTTTTAGAAAGTTAAAGTATGATATGTGTAGTGCTATTTTCAAATATTAGTTCTAGCCAAGGCTATCCCCTTAATCAATATTTTATGAGCTTATTAAAATTGTCAGAAAGTATTTCACAATCATCCACTTTATGCTTTAAAGCATAAAAAGAAATACCATTAAGGAATTTGGTAACTGTTCTTCCCTGCTACAGAAACACATTTTGGTTTTGGACACACATACAGAGACAACTGCAAGTCTGACAATACTTCCTAAGCAGCAATTCCTGAACAAGTTATATTGGCAGGTCTGGGAAGATTGGCCCCTGGACACTTTCATAGAAAGCCTTTGGTTGATCCCTTTCCCCAATTTACATTTCAGAATGGGTAAGTAAAAGGAAGAAGTTGGACTAAATGGCTTCCAGCTCTGATTCTATAATTGAGTTTACAATCCAATGACCCTAAAGAGTGGCAGCCCAGAGCCTGGCAGGGGAATAGGTATGGTCAAGCTTTGGGTGCAGGGGCTGTGATGAATAATTAGAAGACAGAGATTCATAATAATGGGAATCCTGATGGACTACTACCACCCACAATTTAGGAAGAGGAAACAAGTCCCTTGGATATTGACTATCAACCTACCTCTGAAGCAAAGTCCCCAAAGTCCACCCTAGTTATGGATCTGGCAGTGTTTGATTTGACTTTACACTTTGAGTTTACCCTCAAGAAAAGGATAGATACTAGTAAATAATTACTCCTGGGATTTAATCTTTGGCCTTCAGAAACTATGTGTAATTAATTTTGCAGTTCTGTACTCACTGCTCAAGAGGAATATGGAGAACTTGGAGAGGATTCAAAGAAGAACCATGAAGATAATTAAATGCCAAGAGAATGAGAACCATTTAATGAGACTCAAAAAAATTAAAAGATAAAAAACCTAGGACTATTCAGTCTATAAAGGAAAAGATTAGGGGAACAGTGATTATTCTTCAAATAAATTCTGGGACGTTATGTAAGCTGGGGCTACTTGATATGCTCTCTTGAGTTCCCCAGCTGCTTCCCTGAAAATTACCTTGCACATAGTTTTTATATTCATACATATGTACATGTTGTATCCCCCTATTAGAATATAAACTCCTTGATGGGATAGATTGTTTTCACTTTTTCTTTCACTTTCACTTTATCTTGCAGATTTAGCAAAATGCTAGGCATATATTTACTTAGTTGATTCATTTTTTTATAATTACCCAGGGAAATGCCCTCAGGCACAGAGGCAGAGTAGATAAAGTGGCTGGGATGCTCAACCAGCTATCCAAACCTGGATTCAATTTAAGTCCCACGGACAAGTCCCTTTCTTTCCCTAATCCTTAGTTTCTTCATCAATCTCATCTCTTGATTTTGATGACTCTGGAGGAGAGACTGAGGCTAATGATTTTATGCAGCTCTAGCTCCTTTAAATCCAATTCTTGCTTAAATCAAGACATTGCCCTCATGATACTACTGGTTCTCTTTGAGAATGAAGAATGAACAGGTTCTTCATCTACAAAATGGGGTGATAACACTAGCTGTATCTTTCTTTTAGAATGATTATGAAGAAAGCTTAAAGTTCTGTTTTGTCAACACTAAAGGGATAAATTAGTTATGATTTGTGAGATATGTTAGATATAAGGACCATAACTATGGTTGTGAGGTTAAATGCTGAAGATTATCAGATACTAGAATAGTGGTTATAGACTTCTATTTCTTAGAAGTATTTTAAAAGATGTTCTTGACAGTTTTCAGACAAAGAAATCAAAGTGATCTATAGCCATATAAAAATGCTCTAAGTCACTATTAATTAGAAAATACAAATTAAAATAACTTTGAGGTACCACCTCATATTTATCAGATTGGCTAATATGACAAAAAAGAAAAATGACAAATGTTGGAGAGGGTGTGGGGGAAATGGGACACTAATACCTAGAAAGACTTACATGAACTGATTCAAACTGAACTGAGCAAAACCAGAACAATGTACACAGTAACAGCAAATTTGTACAAAGAAGAATTGTGAATGACTTGGCTATTCTCTGTAATACAATGATCTAAGACAATCCCAAAGAACTACCTCCAGAGAAAGAACTGATGTCTGAATATGCGTTGAAGCATACTATTTTTCTTTTTTCCCCCCTTCTTTTCTTGTTCTAGTCTTGCACAAAATGACTAATATGGAAATGTTTCACATGATTGAAAATGTATAACCTACATTAGATTAGTTACCATCTCAAAAGAGGAACAGGGAAGTGAGGGAAGGATAGAATTTGTAACTCAAAACTTTTAAAAATGTTTTTACATGTAATTGGAGGGAAAACAAAATATCATTTAAAAAAAAGATGCTCCTAAATAAATAACATTAACCAAAAAAATAGTCAAAGTTGTGCAACTGTATTGACTAAATTGGGTCCCTGAGAAAAGACAAAGAAATATCTTTTACTTCTATCTTAGTAAGGCAGGAAAGTATGATTCCCAACTGCTGGGATTTGGTCAAGTCTTTTATTCTGCTTATCTGTTTTTCTTTATTATGAGTATATTGCCCCCTTGAGGCTGCAAAGGAGATTGGGCACTAAAAAGGAAAGCTAGTTCACCAATTTTTTTTTTCCTTCCTTCTCAAGCCTCAGGGAGGTGTGTGTACTTCCTAGTCTCCATTTAAGGGATAGTTTGCTTGCCCTTTTATAGAACGATGAACGTCGTTAACCAATGTGCAAGGGGGAGGGAGGGAAGGACTGAATTTATCCCTGACCAACTGATTCTCCCTACAAAGATGTAATCACAGATAATGAGGTTTTGACTTAAGTATAAAGAGAAATACAACCATAGCTTCAAAACAAAGTGGTAAATAACAGAGATGAAGAGAGGTAACGTTTTCTGGGTAAAAAGAAGGGGCCTTTCTAGGCAAACACATAAGGAGCTTTGGAGGGGGGAGACAGTTATGAGTTGAGGATGGCCTCCCTTCTCTTCTCAAGCTGAGTTGGAAAGGAAAACCAAGCCCAAACACAAGGTATAGCTAAGGGTGTGCCTGGAAAAAAAAAAAAACCACAAGCCCAAGGGGACAAAGGGAATGTATAGATAAGGAGTATACTGCTCAAACCCCCAACACAAATTGGGTGGGCAGTGAGGAGAAGCTACCTGATTCACCAACCAAGTATCACACCAACATCCTACTGCTAGATGAGGGCAGACTAGGAAATTTTTTTTGATTGTGATATAAAAACAAAAGTCACCCATGGACAGTCAAAAAGAAAGTACCAGAGACTGCCTCTTGTTTGGAATACTTTTGGATGATGAATTGAATATAAAAACTTTTATTAATCACTTACTATGTAACATAAGGAAAAGATAGTGGATGCAGGCTAGAAACAGGAAAATCTGAGTTCAAATCCCTATTTACCTTCATTTCTTCATTTGTGAAATGAGCTGGAGAAGGAAATGACAAACCAATCTTTGCCAAAAAAGCCCCATATGAAGTCATGAAGACTGAAAACAACTGAACAATAAAAATGCAAAAATGTATTCTATCAGATCCAGAGCTACACAGACAAAAATGAATGAGTTCCTGTCCTCAAGGAGATTACTTTCTGTTTCAGGATGTAACACATAGACAAATAAGTAAATACAAAGTTATCTGGGGATAGAGGAGTAGGATTAAGGAAAGGTTTCTAGGAAAGGACCTCTGAGCCGATCCTTTCTTAAGTCAAGCTAAAAGGGTATAAAATCACTGAAGGTCTTTTCTAAGCTCAGATTCAATTCTAACTCAAAAAGGCAGCAGTTTTTGTTCTTCTCTCTTGACTTTTGGCCATATTCCAAAAGGACAGCATTCTCTCCTAGGGCATAATAACCCAAATACATAATGCATGCTCTAATCAAGCAAGAGCCTATCTACATGGGCCTCAGGACTTTCCAAAATCTGACTAAATATTTGAAGGGTCCTTCTGTCAATTTTTATTTAAAAAGAATTGTAGGAAGTAAACTCTTTGCTAATGAAAGACTATTCTAAAATCTAAAAATAAAAGCAGAGGCTGCTCAGAAAATCAATCAGTAAAATCTGATTTTGTCATATGTATTTTAAACTTAAGTTGTCATTGAAGTTCAACAAAAGAATATCTATAAATTTAGGTAATAAATTGAAGGCAATATAATGAGAATTAGGAGAAAAATCTGTTACTAACTCAGTGTGTGACTGGGCAAGTCACTTCATTTTCAGGATTTCAATTACCCCATCTATAAGATGAGGGAGAGATACCAAATGATTTCTAAGGTCTGAATCAAGTTTGCAACAATAATTTCTTAAGCACCTACTATGTATAAACGTAGACACTGGAGGGAGACATAAAAGTAATTGTGAGCCCCTAAGGGAACATACAATCTAGCAGAATAAATAAATCAACAATTGTAAAGAGGCTTTAAGCATATGCAGATCAGCTAAAATGGCAACATCCATGTAGGAGATCTGGGAGAAGATATTCTATGTGTTTCTACCATTTGAGTGGGAACAAACTCTATCTATTGGCTACATAAGCAAAATGTCTTCATCCTTAAATATATTCAACTAAGGCATAATTGCCTTCTCTTTTCCAGCTATGTCCAGGGTTAAATAAATGTCTATTCACCTGAAGCATGAGTACCATGCACTAAGCTAAGTTTGGGGAAGATCTACCTACCACCACTCTTCAGGCCCTATTGCCCAGAAATTGGGTCCTGGAGTTTTGTTATTTCATTTGTCCTTTTCGGGCTCACCTACAGTGATCTTGGAGCAAAGAACCCAAGCCTAGATGTTTCTGCCAACTCAGCAGGGAAGATTTGAGAAGGTAGGGTGCCAGGACTCAGGCTTAATGAGTTTTGTGATTTGGAACTTGATAAAAGTGGTGCTATATAGAAATTAAACTAAGTTGTGAACCTATTCCTCCTCACCATCCCCATTGCCAGAGACCAAAATGGTGCAAGGTAACATACCTTCCTATGGTGTTGGGATGTAGTGTATTTCTTATTACTATACCTTTGACATAAATATTCTTTGTAAAACCTAATAAGACTGTCAAATGTTTAAATGGAATTGGGGTTCTGAGGATAACCTCAAATTGAAACAATACAAGTTGATGGGGTTTGAGATCTTGACAAAGGCTTCAAATTATTTAAGGCTACTTGAGAATCCTGGGAGAGGATGAAATATAACATATGTGGCTTCATGTAGAGGAACCAGGATAAATGCTATTTCACAAACACATTTCAAGTATTTACTTTGTATCAGGCAATATGTGAGGAACTGGAGATATAAAGAGAGAAATAAAATAATTCCTGCCTTATTTTTAAATTTCTACCAACTCCCCCCAAAAAATACACATGGAAAAGCAGTTTTATTCAGCATGGCCTAGGAAGCAAACAATAAACATTCATTGAATGCAGTGAATGTTCAAACCATTTTGCTAGGTACAGTGGGAAATACAATTCTTCCCCTCCCAGAATTTAAAAATCTAGTTACAAAGACAAGGTATATATTTGAAAGGCTAAGAAAATAACATGAGTAGAATATTAAAAGTGTCAGAAGACAGTATGTGATCTTTACTAAATGGCATAGAAAACAAATTTAAAGAATGGTAAAAAAAAAAATCATGGGCTGGGCAGTATTCTTTTGCATGAAAGAGGGGGATAGTAATGGAGGGAGGAAGTAGAGAGAGGAAAGACAAAGAGGAATCAGGCAACGAAGAATGGAGAGAATTTGGTCAGCTAAGTGGCACAGTGGATAGAGTGCCAGGCCTAGCATCAGGAAAACTCATCTTCCTGAGTTCGAATCTGGGATCAGACACTTACTAGCTGCGTGACCTTGGGCAAGTCACTCTGTTTGCCTCAATTTTCTCATCGTAAATTGAACTGGAGAAGGAAACAGTAAATAATTCTTGTATCTTTGCCAAGAAAATCCCAAATAAGATCATAAAAGTCAGTCACAATGGAAAAGCTGAACAACAGAATTTAAAACTGGGAGTATCCACTTCAAGTGGGAAGAAAAGACTCAAAGGTGGAAAAATGCAGGTCTTTTGGTTTGGTAGATAATGAACAGACTAGCTTGGCCAGAACAGAGAGATGCAGCAGAACAGGCAGCCCAGAATAGTACCATCGATAAAGCACTTAATTTAAAGCGAACTGGAAGAAATGGGTTCAAATCTTGCCATACACACACACACACACACACACACACACATATGTAATGTGATCCTAGATAAATCAATTAACTCCACTAGGTCTTAGTCTCTAGCTACTACAAAATGAGTAAGTTGCATGCAATGACTTCTAAGATATTCAGCTCTAAACTTGTGATCCTAGGAAAGCAGTTTGAAAAACAACTGCCTAAGAAGGATTTTTACTATAGAGGCCTATGAAGGCAAGTCTAAAGAATTTGAACTTTGTGTTGTTGGCAATGAGGAGTCCCTGAAAGATCAAGGAAGGGATGTGAGAAAAGGGGGCATATTTTAGGATTGCTCTGGACAAAGTACTGAGCTGAGAAAAAGATCAGAGGCTGGTTAATTAGGAGAATATGACAGTAGTTCAGGCATGAAAGATATAAAGGACATGAATTATAATGGTATCATTTGATTATCACTGAAAAAGGTTGGGACTAGTCTTATCTGGGACTTTCAAAACAAAAGATCAAAAAGACTTGAGATCAGTCTTCCAAAGTGAGAGAGAAAATAAAAGATGAATATGAAATTATAAATTCAAATAACTGGTAATGATAGGTAATAGTAGCTAATAATAGATGATGATAAATTCAAACATATATAAACATATTTGTAAACCTTAAAGTAATATATATCACTTTGTATAATAACTATATCATATATATTATATATTAACATATCACACATCTTATATATAGAGAGAGAGACACATATATATGTATATATATAATCACCTCAAGTTTTGCAGACAGCTTTACTCATTTGATCTTCCAAATAGCCTTATGATGTGAAATAGGTACTATTATTAAACTTCATTTTAAAGATGAGGAAACTGAGTTGAAAGAGATTTGAATGATTTGCCCAGGATCACACAACTAGTATATGTGAGATTCACTATATTAATGCTGCATTTAGTGTAGACATTCAATAAGCAAAGCCTAGTAAAGCTCAGAACTCCTGAATTCAAGAGATCTGGCAGCCTTATCCTTCTCAGTAGATAGGATTACAGGTGTAATTCACCATATTTGGCTAAAAGGCAATTTTCAAAGGAAGAAACCCAACCTGTCAAATATATAGAAAAAAATACTTTAAATCACCAATAGTTAGAGAAATGGAAATGAAATCAATTCTCAGATTCTATCTCACACCTATGAGCTTGGCAAAGATAACACTAAACAAAAATGACAATTGTTGGAGGGAATATGATTTAAAAAATAGGCACACTAATGTAATATTGGTGGAGATGTTCACTGACCAGCAATTCTAGAAAGGAATTGGAAAAGTAGAAAGTCACAAAACTGTTTGCTTTTGACCTGGCAATATTACTACCAGACTCATATTCTAAAGGGAAAGAAGAAAAGAGATAGACAGACAGATAGATAGATAGATAGATATACATCTATTTCTATACCTATATGTATGTATGTATATGTATACATATACATATCTATATAGAGAAATATAGATATATATAGATATGTATGTATGTATATGCATATATATACATATCTATATAGAGATATATCTATATAGATATGTATATATATGCATATACATACACACATATGCTAGCTCTTTTTGTAATAGCCAAAGACTGAAAACTAAGGGGGTACCCATGTATTAAAGCAATAGCTAAACAAATAATATATAAATGAAATATTATTATACCATAATAAAAGATAAAATAGATCATTTCCAAAAAATCTGGGATATGAACTGATACAGAACAGAACCTGGAAGATAATTTATATAACAGAAATATTGTATAGACAAGCAACTTTGAAAGACTGAAGAACTCTAATCAATGTAATTCCACAATTCCAGGGGATTGATAATAAAGCATAGTATCTATACCCTGCATGAAATGATAGACTCGAGATGCTGTTTAAGACTTATTTTCAAAAACAGTCAATGTGGGAGTTTGTTTTGCTTAGTAGTATATATTTGCTTCAAGAGCTTTAGGAAATGAGAGAACAAAAGAGGTTAGGTATATAGGATAGACAAAAGAAAAGAGAATTCTTAAAATATCTTTTTTTTAATGAAGAAAAAAAGAGAAGAAACAACAAAAAAGCAGGATAGTTTTGAAAGTTAGAGGTTGATCTTATTACCTACTTAAAGGCAAGCTATACATAAGTTGCCTGAAGTTTCAAGGATATACCTCTTTTTCTGTTCTACTATGTATATGAAAGTGCCCATTTTATTTGGGGTTAAGCTCAGAATATCAGTTTTAAATAAAGAATACGAGTCCAGCACAAAGAAAATATATTAAAACATATAAGTTCTGGGGCCGCTAGGTGGTGCAGTGAATAGAGCACCATCCCTGAAGTCCAGAGGACCTGACTTCAAATCTGGTCTCAGATACTCAACATTTACTAGCTATTAAGTCACTTAACCCCATTTGCCTCAGCAAAATAAATAAACAAATAAATAAATAATAAAAACAAAAAAAGCCCCCCCAAAAAAAAACATATAAGTTCTGTTCCTACTTCTATTACTGCTCCTCCTCAGACTTACTTTATTCCCTAAGGGTAGCTAGATGGATAGAGCATTAGGTTTTGAGTCAGGGACACCTAAGTTCAAATTTGACCTCAGACATTTACTATCTGTGTGATCCTAGGAAAGTCACTTAATCCTGTTTGCCTCTGTTTCCTCATCTGTCAAATGAAGTAGAAAAGGAAACAGCAAACCGTTCCAGTACTTTTGCCAAGAAAACCCCAGATGGTGAACAAGGAGGGAGAAACAACAGATAAACACCACTACTGGCTTTAGAATTTGAACTCTTGGAAGTAACCTTGCACAGCAGGGTCAAATGAAGCTTTTGGCAAGAGCACTGAGACTAGAGAGTGAAGGGATAGAGATGGAGCAACATAGAACCAAGCTTTAAAGTGCGATAAAGTTTCCTTCTTGCTGATGAAATATTTATACCTATTTATCATCAAAGATCAATTTCATTTCCTGAAAGCCTCAATAAGAATAGAAACAAATGAAGGCACAAAAATCACATGCATAAGAGTAAAGATATATGCCTATCAATTTTAAAATATAAGACTACAGAACTCAATGACCCCTTCTGATTAAATCCTGCTGGTATAAAAACAATTAATTGAAATATTAGGAATCCACTAACAGGAGACAGAGAATTGTTATTATACCTTTAATTGGTGGTATTGATTTCAGTATTTCCATGCAGCAGTTAGAGACCATAAATGAATTGACTGGCTAGTTACCTACCAGCTGCCATTTCCAGAACTTTGATACATCATCTCTTTTTTCCTCTTGCTGCTTAAGATGGCTATCTTCCTGCATCATAAATATTGTAGAGGTTCTGGTGATAGAAATGGGCTCTTCCTATTGTCTTTATTACTATTAGTGTCATGAGACACAATATAGAGTGTGTGGGATTGCATACTCAGGGATATTATCTCCCCTCTGCTCAACTCAACTGGGGCCTACAAAGAAAGAGATATCATTTTCTGTTTATTTTCACTTGGGTTTGAAGATAATGTAAACAGATATCCTGTGGTCAAAATTAATTTCTGTCTTCTTTTCTTTCTGATAATTTTAATACTATGGCTAGTTGCTCTGGACTTTCAGCTCTGGTTAAACTCATTAAGATGACAGCCCATTCATCTCCAAGTCATAATTTCCTATTCATTGCACCCATGAGGTACTCAGGCTATGAATTTCCTACTTGGGTATTCCACTCATGCATTTTCAAGGGTCAATTTAGGGGGACTATAACTTATCCCTTCTTCCCAAAGCACTTGTATGATAGCTCTTACTTAATTGAAACTAAGATTCTTCTATTATTAAATGAGTTCAGAATCATAGAATCCTAGAATTTTCTAGTTGGAAAAAACCCTAGAGATAATTTAGTCCAACCCCCCTCATTTTACAAATGAGGAAGCTAAGATGCCAGAGTGGTTGTGTCCTATAAAATACTGCCCAAGGTCATATAACTAGTGAAAGAATATAAGTAAGCTAGTACATAACCCAGGACTTTTCCTATACCACTCAGCTTGGACGCAAAGGAAAGTAGTGTGGAGGGGATGTTACCTGGATAGGATTTTTTTTTTTTACCAGTGGCAATAAGCCCCAAGAATCCTCAAATGGAAATATCTTGTTTCAGTGGGCTTCTAAGTCACCTTTTCCCAAGGGACATGCTGGTAAACATTTAATAATCAGTTCTCCAAGGGGGAAAATATGTTCTCAACATATTTTGAAGTTTAATCTTGGTTTTACTAACATATTTTCTTCATCAGTTTCTTAAATCTAAATAACCAATCAATCTCTGATTTGTAGCATTTGCCAGTTTCCAAAGTATAAATGTTTCTGCTGAAAATTTAACAATTAGCTTTCATCAAAAGCTTCAGCACACACCTGATTTTTTTTCCTTTTTAAATAACCTCATTTCTGTGCATTAAAACCTACCCTGAATATGGCCAGTGTCCAGTAATACTGTTTTAGAATTCAAGAGCCCCATTCAGCTTTAACAAAGGTTTGCCACCTTGAAGGACTGAAGAATTTTGTTGAAGTTCTAGGTTTCAGGGCTAGACAAAACCTTAGGAGCCAAGAAATTCAATTCTTTTTTTTTTTTATTAAAGCTTTTTTTTTCAAAATAGTGGACAATTAATTCTTCAACATTAGCCCTTGCAAAATCCTGTGTTCCAATTTTCTCCCCCTTCCCCATGCCCTCCCCTAGATGACAAGTAGTCCAATATATGTTAAACATGGAAGAAATATATGTTAAATCCTATATATATATATATATATACATATTTATACAATTATTGTGCTGCACAAGAAAAAAAAAGAGAAGCAAAATAAAATGCAAGCAAACAACAACAAAAAGAGTGAAAATGCTATGTTGTGAACCACACTCACATCCCTCAGTCCTCTTTCTGGGTGTAGATGGCCTTCTTCATTACTGAACAATTGGAACTGGTTTGAATCATCTCATTGTTGAAGAGAGCCATGTCCATCAGAATTGATCATTGTATATAATGTTGCCGTGTATAATGATCTCATGGTTCTGCTCAAGGAAATTTTAGATGAACCTGAGCAAGCCCCTTATCTCTGCCTCAATTTCAATATTTGTGAAATGGGGACAAGAACCTACCTCCCAGAGTTGTTATGAGGATCAAATGCAATAATATTTATAAAGCACTTAGCAAAGTACTCATATATAGTAGGGGCTATGCAAATGCTAATTATGATGATGATGATGATGATGATGATGATGACTATTATCATAACTATTATCATTCTTCTTATTGTTGTTGTTGTTGCCCAAAGTTACATAGGTACTAAGTGAGAGAGACAGAATTTTTAACTTTTGATTCCAAATACAATGCCCTTTCCACTGTCCCAAGTTACCTCCCAAGCTCATTACTCATTGTGAAGTCCAAGATAAGCACAATACTAACATGTATTAGTACTAGACTTCACACAATGATTTGGAATCAGAGAACTAACTATATTTCCAACTAACCTACTTTTTTTTTAAGAAAGGTAAGTGGCTTAGTATAGAAAATATTGAACTTGGATTCAAAAGTACTTGATTTTGTATCCTGCCTTAAACATTTCTGAGCTGCATCACCCTACTCAGTCAATGTGCCTCCCTACCTTCAGTTTTCTCATCTATAAATAGAGTCTAACAATAACCCCTTCCTGCCAAGATCACTCTAAGGATAAAATGAGAATATGTAAAGTACTTTGGCAACATTAATGTCCTATGTTAGTTCTAACTATCTCAACTGGAATAAAAAGGCAAACTCAAAAAGATGGCAGACCTCTGGGTCACCAGATTAAAAGAAAAAGAAAAATCATTGGCTGAAACATTTTCAAATCTATCTTCAACAATGATGGAGCAAAAAATTCCCTGTAGACTCAAGAGTATTAGAGAGGCAGCTGCTTGCATGAAACATTTCTTTCTGAATTCATGTCATTGCGTTTGTGGTAAGCTGGAGAATTCATTAAATAGAATTCTTTTTTGAGTCCAGCTTTAAAAAACAAACAACAAAAAACCAAATTACTTAACTATTTTTAAATTCACTTACTAAGCCCTTGCTGTTCCATGACATAGAGGCAAGTGTTCGGGTCTCTTTCCAGCTGGTTCTATAACCTGACTCAACTGCCAACTTCCTGACTTTCCCAGCCTTCCCTCTTTTTCTTCCACAGCTCCCCCCAAAACCCCCCAACAAATCGAATACTCAGTGCCCCTGCTGTTTTCCTGCATGGTGCTGATTGTAGGCTCTCTTTCCCAGGAAGCTCCTGATCTCACTTGGGCTCAGATTAGCCCTCTAGCTTCCTGCCTCTCAGGCTTCTTATCAGAGTTTAGCATTCCAGGCAAACCTCTTCTTCAGGAAACTAATACTCTCATCATCCCTTTCATCTTTGTGGAAAAAACGCAGAGCAACCTTCCTAGCCAATGCAAGCTAAGCTTCCTCTGGCTGTCTCTTAGTGCCCACCTGCCTCTAGTTTCCTTCAGACACTCCAAAATCACAGTTAGAAGCTTGGAAAAGAAGAAGAAGGGGCTCTGCCCCAGTAGGATATGTATTTTGTTATATGGGAAAGAAATGAACATGGATGATCTATGGGATTTTCTTCTTCACAATGAAACTGATTTAGGGAGTTTGCCTCTGTCGGGCACCTTGACCTTATCTAGATAGACAATTTTTCTCTACAATTCAAGAATTTATTTTCAGCAGATTTCACTGTATTAACACATTTTGCTTATAACTCACTATTGGTGCAAAGGGCAGTGTTCCCTCTGAACAGCTCCCATAAAAGAAGTATTCCTTTTTTAAACGTCTTTATCAGAATTCAAGCTTTAGTAAGGAAGGATGGCATAGTGGATAGAGTACTGGTTAGGAAGACCTGAGTTCAAATTCCTTCAATCACTTAAGCATTAGAATCCTTAGCAAGTTCTTAATCTTTCCATTCCTCAGTTTTCTAAATCTATAATATGAGGGGGTTGGATTCCAAGGGCCCTAAAGTACATAAGATCTAAATCCCTGACCCTATAAACTCCATCAGTTGTCTCTGGCTTAAACTCTCCGATAATAACCACTACTTTCCACATGATAGAAAAATAAGTGTTTTCAAAAGAACATGTCCAATTGTCTTTAGGACATCTCCACTTGGACGTCCCGCTGCCATTTTAAACTTGGTATACCCAAACTCAATTTAAATTCTTCTCCCTCCTACATCTGAACTAATATCAGACTTGATTATTTCTTTATTTTTTTAGTATTTCTATTAAGAACTATTCTGTTTGAGAAGCTAGAGAAGTAATCATACTCTCTTGCTCATTCCCCCAACATTTAGCAGTAAATGCTCTCAAATGCATACATAAGAGGTAAAAACAGAGTCTAGTTCATAACCTGGTATCAAGTAGGATTTATTGAAGGACAAATTTAAGCTTTGGAACCCAACTGCCTCATGTTCTTTCCAAGTTTATGATGAATGTAAACATCTAATCAGCTCTTCACAGGCAGCAATGATTCAATCTCCGGCAAAATGCTCATTAGCAAGAGGACTGTGGCAGTGTAATCTGAGTTTGAATCACCCTTGATTATATATACTAAAATCCTTACTGCTAGCATAAATATATGCATTCAATCTAATCTTGAAGATTTCAGGAGTGCTGGTTGGTCAGCATATATATGGCTGAGTTCATAGACAGTGTTTCTGAATTCGTTGCTGAAGTCTCTGGAGAAACTTTGACTTTGAAATATAATCAATTAGATGTGGCTATTATTGGAATGGAAAGTCTGTGCTTGATAGTCTCCTTAGCCTGAGAATGTCATACATTTAGAAACTTTGGAAAGTGACTGTAATCTCAGGTGGGAGAACTGACAGGTAAAGATACTAAGAATTAAACAGAGTATGACCTTGGAAGTCTTCTCTTGGAGTGCTAGGGAGAAAAGCTCAGTAGGATTTCTTGCAAAAGGTATGAAAAAGACAAAAGTTGAATTTTTTAAATAGGCCAGCTAAGAGGCTATTTTAAATAAAACTATTAACTATTAGTGTTCAAATAATGACCCACATTTAATATAAATGTTTCTTCTATTTAAGAAAGGAATCTGGCAAAATGTTGATTACATGGGTAATTTCAGTACGTAATAAGTTATATATAGATCCAGTATGCAGGAGCTTCATCCAACACATAAGTTGAACCAAAAAGGAATGAGGTCAGGTCCACATCAGCTGGAAAGTGAAAAAAATGTCCCTAAAATTCCTTTCCCAGCTAGGTCATGAACATTACTAGGTTAGCTAGTGAGAAATCGTTTTTCCAGAGCTCTTTCTTCCAAATGATTGACTCAGTGAATTTCAAATCACTTCTACCAATATGGTGCTGACCAGGAAGGGACTGCAGACTAGTTTCTTCTCTTTCTTTAGCCATGAATGCCATATGTTCAGAATTATAGAATAGAGAAAAATGGTCTATTCAATAAAAGTTGACTACAGGGAACCACTGGGTCTCAGATATCTTATACTAAATGATCATCTTCACTATGTCTGGCACAGGATCCTGATTAAAATGTACTGTAGGATTACAAAGGTGACCATCATGTTGGCATAGAGTTGCCAAGTATCTTTAAAAATAAGTTCACAGACTAAACTACAAAACACTTTCCACACAAATAAAATCAGACCATATCAATTGGAAAAACATTAAGTGCTCATGGGTAGGCAGAGCGAACATAATAAAAATGACAATACTACCCAAACTAATCTACTTATTTAGTGCCATACCAATCAAACTCCCAAGAAATTATTTTACAGATCTAGAAAAAATAGTAGCAAAGTTCATTTGGAAGAACAAAAGGTCAAGGATTTCAAGGGGATTAATGAAAAAAAAGGCAGATGAAGGTGGCCTTGCTGTACCAGATCTAAAACTATATTATAAAGCAGCGGTCATCAAAACCGTTTGGTACTGGCTAAGAAATAGAGCAGTCGATCAGTGGTACAGGATAGGTTATCAGGACAACCTAGGCAATAACCTTAACAATCTAGTGTTCGATAAACCCAAAGACCCCAGCTTTTGGGATAAATACTCACTATTCGGCAAAAACTGCTGGGAAAATTGGAAACTAGTGTGGAAGAAATTAGGGCTTGACCCATACCTAACACCACATACCAAGATAAGATCTAAATGGGTTCATGATCTAGATATAAAGAGGGACTTTGTAAGCAAGTTAGAGGAAGGTAATATAGTTTACCTCTCAGACCTGTGGAGATGGAATAAATTTATGTCCAAAGAAGATCTGGAACTCCTAATTGAACACCAGATAAATAATTTTGATTATATTAAGTTAAAAAGTTTCTGTACAAATAAAACAAACGCAGACAAGATTAGGAGGGAAGCATCAAATTGGGAAATCATCTTTACATTTAATGGGTCTGATAAAGGCCTCATTTCTAAAATACATAGAGAATTGTCTCATATATATAAGAATTCAAGCCACTCTTCAATAGATAAGTGGTCAAGGGATATGAACAGACAATTTTCAGATGATGAAATTAAAACCATCTCTAGTCATATGAAAAGTTGCTCCAAATCACTATTGATCAGAGAAATGCAAATTAAGACAACTCTGAGGTACCACTACACACCTGTCAGATTGGCTAAAATGACAGGAAAAGATAACGATGAATGTTGGAGGGGATGTGGGAAAACTGGGACACTAATACATTGTTGGTGGAACTGTGAACGGATCCAACCATTCTGGAGAGCAATTTGGAGCTATGCTCAAAAAGTTGTCAAACTGTGCATACCCTTTGACCCAGCAGTGTTTCTATTGAGCTTATATCCCAAAGAGATCTTAAAGGAAGGAAAGGGCCCCACATGTGCAAGAATGTTTGTGGCAGCCCTTTTTGTAGTGGCAAGAAACTGGAAACTGAATGGATGCCCATCAACTGGAGAGTGGCTGAACAAATTATGGTCATGGAATATTATTAATCTGTAAGAAACGACCAGCAAGATGATTTCAGAGAGGCCTGGAGGGACTTGCATGAACTGATGCTGAGTGAAATCAGCAGAACCAGGAGAACATTATACACAGCAACAAGACTATACGATGATCAATTCTGATGGACATGGCTCTCTTCAACAATGATGTGATTCAAACCAGTTCCTATTGTTCAGCGATGAAGATAGTCATATATGTCCAGAGAGAGGCCTGTGGGAACTGAGTGTGGACCACAACATAGCATTTTAATGCTTTCTGTGAATATTTGCTTGCATTTTGTTTTCCTTCTTAGGTTGTTTTTTTTTTCTCTTTCTAGATCTGATTTTTCTTGTGCAGTAAGATAACTGTACAGATATGTATACATATATTGATTTATCTTATAATTTAACATATTTAACATGTGTTAGACTACCTGTCATCTAGGGATGCAAGTGGGGGGAAGGAGGGAAAAAATTTGGAACAAAAAAAATTTTGCAAAGGTCAATGTAGAAAAATCATGTTAGGTAAATAAAAAGCTTTAATTAAAAAAAAAAAGAAAAGAAAAGAAAAGAAAAGAAAAGCTTATTCTCCAACCAATTGCCAAGACTCCTTCCCCTGCTGTCAGGCTGATAGATACCTCCTTTCATTTCCTCATTTTTACCTCTACTCCTTGTGGGAAGCAGAACTTGAAGGATTGTCCAGAGGGAAATAAAGCAGCCCCAAAGAGACTGAGCATCTCTGCTTAGTACATGAGCTCCAGAATGAGAACCAGGAAGGTATAAATTCAAATCCCACTTCTGTTATTTACTATTTGTATTATCTCAGGCCCATTACTTACCTTTCCTGAGCCTCAGTTTCTTCATCTGTAAAATTAAGGATTTTAACTACATGGACATAAAGTTTCCTCTAGCCTGGGAGCTAGGATGCTCTATCTCTACATCCCACGGGAGTTGTGCAGATCAAATTACATAAGGCATGTAAAGCCTCTGGCATGCTTTAAAGATTATAGGGAGCTCCAAAGCCATGTTCAATCCATCTTAGTTCAATCCTTTCTTTTACAACTGAGGAAACTGAGAAAACAGGAGGTTAAACAGACAGTATCAAAAATGGCAATTAAATCCTTGGACTTCTGATTCTGAAGAGAGATAGACAGAGATGGAGACAGACGGAGAGAGAGACATGCTAGCTCTTTCCATTGTGTCACACTACATCCCAATGTATGCTATTAATATCCAGTAGAATGTAAGAATCCTGAAGACAGTGATTGCTTGGGGGAGGTGTTAGAGTATAATTTTTATTTTTTATAATAATAGATTTTTATTTTTCAAAATACATGCAAAAAATTGTTTCTAACATTCACCCTTGCAAAATCTTGCATTCCAAATTTTTCTTCCTCCCTCCCCACATCTTCCCTTCCCTAGAGAACAAGTAGTCCAATATAGGTTAAATATATACAGTTCTTCTAAACATATTTCCACTTTATCATGTTGCACAAAAAAAGCAGAATAAAAGGGGAAAATGAGAGAAAAAATAAGCAAGCAAACAGTAACAGCAAAAAAAGCTGAAAATAGTATGTTGTGATCCATATTCAGTCCCCATGATCTTCTCTCTGGATGCAGATGGCTCTCTCCATCACAAGACCATTGGAACTTGCCTGAATCATCTCATTGAAAACAGACAAATCCATCACAGTTGATCATCACATAATCTTGTTGCTCTGTTTAATGTTCTCTTGGTTCTACTCACTTCCCTTAGCATCAATTCATGTATCTTTCTCCAGGCCTTTCTGAAATTACCCTGCTGATCATTTCTTATAGAACAACAATATTCCATAACATTCATATACCACAATTTATTCAGCCATTCTCCAATTGATGGGCATCTACTAGTTTCCAGTTTCTTGCCACTACAAAAAGGGCTACCACAAACATTGTTACACATGTGGGTTCTTTTCCCTTTTTATGATTTCTTTGGGGTGCAGACCCAGTAGTGACTTTGCTGGATCAAAGGGTATGCACAGTTTGATAGCCCTTTGGGCACAGTTCCAAATTGTTCTCCAGAATGGTTGGATCAGTATACAACTCTACCATCAATGTATTAGTGTCTGTTTTCCCACATCCCCTCCAACATTTATCATTATCTTTTCCTGTCATCTTAGCCAATCTGAGAGATATGAAGTGATATCTCAGAGTTGTCTTAATTAGCATTTCTCTAATCAATAGTGATTTAAAGGACTTTTTCATATTATTAGAAATGACCTTAATTTCTTTATCTGAAAATTGTCTGTTCATATCTTTTGACCATTTATCAGTAGAATAGCTTGTATTCTTATAAATTTGTATTCTTATAAATTCTTATAAAATTGAGTCTATATATTTTAGAAAGGAGGCCTTTATCAGGAATCTTGGATGTAATTTTTTCCCCTAGTTTTCTACTTGCCTTCTAATTTTGGCTGCATTGGTTTTGTTTAAACAAAACCTTTTTAATTTAACATAATCAAAATGATCCATTTTGCATTTCATAATGCTCTCTACTTCTCCTTTAGCCATCATTTCCTTCCTTTTCCCAGATCTGAGAGGTAAACTATCTCTTGTCCTCCTAATTTGCTTATAATGTTACCCTTTATATCTAAATCATGAACCCATAGGGGGAGGGGGAGGAGGAAGAAAGGGGGAAGGAGGGAAGGAGGGAAGGAGGGAGAAAAAAGGAAAGAGGGAAGAAAAAAGGGAGCAAGGGAGGAAGGGAGAGAGGAAAGAAGGAAGGGAGGGAGGAAAGAGTTTTTTAACTGACCAATTTTAGTTTGTGGGCCAGCTTTATTCAGAGAGGTTGTTGTTTGTCCTTAATTCTCAAAAAGATGATGCCATAATATGCAAATGAATAGTTAGGAGATACATAGGCAGGGCTTAAGAAATGCTAGTTGAGTTCAATTCCTTAGCCCTGGACCCTCATTAGCCTTGCCAGGAGATGCCAGCATTACTAAAGATTCAGCCCCAAAGCTGTTCCACTCAGTTCACACAGGCAGCAGAGAGCTAGGAATGACTGAGCACATGAAAACAACCATAACTATCACTGGTGCAAACAACTTCAGAGACCTCCTCATCCAGTCAGTCACTGGCAGCACCTGGAAGATACCTTTTGGAGCATTTTTATTACACAGTAATTATGATTCCATCAAATGAGCCATACTGTGCTCCCAACTTGTACATAGATATGAGAGACAGTCACAAGCACACACAGAAACACAGAGGATACACTTTCCAATAATTAATTCAAAAATAAGTGGGTGTTTTTCTCAATTTCTGTTTCCAGTTCAATTTCACCTTATTTATTAAGCACTTACTATATGCAAAGCACTCAGTATTGTTCTTTCCCAGGTGTTTAATGACCTAAATGGGAACATCTGGATCCATGATTTTAATTAATTGAGTAAAATTAATAGTGTTTATTTGCAATCTCTATTTGTAAATCCTCAAAAGTCTGTGACTGCAAGGGATGCAATATATAGTCCTCACTATACAGTTTGGCTTATAAAACCAAAAGAGCAAGTACAACAACTCAAAATTTTGCAAGTTAAATCTTTGGCAACAAAATGAGTTCTATAGCTGGAAGTCAGAACTCTGGCCATTCATCCATACACATTCCTAAGAATACTATAACCTTTCAAGGATCTGTGAGTTTATCCATATGATTACTCTCTTTGCCAAGACAGATTTAGTCTCCTTCAATCCTTTAGAAGATTTTATGAGGTGCTTTGGCCAAAAATATTCAATCACCTGGTGGTCAGTCATCTGGTAACATCTCTCTGAAATTAACTAGGCTGAAATCAACAAAATCAGTCTGTTTCCAGACCTGTATTTGTCTTCTTTCCAGTTCAGTAGAATATTCCTCCAGCATAGCTTTTAGGAACACAGGACTGTTATAGAAGGTTCCTAATAATAACTGACATTTATATAACTCTTCATATTTATGAAATACTTACACACTTTTCTAGGATCCATCATTATAACACAATTCAATCACCTGAAGGTAATGGAAGAGCATTGAACCCAGCATCAGAAAATGAGTTTGAGTCTCAACTCTAGTACTTACTAAACATGTGGCCCTAGACAAATCATTAAACCTTTTAAAATCTCAATTTCTTCATTTATAAAGTGGGGAGGAGGGGAAATAACACCTGTATTGTTTACCTCACAAAGTGTTGTGATGAATATAATTAAAATAATAGGCAAATGCAAAATGTTATCTATTATTATAACCAGTCTATAGATGAAGAAACTGAAGATAAAGAAATGCTGGTTGAATTCCATTCCATCCTCCCTTAGCCCTGGACCCTCATTAGCTCTGTCAGAAGATGCCAGGATTACTTGAGATCCTGCCCCAAATATTCCATTCAGTTCACACAGGTAGCAGAATGCAACTAGGGATGAGAATTTAGGTGACTTCTCTGGACAGGATTCAAAACAAGGTCTTTTGAATTCAAATACTCTTTCCATTATACCACAATTTTCCCTTTCTGCTATAGAGAAATCTGGGAGAGATCTGGATAAGAAAGTATTTTGAAGATCACCTGCGATTCAGCCTTCTTTAATCAGCATAAGTGGGATGGCCTTCTCAGAAAACTGACCTCTGCCATAGTTTAGGGCTACAATTCCAGGAAAACTGTCCCCCTTTATACACCTTGCTTAATCTCACACAAACTGCTTTGTAATCTATAGTCCCCCTATTCTTGTACCCTAAGTGTGGACTGGGTTCCTGAGACAGACTATGAATCCTGATACTAAATCAGGGATGGCTGGGGCCCAGAATGGGGTAAAAATTGTTTCAGGGTATAAAAATCTCTGCTTTTCTGCATGTGCTTTGCCTCACTCCACTAGCCTGTTCTGGTGGAGGCGATGCCCCTTTCCTGCAGGAACTGAATAAACTGTTTTCTGCTCTGGCTCTGAGAAACATCTATTTTAATTATTTTAGGTTAGTGGTCACTGTACCACACAAGCACAACTATTGCTATCTGCACAGAACATGGTAGGAAAGGGGGGGAAATTAAGTTTTCTCTCATTAGTATCACATAGTTCTTTTTCCATTTGAGAAAATAGAGCTTTGAGGAATATAAGATCAAAGAACTAATTTTTTTTAACATAAGTTAAAAAAAATTTGACTGAGATACTCAAAGCTTATAGTAAAGGCAAGAGCAATTAATAGAAGAGCCAAAAGATGTCAAAAAAGCATAGTTGGTCTTAGCCAGGATTCTATTACTCCTGGTATTGATTGGCTAGGGGGACAGACAAGGGAGAACTTCCTAGCTATTGGCTGAAAGAGTTGACCAAGGAAAGCTAGAGTCATTAGTGATTGGCTGAGAAGGCTGAAGAGAGCTATAAAGCCTGAGGAAGGGACTTCTTAATCACCCCATCTCCAGTAGATGATCTCCAGTAGACAGAGTAGCAGATGATTCCAAAGAGAGTATTAACTGAGATACAGCAGGAGATTAATAGAACTATAGTGTCACACACACGTACAAGAGAGGCTTATTAACCATATTACTCCCTGGTGAAAGGAGACAGCTAAAAGTCCTGGCCAACAAATTCTTCCCTGTGTCACTAGTTAATATTAGACAGGTGAATCCAAAAATCGCAGGCTAACTAAAGAGCAGTAGACATGATCAGCCAGAAGCAGATGAGACACAACACCTGATGAAGTTCAATAGGAAATTAGCGGAGAATAGATCTGGCAGAAAGCAGCACAGCGAAATCAGTTTAAAAAAAAAAAAGAATTGGAGAATTTCAGCATCTGAAGTCATGCATCTTCCATTCATTAAGCTTGATTATACAAGTTCCCTGTGTGTTCCCTGATTCACATGTATCAAACACCTGTAGATGTTCTATAGAGGATAATTCTTCCTCTAGTGTATGTGTGTTTTTGTATTTTGGGAAATGGGCTCAAAGTTTATGAAGTGGGGAAAGATGTTCCATTATTAAAATTATCACATTATTGCTATATTCAAATGCCTTTGTTGTGACCTGAGTTATCTGGATGACTAATAAAAAAGCACAGACAGAACCTTGTAAGCTAATGGATTGGTGAAAATCTTTACATATAAAATACTTAGAATTTTGAGAAGCTAATTGGGGCCCCAGAGTGAGTAAGGCCATACTCCCTATCTACATATGTGCAAGATTCCACAGGTGCTGATAATAAAAATAACCATAATAATGCTTATTGACACACAATGTTCTAAAAGTTCATACTGTAACATGCTACTCCTTGGTTTTACCAAACTATAGTTCAGTGCTGATAGAAGTATAGAAATACTGCCAGATTTATCTTAATACCAAGTCTATATGATGACTTAAAGTTGTCTTAGTAATACTTAGTGGACAATCAAGGGAAGGGAAGGGAAGACAAGAAAATAAGTAAGCCAGGTCCTGTAATTTTTATTAATATTAACTCACTGGATCCTCACAAAAATCCTTTGGAGGCGCATGTTAACATTTCTAAATAAGGAAACTGAGTCAAACAGAGGTTAAATCATACAACTAATGTCTGAAGTTGGATTTTAGCTCAGGTCTTCCTGACTCCAAACCCAAAATTGTACCCCTTCTCCAACTATCTCCAGTGGTGCAATTAAGTTTTTCTGGCCAGAATACAGCACTAAAAACTTAGGGATTTTTTGGTGTTTTGTTTTTTTTGTTTTTTGCTAATAACTTTCTAATTTAGTTCTACTTCTTAACTTGCCTTGCTATAACCTTCAGCCTGAAATCCCTTCCTTATCTTCTCCCCTACCCTTTCCCTTCCTCTTTATCCCATTTCCATTAATCTACACACCCTTCTATAATCCACATTATCTTATTCACTTCCTCATTTTTTCCCACATATTTTGAATAGATAGATATGTATATATGTATATATTATTTCTTATTTAATTCATAACCAATGTGAGTAGGTTTTCGGAACTACTAGCTGTTCTCTCCTATCTAATTCCAGTGTGTTGATTCTTCCTCTGAACTTCATTTATATAGCATGATTACTATTTTTGCCTTTTCCTAGATCATTTTGCTTTATAGAGTCAGATCATATTCGGCTCTGCACCAATCTTTCTTTTGGTCTACCCACTTACTGATGTCAATGTTAAACACATGGTTACTTTTCCACATGTAAAAGAATTTGTCCTTATTAAGTCCTCTGAAATTAGTTTTTGATGTTGCCTCTTATATATTAAATTTTCTATTGAGTTAAGGTTTGTTTGATTCAAAATTCTGAAAATCTGAGTTTATAGAAAATCCTTTTTTTTGGTTCAATATTATACTTAATTTTATTGAATATATTTTTGACTGCAGGCCTAGTTGTTTTGATTGCCAATATATAATATTCCAGGATCTGTGGTCTTTTATTGTAGCTGCTGATAAATTCTGCACAATGCTAATTGTAGTTCCAGCATACTTAATTGGATATTTTTTGTTTGTTTCTTGTAAAATTTTCTCTTTGATCTGATGATCTTAAAATTTAGCAGAAATATTTCTATTTGTTTTTCTTGTAGGATCTCTTTGAGATAGTAATTGGTATATTTTTTTCTATTTCTACTTTCCTCTCTTGTTCTATCACTCAGGACATTTTTCTTTGATTATTTCATGTATTATTATATTGTATTGTATTCTTGTATTGTCAAGGTTCTTTTTTTTGGTCACAACTTTCAGGTAATCCAAGTATTCTTAATATTCTCTTGATTTCTTGGTTTTTTTTCTTATGTTTCCATTCTCTTTTATTTTTCCTTTTTTTAATATATTTTGTTTCATTATTTCTTAGTCATAGCTTCACTGGCTTCCTCTTACCCAATTCTAATTTTTAAAGAATACTTTTCTTCTTTAAGACTCTGGATCTCCTTTTCTAATTAGTTGTCTCTCTTTTCATAATCTTTTTCTTGGATGGTTCTTGCAATTTTTCCACATTGGCCCTTGCAAAGCTTTCTGTTACAAATTTTTCTCTCCTCTCCACCCTCTCCCCTAGATGGCAAGAAGTCTAAAACATGTTAATTATGTTAAAATACTTGGCAAATCAAATATGTGTATACATATTTATATAGTTATCTTGCTGTACAAGAAAAATCATATCTATAGGGGGAAAAAAAAACCTGAGAAGGAAAACATAATGCAAGCAAACATCAATAGAGAGTGTGAAAATACTATATTGTGGGTCCAGACTCAGATCCCACAGGTCTCTCCCTGGGTGTATATGGCTTTCTTCATCACTGAACAACTGGAACTGGTTTGAAACATCTCATTGTTGAAGAGAGCCATCTCATTTGATTTTTAAAGTCCCTTTTGCCTTCTACTCTAAATTCTTTCTGGGCAGGTAGCCATTTAATGTTACTCCTTGGGGTAGGAGAGTTGCTTTTTTTTTTTAATAAAAATATCCTCCTCTGAAGATGAACCCTGGTTTTCTCTATTCCCATAGTAACTTTCCATGGTTCTGTTTTTTGAGAACTCTTACAATAACCCATTCTCTATGGGGGAAGAAGGGAAGAGATGGTGCCTCTGGCTATACTTCAGTTTTCCCTTTGTCCTGAAACCCTAAACCAATAACTCTACTCTCCTCTAAGTACCAGCAATCAGCAGCTTCCCTACCCCCACTGCTTCTGCAATCACCAAGTGTACTGGTTCTTTCTTGCCAGGGAGTCGTCTCAGTAGCACAGTTGAGCCTTGAGTTTCTTATCTGCAGAGATTCCCTCAATTTTTCCTGACTCAAACCCCAGACTCTTCAAGCTGGAAGTGTCTGTGGTTTGGGGTAAGGTTACCTTGTAACCTAGTTAGTCCTATTTATTAATTCAGCAGAGCTAATCTAGAAGTGTTTACAATTCATTCTAGTTAAATCTCAGTCCTGGAGGGTTTTTTTTTTTTTTTTCCATCTTGGATTATCCCAGGAGGATTCCTGTTCTGCCCCATGTCTTATTTGTTTTTCACCTTCTATGTTTGCCCTGAAATGTTTGTGGGAGAAATCTCCAAAGCTTAGGATTTTCTGACCTTCTCCCCATCTTTCCAGAATCCTCCCCATCAGGGAGAGACTTTCTAATCACTACACCATAGGAGTCAACATGGCATCTGGCCATAATGAAGCCCAGAAACTGGTAACAGAGATCTCATTAACCATTTGCCTAGCATCCCACTGCCAGTTAGTTACTTAGACAATACCTGACAGAGATGATACAAACAGGGGAGAAAAGAGAGATCAGCATGATGACATCACCAGAAGACATTAGCTACCATGTAGCACCAGAGACCCTAGCCATACATGTTCCATATATGTGTGTGCCATCCATGAATTATTCTTTATCTGTGTACCTACACCCATCGGAGATATGGTTACCAGCAAGAGAGCATGCTCTTCGTATACATAGGAAAATTCTTATTATATTATTTGACAGACTTCTTGCCTAAATGTCTTGTATTTGAACTAATGTGTCTTCTAG
Organism: Myrmecobius fasciatus; assembly: GCA_023553655.1. Lineage (NCBI taxonomy): Eukaryota > Metazoa > Chordata > Mammalia > Dasyuromorphia > Myrmecobiidae > Myrmecobius > Myrmecobius fasciatus. Next base: position 128,154 of record JAJPUD010000920.1, read on the forward strand.
TTAACTAGCAATAATAACTAACATATATATAGCTATAAGCTTTGCATAACACTTTACCTATATTAGTTCATTTGACTTGATTAAATATAAAAGTAAATACCTCGGTGAGAAGTGGTTAATGGACATGAGTTTGAGTAGGTACTGAACTCAAAGCACCTAGAATCTGAGATACTTTTCTGGGGAACTTATTTATAAAAGTGTATGTCCCAGATAATGTTAATGGATAAATAACAGACAGACAGATATATGGTTGCTATTGTTCATTCATGTCTAACACTTTGTGACCCCATTTGGGGTTTTCTTGCCAAATATATTGAAGTGGTTTGCCATTGCCTTTTCCAACTCATTTTACAAATAAGGCAAACTAGGCAAAAAGGATTAATGACTTGCCTAGGATCACATAGCTAATAAGTGTCTGGAACCAGATTTGAACTCAGGAAAATGAGTCTTCCTGATTCCAGCCCAGAACTCTATTCACTGTGCAATCCAGTGGCCCTAAATAGATGGATATGCAAACTCTTGTTATTAAATGAAGGAGGAAAGAACTTACTGTTATAAGCAGCAAAGCCATGTTCTAGTATTCATAGCATTTTACAGGTAAACAGATCTTGGTTGAAATTAGAGAAATGACTTTATAACCATTGCAAAGAGTATCATATTTTCCTGCAGTCATCTATTCTAGAAGTGAACCATATCCATTCATTCAATTTACAAAATTATGCTTTCGTTTCAAATAGCCTTAGGACACATGAAGAAATAAAAACCATAATTAAAATATTAACAGCAAATGAAAAAGCTAGCTGAAATAATGGCCAAAAACATAAGCATAAAATATATAAATTGAGCATGAAATTATGTAATCTCTCTCTTATTAATACAGCACTTTATAATTCACAAAACACTTTCCTCACAACAATCTTAAAAATTTGACAATGTGGGCATTATTTTCCCCATTCTATAGATTAAAACTAAAAGTTGAGACTCAGAGAGGTGAAATCATTTTACCTGAGTGGCCAGAACCAGATATGAATCCTTGTCTACAGCACTTCTTACTACATCACACTGCCTCCTCCTAGTAGCCAATAACAATGAAAGCTAATATTTATTTAGCACTCTAAGGTTCCAAAAAATTTATATATACTTATACATGTTTATTATAATATAAAAATTTATTATCAATACATTAGAGATTGTATGATATATAAACTTGTGTTATAAGTTAATGGATAATTATACCACAAATAATTGTATATTAATATATATATTTTAATTATCCCTGTTCTCCTCGCAAGAACTTTTTGGTTAATTTTTTCCCCCCTGAGGCAATTGGGGTTAAGTTACTTGCCCAAGGTCACACAGCTAAAAAATGTTAAGTGTCTGAGACCAGATTTGAACTCAGGTTTTCCTGACTTCAGAGCTAGTGCTCTATCCACTGCGCCACTAGCTGCCCCAAGTAGTTAATTTTTATACTCATTTTGCAAATGAAGAAACTGAGAGACTCAGAGACATGAAGTAACTTGTCCAAGATGATATAGCAAGTCACTGGCAGAGTCAAGACTTTAACACAAGTTTTCTGACCATGAGGTCAATATTCCTTCCATTTCACTATACTACTTCCTCATAGCCAATAAAGCTAGACCATAAAATTACAAAGCTAAAAGAAATGATGTTCATCTGCAGAATCACTATTAAAACCATCTCACCAAATTTTCAGTGATGATTGAGGTAATGACTGGGCAAAGGAAAAGAAAAAAAAGAGCTATATTCCTGCTAGTCATTACAACTGAAAAAAAAGCTTGCTGAGTATTACTTACTAGAATCAGGGCATTATCTTCTTATATGAAGAAAGGCATATATTTACAGCCAAGCAGTATTAGGACAGAATGTGGGACTTGGATTCAGATCAAATCCAGCCTTTCTAGCTGTGTGATCCTAGCAAGCCACTTAATCTCTGCCTGACTCAATTTCCTTATCTGTTAAATGGGAAATAATAATAACACTATCCTCCCTGAGTAAGGAAAGAGATATTTGTAGAGCACCTTGCAAACATTAAAGTAATACTGTATGTGAATGATTATCCTTATTTTTTAATGTCTAAAGTTCACAGATAGCTAAAATTTATGTAATATAGAATTTTTTTAATTAAAAAAGAAATATTATCTGGAAGAGAGGTGTTATTAATTAAAAAAGAAATATTATCTGGAAGAGAGGTGTTATTATCCCCATTTTACAAATGAGGCGACTAAAGTAGAAAATCAAAGTGTCTCATAAACATAAGAACTATGACCCAGAAGCCTACAAGTTTTCATGGAATGAGAGGCTTTTGGTGCTTCAAAGTTAAGTATAATTGATATGAAAATAAAAGCATTTCAACAGCTGAGAAGTCAAAATAAAGTCCCTACATTTCAGCAAGACATAAGCACGACTAAATGAGCAAAGTGAATGCTTCATATGCAGAAATTAAATGCTCAAGTCCATAAACAGCTCTATCAAAGACCCAGTTAGCTACTTGTAACCCCTTTTCCTTCCCATTTTTTTTCTGAAATGCTAACTTGATACAAAGTATCCCACAATTCAATTTCGTTCCATCCACATTTGCAGGGAACCTATTGTGTCTTCTTCACACCTTTGTTTCTTAAGAGTAGGAAATCCCTGATGAGGAAATTCCTCTCCCAAAACCCACTAGCAGCTTCTCTGTGACTCAAAGAATTATTCTAAATGGTTGGTTTGCTCTGAATCAAATAACCAGCATATGTCAAAAGAACTGACTACAAAGACGGGTCTCTAACAACACAGAGCCTGACCTAGGAAAAAACACAAGAGACACATGACTAAGAGGACTGAATCAAGACACATGTGTGTTCTCTAACCTTAGCTTCTGAATTTCAAAAGAGATAACCAGCTCCACTGTGCCTCACTTAGCCACATTTAGACACAACAAGTCCCTTGAGGGAACCCAGTTTTGTTTGTTTTCTTTGTTTTTGTTTTTGTTTTTAGGGGAAATGGGCAGACACAGGACAAACTCCTAGCTAGCTTCTTTTTTAGGAGAAATGAGCTTGTTTTAAAGACTCCTTCCACTTTTTAGTAGAGGAGAAAGGTAAAGGTAAAGGTGAGGGAGGGATAGTTGAGCTAGAGATCCTATACTATACTCTACTATAGAATAGAACTAAGAGAACACTACACAGCAACAACAACATTATGTGATGATCAACTCTGATGGATGGGACTCTTTTCAACAGCCAGGTGTTTCAGACCAATTACAATAAACTTGAGATGGAGAGAGTCATCTGTACCCAGAGAGAGAACTGTGGGGATTGAATGTACAGCAGGATAAATGTGGAAATATGTATAGAAGAATTGCACATGTTTAACATATATTGATTGCTTGCTGTCTAGGGGAAGAAGTGGGGGGAAGGGATAGAGGGAGAAAAATTTGGAACACAAGGTTTTACAAGGGTGAATGTTGAAAACTATCTTTGCATGTATTTTGAAAATAAAAAACTATTATTTAAAAAAAAGTTCCCTTGAGGGGCTTATTCTGGACATACTTATTTCTCCTAGAGGGACTCAGTCTGGACATTCTTATTTTTCCTAACTACAAGGCTCTCTGGGTATGCCCAAATCTGTATATTTGAGGCACTTTATCTTTTCTACCATGTATAAGTGAGTAGCCACATTTGATTGACTTTCGTAGCCAGAAGAGGCTTCATATTGAAAATTAACAAGACAGGAGATGGGTTCCAGGGTGGAGCCAAGATGGCGGAGTGAAAAGGTGACTCTCTGCCTCTCCTCCGATTTTCTCTCAAATCAACAATAAAATAAGCCTCTGAACTGATCTTCAAGTCAACAAACTCAGAAATATTTGGACATTACTTTCTGAAGAACTTCATATCAGGTTTGTCTAACTCGGACAGAGAGATAAATAGAGGACTCCTGTGTAGGCTGGAAGTGAGGGTGGGACTCAGCTCAGCTCATCGTGGCAGAAATTCCAAACTCCAAACTCCAAACACCTGGAGTTTATCTGAGGCACTCGGGACACTCTGCCCTGATTGGGGGCAAGTGTTCTGGCAGACTTGCCTTGTTTAAGGAGTAATTCGGACTTAGTCCTAGCCCCCACCAGCCCAGCACCTTAAGTTAATTAGCCTAAGTGCCCCAGGGCAAAGATCTTCAGCCGCCTTTCAGCCGCTGTTTTTTTTCCCTACCTTAAAGAGACATACACGATGTCTAAAAAAAAATGAAGAAGCAAAAGAGAGCTCTCACCATAGACAGCTTTTATCAAGATAAAGAAGCAATGACCCCAGATCTTGAGGTTCCTTTAGACAAACTACCAGAAGAAGGTATTAAAGACCATCACTGGTCACTTTTTCAAAAGGCCTTTCTGGAATATTGCATAAAGAACCTCAAAAGAGAGCTGGAGGATAAATGGGAAAATAAACTGAAATCAGTGCAAGAAGGATATGATGCCCTGCAAAAGAGATATGAAAAAGAAACCAATTTATTGAAAAATAAAATTAGTGAAGTGGAAAAAGAGTGCAATGAACAAATTGGCCAGTTACAAAAGGAGCTTAAAAAGGTAACTGAAGAAAACA
>JAJPUD010000920.1:133142-162628 GCA_023553655.1 Myrmecobius fasciatus
AGATGGTCATTCAATGATATAGGTGAATTTCACCTATTTCTAATGAAAAGACCGGGTCTGAACAAAAAATTCGACATCCAAACACAGAACTCAAGAGATGCATAAAAAGGTAAAAAGGAAAGGACTCTTGAGAACTTTATTTTTACTAGAGGGATACTTAAAGTTTGGGGGTATAATTAACTAGATATTACTTTGATAATATGAAAACGAGAACTAGAGGGGGAAAGGTTGTCATACTGGGGAAAAGAGGGAAAAAGTGGTAAAATAAGATCTAAAAAAAAGGAGGTAAAAACAAGGTAAAATCACTTGAAGAGGCAAAGAAAACCTAATATAATTGAGAGAAAGAGGGGAGGGAGATGAGCACTGTGTAAATCTTACTCTCATCAGGTTGGGCTCTAAAAGTGTATATCAAACATTTGATTTCACATAGAAACTTGTCTGTTGCTAGAGGGAAGTGGGAGGGAAAGGAGGAAAAGTAAGGGACAAACTAATAGAAGGGAAAATAGAAGAATCAGGGGAAAGGAGTAAAAACAGGGGGAGGGGATGTAAAGGGTGGAGTATTGTTTGGGGGAGGGGGTCATCAAAAGCAAAGTGCTGAGGAGGGGGAGAGGGAGAAAGGGGAAAGGAAAGAGGAAAACATAACTTGGGCAAATAAGATGGCAGGAAATAAAGAATTAGTTATTCTAACTGTGAATGTGAATGGGATGAACTCTCCCATAAAGCGGAAGCGGATATCAGACTGGATTAAAAACCAGAATCCCACAATATGTTGTCTACAAGAAACACATCCAAAACATAGTGACACATATAGGATGAAGGTAAATGGCTGGAGCAGAAAATATTATGCTTCAGGTAAACAAAAAAAAGCAGGGGTAGCAATCCTTATCTCAGATCAAGTAAAAGCCAAGATAGATCTAATCAAAAGAGATAAGGAAGGAAACTATTTTTATTAAAGGGTACCATAGGTAGTGTAGCAATATCTATACTAAATATATACGCACTAAGTGCAATAGCATACAAATTCCTAGGGGAGAAATTAAGAGAGATGCAAGAAGAAATAGACAGCCAAACGATACTAGTGGGGGATCTCAACCTTGCTCTCTCAGAATTAGATAAATCAAACTACAAAATAAACAAGAAAGAAACTAGGGAGATAAACCAATTGTTAGAAAAGTTAGGTATGATAGATCTATGGAGAAAGTTGAATGGAGACAGTAGGGAGTTTACTTTTTTCTCAGCAGTCCATGGAACCTATACAAAAACTGACCATGTGTTAGGGCATAAAAACCTCAAAATCAAATGCAGAAAGGCAGAAATAGTAAATGCATCCTTTTCAGATCATGATGCAATAAAAATCACATGCAATATAAGGCCAGGAGAAAATAAACCAAAAGTTAATTGGAAATTAAATAATCTAATCCTGAAGAATGAATGGGTGAAAGAGCAAATCATAGACACAATCAATAATTTCATCCAGGAGAATGACAATAAGGAGACAACATACCAAAATTTGTGAGATACGGCCAAAGCGGTTATAAGGGGCAATTTTATATCTCTAGATGCTTACTTGGCATAAAATAGAGAAAGAAAAGATCAACGAATTGGGCTTATTATTAAAAAAAACTAGAAAAAGAACAAATTAAAAACCCTCAATTAAATACCAAATTGGAAATTCTAAAAATAAAAGGAGAATTAATAAAATTGAAAATAAAAAACTATTGAGCTAATAAATAAAACTAAGAGTTGGTTCTATGAAAAAACCAACAAAATAGATAAGTCTTTAGTTAATTTGATAAGAAAAAGGAAAGAGGAAAATCAAATTGTTAGTCTCAAGAATGATAAGGGAGAACTTTCCTCCAATGAAGAGGAAATTAGAGCAATAATTAGGAGTTACTTTGCCCAACTTTATGCCAGTAAGTTTGATAATCTAAATGAAATGGAGGAATATCTACAAAAATATAGATTGCCCAGGTTAACAGAAGAGGATATAAATTATTTAAATAGCCCCATATTAGAAAAAGAAATAGAACAAGCTATTAACCAACTCCCTAAGAAAAAATCTCCAGGGCCAGATGGATTTACATGTGAATTCTACCAAACATTCAAAGAACAATTAATTCCAATACTACACAAACTATTTGAGAAAATAGGGACAGAAGGTATACTGCCAAAATCCTTCTATGAGACTGATATGGTGCTGATAGCTGAACCAGGTAGGGTGAAAACAGAGAAAGAAAACTATAGACCAATTTCCCTAATGAATATTGATGCAAAAAATTTTAAATAAGATATTAGCAATGAAATTACAGAAAGTCATCCCCAGGATAGTACACTATGACCAAGTAGGATTTATACCAGGGATGCAGGGCTGGTTCAATATTAGGAAAACTATCAGCATAATCAATTATATTAATAACCAAATTAACAAAAACCATATGATTATCTCAATAGATGCAGAAAAAGCCTTTGATAAAATCCAACACCCTTCCCTATTAAAAACACTAGAGAGTATAGGAATAAATGGGCTTTTCCTTAAAATGATCAGTAGCATCTATTTAAAACCATCAGCAAGCATCATATGTAATGGAGACAAACTAAAACCATTCCCCATAAGATCAGGAGTGAAACAAGGCTGCCCACTGTCACCATTACTATTTAATATTGTATTAGAAATGTTAGCTTTAGCAAAAAGAGAAGAAAAAGAGATAAAAGGAATCAGAGTAGGTAATGAAGAAACCAAATTATCACTCTTTGCAGATGACGTGATGGTATACTTAGAGAACCCTAGAGACTCAACTAAAACACTACTAGAAACAATTCACAACTTCAGCAAAGTGGCAGGATTCAAAATTAATCCACATAAATCATCAGCATTTTTATATATTACCAACAAAGTTCAGCAGCAAGAGATACAAAAAGAAATTCCATTCCAAATAGCAGATGATAGGATAAAATATTTGGGAATCTATCTGCCAAGGAAAAGTCAGAAACTGTACGAACTAAACTACAAAACACTTTCCACACAAATAAAATCAGACCTAATCAATTGGAAAAATATTAAGTGCTCATGGGTAGGCAGAGCGAACATAATAAAAATGACAGTACTACCCAAACTAATCTACTTATTTAGTGCCATACCAATCAAACTCCCAAGAAATTATTTTACAGATCTAGAAAAAATAGTAGCAAAGTTCATTTGGAAGAACAAAAGGTCAAGGATTTCAAGGGGATTAATGAAAAAAAAGACAGATGAAGGTGGCCTTGCTGTACCAGATCTAAAACTATATTATAAAGCAGCGGTCATCAAAACCGTTTGGTACTGGCTAAGAAATAGAGCAGTGGTTCAGTGGCACAGGATAGGTTATCAGGACAACCTAGGCAATAACCTTAACAATCTAGTGTTCGATAAACCCAAAGACCCCACCTTTTGGGATAAATACTCACTATTTGGCAAAAACTGCTGGGAAAATTGGAAACTAGTGTGGAAGAAATTTAGAGCTTGACCCATACCTAACACCACATACCAAGATAAGATGTAAATGGGTTCATGATCTAGATATAAAGAGGGACTTTGTAAGCAAGTTAGAGGAACGTAATATAGTTTATTTCTCAGACCTGTGGAGATGGAATAAATTTATGTCCAAAGAAGACCTGGAACTCCTAATTGAACACCAGATGGATAATTTTGATAATATTAAGTTAAAAAGTTTCTGTACAAATAAAACAAACGCAGACAAGATTAGGAGGGAAGCATCAAATTGGGAAATCATCTTTACATTTAATGGTTCTGATAAAGGCCTCATTTCTAAAATATATAGAGAATTGTCTCATATATATAAGAATTCAAGCCACTCTTCAATAGATAAGTGGTCAAGGGATATGAACAGACAATTTTCAGATGATGAAATTAAAACCATCTCTAGTCATATGAAAAGTTGCTCCAAATCAATATTGATCAGAGAAATGCAAATTAAGACAACTCTGAGGTACCACTACACACTTGTCAGATTGGCTAAAATGACAGGAAAAGATAACGATGAATGTTGGAGGGGATGTGGGAAAACCGGGACGCTAATACATTGTTGGTGGAACTGTGAACGGATCCAACCATTCTGGAGAGCAATTTGGAGCTATGCTCAAAAAGTTGTCAAACTGTGCATACCCTTTGACCCAGCAGTGTTTCTACTGGGCCTATATCCCAAAGAGATCTTAGAGGAGGGAAAGGCACCCACATGTACAAGAATGTTTGTGGCAGCCCTTTTTGTAGTGGCTAGAAACTGGAAACTGAAGGGATGCCCATCAATTGGAGAGTGGCTGAATAAATTATGGTATATGAATGTTAAGGAATATTATTGTTCTGTAAAAAACTACCAGCAGGACAATTTCAGAGAGGCCTGGAGGGACTTGCATGAACTGATGCTGAGTGAAACGAGCAGAACCAGGAGATCATCATACACAGCAACTACAGTATTACATGATGATCAATTCTGATGGACATGGCTCTCTGCAACAAAGAATTGTCTCAAACCAGTTCCAATTGTTCACTGAAGAAAACCATATACACCCAGAGAGAGGGATATGAAATATGGACCACAACGTAACATTTTCATGATCTCTATTGATATTTGCTTGCATTGTGTTGCCTTTCTCTGATTTTCTTTTTTTTTTTCTTGTAGATAGGATTTTTCTTGCATAACTTGTCAAGCATTTCAACATTATTAACATGTAGTGGACTTCCTGCCATCTAGGGGAGGGAAGGGGACTCGGGGTAAAATTTGTAATGGAAAGCTTTGTAACGATCAATGCTGGGGAACTACCCATACATATGTTATACAAATAAAAAGCTTTAATAAAAAAAAGAAAAAAAAGAAAATTAACAAGACGACATAGTCTTTTTTCTTGTTTTCAAGGGAGGAGCCTCAAATTCTTTTTTAGTGTAGATATATTATTCTATTCTACCTAATTGTGAAAACAACATGCAGACAAATATATACAAAACAAGCTTTATACAAGATAAATGGGAAATAATTAACAGAAGGGAGGCATTGGAATTAAGAAGTATTGGGGGAAAGTCCTACCTATTACTGTTTTCTCAGGGTTAGTTGAAGTTTTTAACTTCCAAAGAAAATGGATTAGAGAAGGTGTCTCTGGCACGTCTTAGTCTCCAATTTTTGAGGCTCAATACAGGGGAAAGATTCTTTATTGAACAATCAGACCAGACAACCCAAGGTCAAGTAAAGTCAACAGACTGGGCCAGGGAAAGGGCCCTTGCTAGGAAAGGAAAACTGGAATTAATTATCATTCACCCTCTAGCTCAAAGGAAAGTTTGAGAAAAAGAGTTTAGAAGCTGAGACTAGAAGGGATATTAACCAGTGAGGTAGAAGCTGTGCTGTCCCACCCCATCTTCTCCAGTTGACTGCACACTCAGATTGTATGAGAGAAAAGGAGAATCAGGTCAAACTCTTCCCTGCACACTTGGATTGGGGTAATAGATAACAATATCTTTCTTCTCTAAGAAAAAAAAAAAACCTAACATCAAAGAGTGGGGGAAGGCTTTTGTCTCCTTTCCTCCAAATAAGATTTATTCATATGTAATGGCCAAATACAAACATTCATTGTTTACCAATGGTTCTTAACCTGGGGTCTGGCAACTTGCTTGGTTTTTTTTTAAATATTTTGACAAATGTATCTTAATAATTTAATAATGTATTTCAATATAATTGGGTTTTTTTGAAAACCAGTGTATTTTATTTTATGCATTTAAAAACAGTTTTCTGAGAAGGAATCTATAGACTTCACCACACTTTCAAAGGCAAGGTATGGGGGGGGAGGACACAAAAGATTCCCGTGATTTTGAAACACGTACCAAATTTTTTCCTATTCCTCCATAAGGAGATGTCCTTCCAGACCCACATTCTCCTAAAAAAAAAGAAAAGAAAAGAAAAAGAAAGAAAGAAACTTCTACAGCTCAAAAAAAAAGTATCCTGTAAAACAGAGGTGTCAAAGAGTCAGCAAAATTTCCTAGTATAGGCTAAAACAGATTAAAATGTAATTGGAAAATGTTTAACAAAATAAATTAAAACAAAATCCAATCTAAATAAATTTGTGATTTTCTAAGATAGTACATGGCCAGCATCTGTTTCTGTTGATTTTGACACCATTGTTGTAAAATACTGTTTGATTACCATTTACATAATTTTTTTTACTTTACATTTCATTGCTTTACATTTTCTCTCACATTTTGTCTACACAATTCCTTAAGGTTGGTACTATTATCATCCTCACTTTACAGATGAAGAAATTGAGGCTGAGGGACTTGTTCAAGGTGCCACAGCTAGGAAATGTCCTGGAACTCAGTCAAGTCTCCTTGGTTCCAAGTCTAAGCTCTTCATTTACTACATCACTAACCTGCCTCTAATTTGCACCCAGGTCAGATTATTGTGGTTTTCATCTATTGCTCTCTTAGAGCTAATGTCAGAGATTCAATGATTCATTATAAAGTTTCTTGTGGACACTGAGTGTTATAATTCCAGATAAACAAATTTACTCATTTCAGATTTTCCACATTTTATAAATATCAGCAGTACATTTTAGGATCCCATCTGTCATCTTTCTAAAGTCTATTTATCAGTTTCTAAAGAGAAAGAATGCAGTCTCCTGGCTCAGTATTAGGCTGACTACTACCTTAAGGTAAATAGAGGCATTGTGATGACCTCATTGTGTATAAATGTGAAATCTGGACAGTATATCAGCATCATTCCAGGAAACTGAATTGCTTCCATGTGAATTGTCTTAGGGAGATTCTGAAGATCACCTAGTAGGATAAGATACCAGACACCAATGTCCTTTCTTGAATTAACTATCAAGCATTCCAATTCTACTACAGAGAGCACAACTCCTTTGATCTGGCCACATTGTTCAAATACTAAATGTACACTTGTCAAAAAGGTTATTTTATGGAGAACTCACATAGAGCAAGTGCTTACAAGATGGTCAGAAGAAGCTATACAAGGACACTTTCAAGGTCTCTTAAGAAACTTAGAATTGGAGACACTAGCACAGAACTAAGCACAGAGTGCTCTCATCAGAAAAAATACTGTGCTCTATAAGCAAAATAAAATTGAATTAGCTCAGAAGAATTAAAAGATGTGCAAATTTGGAGAATCCATCCCAAATGTTCATAGGAAGCATTTGTGGCCAACCTGTGACAGAGCATTGCAACTTCATGTTAGTCTGATCCACAGTCTGACCCACAACTCAACTTTTACATAGTGATGTCACTTTGGTCCTCTTTGTAAACAAAAGACAACTACAATCACCATCTTTTGCATCACCTGTCCAAGACCCAAATTTTCCTAATTATAACTATGGATGTCCTATTCTTTTTTTACCCATAAGATATTGTTTTAACTAATATAGTTCTACAACACACACCCACAAGTCCAGGACCAATAATAACATATAGACTGGGAGTAACCACTGGTACACAAGTGGCTTCTGGCTCCTCAATCAGCTTTCTATTTAAAAAAAATTGTAAACTAATAAATACATTATTTCTTAAACTCAAGGTCACCTATAGAGGTCAGGATATTTTATTTAATTTTTAAATTCTATGTGGTCTTTGCTTTGCCAGAATTGTGAATTGGGTTATTCATCTTCCTCCAAGTGAGCATTTACTATGGTCAAAATCTAAGGGAAGAATTGTTTACCACTTTCTATCTAGCTAAATAAGTCTGAAATGAAAACAACAACAATAAATTAGAATATGGCAGAAAACAATTTTCATCATGTTTATTTATATTTCCCCTGTATTCAATGACTTCCTTGGTAAGGAGAAATGAAGCACAGGCATAGAGAGGAAGGTGATATAAAACTAAATATATCAATAAAAATTAAATAAAATACTGAAGTTTTCTATTTTCCTTCTAATATTGGCTATATTGATTTTGTTTGTGGAAAAAATTCTTATTTAATCAATTCAAAATCCTCCATTTTACTTCCCATTTTACTTCATGACTCTATCTCTTGCTTGATAATAATTTTTTCCCTCATTCATAATTTCTTCTGGATAAATTTCATATCATTTTTACTATATTTGGTATCATTTTTTTCTAGTTCTACAAAATAATACTTTGCTATTTTATCTGATATATAGTACTGAATGAGTAAGTTAATTTAGGTTGAATTTTCATTTTTTTATTTTATTAGCTCTGACTATTGATGAGTAATTAATATTTCATCAGTTATTTAGATCTTTATTTGTGTGAAAAGTGTTTTATAACTGTGTTCATCAGTCCCTGAATGTATTTTGGCAAGTAAACTCCAAGTATTTTGTATTCTCTGAAGTTATTTTAAATGGAATTTCTCTACTGTTTTCAGAGTTAGTTCTTGGGGCTGTAAGTATTTTGGTGTTCCACCATAGTGCGACCCTGAGAGAAGTGTTGTTACTGATCTTCTGCTCTATTCTCTGATCTCAGGGAAGGCTCCTACTTCCTCTGCATTTGCAAGTACCAGCTCTCTTCTCAGCCGTGGAACTGTCACCAGAGTCCCTATTTCCTTTTTCTCCTGCAGCCACAACTAGTGGCTTTTTTCAGTTTGGAACTATGCCTAAAGGGCTATAAAACTGTGCATACCCATTAGTGTCTCTACTGGGTCTGTATCCCGAAGAGTTCATAAAAAAGAGGAAAGGACTCATATGTGCAAAAAATATTTGTAGCAATCCTTTTTGTAGTGGCAAGAAAATGGAAATTTAGTAGATGCTCATCAGAGATTGTTATAGTATATGAATGTAATCAAAGATTATTGTTCTATAAGAAATGGTAAACAAGCTGATTTCAGAAAGCCTAGTAAGACTTACATGAACTGATGCTGAGTAAAGTGACCTAGAGAACACTCTACATAATCACAACAAGATTATGTGATGATAAACTGTAATGAACTTGGCTCTTTTCAACAATGAGGTGATTCCTTACAATTCCAATAGATGTGATGGAAAATGCTAACCACATCCTGAGAGAGAACTATGGAGCTTGAGTGTAAACCAAAGCATTTTATTTTCACTTTTTTGTTGTTGTTGTTCATTTTCTTGTTTTTTTCTTTCTTTTGTTTTTTTTCTTTTGATTTGATATTTTTGCACAGCATGATAAATATGGAAATATGTTTAGAAGAATTGCACACATTTAACCTATTTCAATTGCTTGCTGTCTTGGGGAGGGAAAAGGAGGGAGAAAAGGGAAAAAAACTTGAACACAAGATTTTGCAAAGGCAAATGTTGAAGGCTATCTCTGCATGTATTCAGAAAAATAAAATACCATTTAAAACAAGAATTAATTCTCTTTTCCACCCTGGAACTGAGATCTGAAACTATATGATCAATATATTTGGGTCCTGTGGCAAGTATCACTTCAGACTCCCTGTAATCTCTTTCTAATTGCCCAATCCCTTTAACATCTCTGGGCTTAGAGTTTCTGAAGTGTTGCTGTGTTCTTTGCAGCCACTGGCTCATCTCAGGTTCTGGTGCTAGTGCTAGTGCTACCACCATATGTGTTCTGGTCTGACCCCAATTTCAGAATCATAGACCTCTCCTGCATAATATGACTCATAAGTCATATTAGGCTGGGGAAAATGTCTCATTCTGATCTTTTGTTAGTTTTGCTTCTCCAGAATTCAAGTTAAGGTGTTATTTTAAAATTGTCTGGAGGGAAATCTTGAGAGAGTTTGGCTGCTTCTAACTCTGCCATATTGGTTTCCCACACCATCTCCCCCATTCCAATATTTTTTCCACTGCAACACTTTCAGACTGCACATGTGAGGACATATCAATTCCATTTTTAATAGTTCTCTCCAGAGAGTCATCATCAGTACCAAGGAAACTATGTTTATACAACCTTATACATTCAACATAATATACCTGATTATAGAAAGCTTCACCCTGGAAATTCTCTCCACCCCTAGACTTCTCATTTTAGAAGTACTCTCTGGGGACAGTTAGGTGGTGCAGTGGATAGAGAACCAGCCCTAGAGTCAGGAGGACCTGAGTTCAAAACTGGTCTCAGACACTTAACGCTTTCTGGATGTGTGACCCTGGGCAAGTCATTTAATCCCAATTGCCTAAGTAAAAAAAGAAGGAAAAAAAGTACCCTCTATCTCTGCAGCATTTCTCTTCATTAAAGCTCCATTTTAAGAAGGAAGCCCAGACCATCCATACCTTCATTCCTCTCCAGGATAAAGTCTTAACTTTCTGAACTTTCTCTACCAAGTTCCTCCTTTCATTCAAAGTCCCTGAAAACAGTAACTGAACTTTTTCTGCTTGTATTTGTATTCCCATCATTTAGCACAATGCCTCACATAAAATAAGTACTTAATAAATGCTTATTAATTTGACTTAATAAGGATTTTTTAAATTAAGTCATACAGAGGTATGAGTTTCAGAATAAAATTCTTGGCACAATATGCTAACCTGATTACTCTATTCAATAATGGTTTGATGACAACCTGGAAGAAGGTCTCTAATGGAGTGCCTCACTGCTCTGTGCTTCATCTGGAGCTGCTAAACATTTTTATCCATCACATGAATAAAGGCAAAGGTGGAATGCTTATCAAATGCACAAATGGCACAAAGTGAAAAGAGGTAACCAACACTTTGGATTGATCAATCAATAAACATTTATTAAAGCTCCTACTGTGTACCAGGCATTGTGCTAAGTGCTAGGGAAACAAAGAAAGTCTAAGGACATTCTCTGTTTGCAAGAAGCTCATAGTCCAATGGGGAATATAATATGAAACAACTAAGTATAAACAAGATAGATAAGGATAAATTGGAGATAATCATGTCTACACAGCTTGCAATAGGCTAGAACATTGAGCTAAACCTAATAAAATGGAATTTAATAGGGATACATGTAAAGCCCTACACTTGGGTTAAAAAAATCAACCTCAAAAACAAGATGGAAGAGTCACAGCTAGACAGAAATTTCATATGAAAAAGATTTGGTTTGCAGATTTAATATAAGTCAATAGTGTGAAACATGAATCTCTTCCCCCAAATTAATATAATCTTACTTCAGCATAGTATCTAAAAAAAACATTGCTTCTATTATAGTCCTTCTTGTTCCTGAGAATCCTGTGTTCACATCACATTGTTGGATAGGCTTTGATAAGGAAAGTTACAGGAAATCTGGAGGAGGGAAAAGGAAATGGTGAAAGATTTCAAGGTAAAGACACATAAGGATCCGTTGAAGAAATAGGAAATGTTTAACCAGAACAAAAGGCTGTCTTCAAGTACTTGGAGAATGGTGAGCGGGAAGAAGGCTTTGGCTGGTCTGTTTGACCTCAGAAGGCAACACCAGAAAAAATGAATAGAAATCACAAGAGAGGCAGATTAAAGTTTAGTGTAAAGAAAAACTTCCTAACAATTAGAGCCTACCCAGAAAAGGAACCAAGACCCTCAGGAAATAGGGTACCCCCTCACTAAACAATCCAGAAAAGGGTGGATAATCATATTTGTTGAGATAATTTTTATTCAAATATAGGTTAGATTAGATGGCCTGTGTTCCTTTCCAAGTCTTAAGATTTTGTGAGCCAATGATACAACCTATATTTTTTTAAATGCTTTTGTTTTTCATGTCTGAGATGATTGAAAATTTCTCTATATCTCAACCTCCTTTCCTTACCAGCACAGGTATCACCCCCTCCATGAAGCATCCTTAGATCCCTGAGCCAGGTTTGATCTCTCTTGAATCTCTCCTACCACTCTGCACTGCTGCTATGACCTCATCATAAACTGTAATGTAATATTTTAAATATTTGTAATATTCTTCTAATTATATAATCAAGTCCTTGGAGGGTAATATTTGTCATTTCTTTCATTTTTTCTCTCCTATAATGCAGAGCTATATTAGGTGCTCAATAAACATTTATTGATAGAATTGTGTCTCTGGTAGGGGCAATCAGACCTTTGCCCCACGGCACTGAAATTTAAAAGATGCTATTGCACAGTTCTGCTACAGCATGGAAGCAATTGAGCTTAGCACCTAGTTAACGAGAATGATTATGTAAAATGAGAAAATACCAGAAGATGTGCTAGAGGCTGCATCACACCAGCTTTTTCCTGGTTCGCCCTTTCACCCCTGCCAATGGCAGCGTCCCCAGCAGCATGTTTCATTCACTTGCCCCAGGCTTGTGCTATTTGTCCCAGATGAAGAAATTGCTAGTTAATGGCTCTGTTAAATTTTTCTATCTCAATGTTTGCTCTATAAAGATGCTTTGCAAAGATACAAGTCTGGTCTAACTAATGGAACTGTTCATAAAGGTGATCTGGCTTTTGTTGAAAATATATTCATATAGACTATTATTGTCATCTTCTAATCAGGGAAAGGAAACCTATTTCAGCATATGAAGGACAAAGGCAAGCTTTTTTGATTAAGACTTTTTCCCCTCAATTTTATATGACTATTATTTAACAAAATCATGTCTGTAGTTCAAAAAAAATCCTAGTCTGATACACTCAATAAAACAAGTAGATAACTGTACAGTCAAATCATGAGCAACTGTATCTTTATAAGCAATTTGAGTGAAAACATTTAAAAATATAAACAGATAATCAAAATGTTTCATATGATTGTACTTGTATAAATCAAATAGCTTTCCTTCTTGATGAAGGGGAGGAGAAAGGGGGAAAAAAAGGAGAGAGAGAATTAGGAACTCAATTTTTTTAAATGAATGTTTAAAATTTTGTTTACATGAAATTGAGAAAGGAAAAATGGATAAAAGGTTAGTCTCAAATACATATATATACATATATATACATATATACTTTTCATAAAGTACCCTTTTATAAATGAACTTTTAAAACTAACTAAGATACTCTGACTACTGACACAAGATTCCAAGTTTGTTGGCATCTACTATGAAGCGCAGGTTACACAAAATCCCAAACATGAAGTCTTAGATCTATGGAAGAAGAATTCCACTGAAGGTTAAAAACTTATCCTGGTTACTACTTCAGTAACTGTATACCACCTTACTAGAGTTACTTAGAAGGTATAACATCATAAGTCTCTCCAAGAAGCTATCAATTTTATCTAGCCTTTACACCTTAAAACATGACACTTCTGAGACTTAAAAGCCCTCTGATTACTATAATCATTTCTTCCATCTTGTTTCACTTCTTCCTGATTTTGTTTTATCTACTCCTGTACGGAAGTGGACTGTCAGCTGAGGAACTCCCATTCCTGTTTCATGGGTCATGATGCAAATCAATTCTGAGCACAGTAATTATGAGTATAAGAAAGCCACACATGTCTTCTTCGTCCCCCCCCCTTTTACTATCCTAAACCTTATAATCTTGGAACAATCTTCAAATATCCAAGACACTATCTTTTATTACTCTGTTAGGGAGGAAATAATGAATTTAGGGAGATCTAAAAGGAAGGGAAGTGTTTTTTTCTCAGTCTCACCAAAATCATAAGCTCATTAATTTAGAGCTGGAAAAGAACTCCCATTTACAGCTGACAAAACTGAAATCTAGAAGGTGACAGGATGTGCACAAGGTCCTATAGGCTATAAGTGGCAGGACTGAGATTTGAAATTGACTTCAGATGCAACTCACTTTCCACTGAACCTTGGTGTCTCCTCTATGCAAATCATTCAACATGGGATTTTCTTATGTTTTTTTTTTCCCACTAACTAGCAAAAATCCCATTTCTGGTCTTTATTATATTCTGGGTGAATCATATAACTTCCTTTGATTTCCTCATCTGTAAAATAAAGAGGTTGGCCCAGATGATCTCTGAGGTCCCTTATAACTCTGATCTATGACCCCATAATCCATTTACGTTCTATAATGGATGATGTGGCCTGAATCCCTGGGAAGAATTGTCTAAATGTTGATTGACCAATTCACAAATGAAGAATCAATGAAGCTCAATGGAAAGCAGCAAATGCACATTATTTCATCTGGACCCTTGAGAAAGGGACATGAATGTGGAGCAGGACTACAAGACATTCAGCCCCATCCCTCTGTGTAAGAGTGTCAAAGGCACTATGGTTTGAATTGAACACTGCATCAGCAGCAGGTGACTTAATTTTATGTACTCTGCTGGTAGGTCAACAACACCTCTTTGATAAGAAGTGATGAGAACAGACAGGGTGGACAAGCCCAGCTGCTGGAAAGTAGTGGGGCTCCTCCTCATCATAGAAGCAAAATTGCTCCCTCTACAAAGAGAAAGAGAGGGGGACCCATTAAGAGATCACAGCAAGGACTATAGTTTAGCACTGCACCTAATTAGAAATGTAGGAATTCAACAAATTAATTTTTACACCCTGTGTGCTGACTGAGACTAGATTCTGAACTCAAAGGGTGAGGTTTCTTACCTGTCAGTAAACTAATAGTTTCAGAATAACAGAGAACAAGAAACCATGTAGGGGACAAAAAAGGCAGAGAATGAGATTTCAATGCAATTTTAATTCAAGTTTGCTAGTAGCCTTTTGCTTCTCCCTCATGAGCAACATTTAAGCATAGTATGCAATTACCAAAAAAACAGCTAAGAAGCACCAAACATGTTCCTCTTTGGAGAAGGGAGGAAAGATTTATTAGCACACAGAGCAGCCCCTAAATATCCTACTCCAAAGCTAGCCATACACCACCCCCTGAAGTCATTCCTCAAAGATTGAATGAAGATCAGAGGACTTCGGTAATTTTCTTTCTTACCCAGTTCTGTTTTCTTCAGGGCTTGTTGTGCTCACCGAGGCTGCAACAAACAAACAAAACAACAAAATCTTGACAGCCTTCAAGACATTTGAAACCCCTGGCATGGCTCCAACCCTTCCTGGAACAGGTCACCTGGGGTAGCTACTGCTAAGGATTGCCATTCTTCCCCCAAAACTGCACCCCCAGCTCCATGTGTACCTTGCACTGCCAGCTTCCAGACAAAGAGAAGTTGGAGGGGCACCCAATAAAGAAGTTTATCCTTACCTGCCATTGTTCTCTTTGGCCAGGAACTGGACTAAGCCAGAGCAATTCCTGCTCCCAAGAAATAAGCCTAGAACACGTGAATAGTTAATAATTAACCAGAACTTGAGGAGCTCTGGTCAGTGAAAGGGAAAATGAATGAAAGAAACTCCAAACTGAAAATGCCAAGTTTTCTTTACAAGCAGACTTGGAAAGTGAGTGGAAGACCTCTTGCAGAGTCTAGGGTCAAAAGGGCTACTTTAAAATATCCATTTGGAAATGAAAAAAAAAACAGGCCTTGGGCTCCTAAAAATTCTAGGTGACATGGACTGCTAAAAAAACCACCATTTCAGTTGTTTATCTCAATTTTTGTTTGTTAGAAACCAAATTATCACTCTTTGCAGATGACATGATGGTATACTTAGAGAACCCTAGAGACTCAACTAAAACACTACTAGAAACAATTCACAACTTCAGCAAAGTGGCAGGATTCAAAATTAATCCACATAAATCATCAGCATTTTTATATATTACCAACAAAGTTCAGCAGCAAGAGATACAAAAAGATTTCATTCCAAATAGCAGATGATAGGATAAAATATTTGGGAATCTATCTGCCAAGGAAAAGTCAGAAACTATACAAACTAAATTACAAAACACTTTCCACTCAAATAAAATCAGACCTAATCAATTGGAAAAATATTAAGTGCTCATGGGTAGGCAGAGCGAACATAATAAAAATGACAATACTACCCAAACTAATCTACTTATTTAGTGCCATACCAATCAAACTCCCAAGAAATTATTTTACAGATCTAGAAAAAATAGTAGCAAAGTTCATTTGGAAGAACAAAAGCTCAAGGATTTCAAGGGGATTAATGAAAAAAAAGGCAGATGAAGGTGGCCTTGCTGTACCAGATCTAAAACTATATTATAAAGCAGCGGTCATCAAAACCGTTTGGTACTGGCTAAGGAATAGAGCAGTCGATCAATGGCACAGGATAGGATATCAGGACTATCTAGGCAATAACCTTAACAATCTAGTATTCGATAAACCCAAAGACCCCACCTTTTGGGATAAATACTCACTATTTGGCAAAAACTGCTGGGAAAATTGGAAACTAGTGTGGAAGAAATTTAGAGCTTGACCCATACCTAACACCACATACCAAGATAAGATCTAAATGGGTTTATGATCTAGATATAAAGAGGAACTTTGTAAGCAAGTTAGAGGAACGTAATATAGTTTATCTCTCAGACCTGTGGAGATGGAATAAATTTATGTCCAAAGAAGACCTGGAACTCCTAATTGAACATCAGATGGATAATTTTGATTATCTTAAGTTAAAAAGTTTCTGTACAAATAAAACAAACGCAGACAAGATTAGGAGGGAAGCATCAAACTGGGAAATCATCTTTACATTTAATGGTTCTGATAAAGGCCTCATTTCTAAAATATATAGAGAATTGTCTCATATATATAAGAATTCAAGCCACTCTTCAATAGATAAGTGGTCAAGGGATATGAACAGACAATTTTCAGATGATGAAATTAAAACCATCTCTAGTCATATGAAAAGTTGCTCCAAATCACTATTGATCAGAGAAATGCAAATTAAGACAACTCTGAGGTACCACTACACCCCTGTCAGATTGGCTAAAATGACAGGAAAAGATAACGATGAATGTTGGAGGGGATGTGGGAAAACCGGGACACTAATACATTGTTGGTGGAACTGTGAACGGATCCAACCATTCTGGAGAGCAATTTGGAGCTATGCTCAAAAAGTTGTCAAACTGTGCATACCCTTTGACCCAGCAGTGTTTCTACTGGACCTATATCCCAAAGAGATCTTAGAGGAGGGAAAGGGACCCACCTGTGCAAGAATGTTTGTGGCAGCCCTTTTTGTAGTGGCTAGAAACTGGAAACTGAATGGATGCCCATCAATTGGAGAGTGGCTGAATAATTTATGGTACATGAATATTATGGAATACTATTGCTCTGTAAGAAACTACCAGCAGGATGATTTCAGAGAGGCCTGGAGGGACTTGCATGAACTGATGCTGAGTGAAACGAGCAGAACCAGGAGATCATCATACACAGCAACAACAGTATTACATGATGATCAATTCTGATGGACATGGCTCTCTGCAACAAAGAATTGTCTCAAACCAGTTCCAATTGTTCACTGAAGAAAACCATATACACCCAGAGAGAGGGAAATGAAATATGGTCCACAACGTAACATTTTCATGATCTCTATTGACATTTGCTTGCATTGTGTTGCCTTTCTCTGATTCTTTTTTTTTTCTTGTAGATAGGATGTTTCTTGCATAACTTCTCAAGCATTTCAACATTATTAACATGTAGTGGACTTCCTACCATCTAGGGGAGGGGAGGGGACTGGGGGTAAAATTTGTAATGGAAAGCTTTGTAAAGATCATTGTTGGGGAACTACCCATACATATGTTATACACATAAAAAGCTTTAATAAAAAAAATTTTGTTTGTTTATATGCAGGTTCATTTTGAAACAATAATCTATTCTTTATACCATATAAATTATGCCAGGCCACTTCCCCTAAGGATAAGACAATAAGAAATAGACCTGAAGCTACTGAATGAAGAATTGGTATTTGAAGTGTCACTCCCCCCACATAGTCAAGTAATCAAGAAACATCTCTTTCTTTCTTTCTTTTTACATCATACCTTTCTAAGTCTGGTAATTCTTATGGGAATTCAAGTTCTTTTCAAAGGATATATTAGTGATTTCACATAATCTCCTCCTGTCTAAATCAGCAATTCCCCTGACTTCTCTGTTGGTCACAATCCAGCAAAATGAGTTTTCCTCCTTGCTGAAACACTCAAAAACCACTTTTCACATGGTTACTATATGATATGTTTTCATTGTCTCCAGAAACTCATCTTCCTGCAAGACTGAATCCATTCTGAAACACATTTCCTCACTACCTACTGCCCCTTGGGCCACTCTCTCTGATTGGAGAAGGTAGAGATCAGAGAGCTCCTCCAAAGTCCTCTATGTATAGAGGAAACCAACCCAAGACAGACATCACCCCACCTGACCACAGGATTTCAACGTGCCCTATAACCCTCATGTGGGGTACCTTTCCCTATGTATTCTACTGATTTTCAACTTCTTTTGTATGTTGTCTTCTGCCATTACCTTTGAATGACTTGAGGACAAAGACTGTCTTTTGCCTGTGTATCCCCTGCACTTAACACAGTAGGACAGCCTGGCATATAGTAAGTGCTTTATAAATGTTTGTTGATTAACTGAGAACTTCAATGTTTATGGTTTTATTTACTGTTTGCCTATTTGTGGTTTATGTGAGTGATCTTGGATAGCTTTGGTATTTCTAAAGTACTTTTAACCTTTTCTTACAGTGGGCTTGCATTGGGATGTCATTTTATCCTTTCAATCTCCCTCTCAAGGTAGATAGGAAAAATACTTGCTGTCACAAGTGAACTAATTTCTCTGCTCTCTTCCTGCCTACTACTGAATAAAGAAAGAGTCTATGATCATCCCACTTCAAACCAATCTGTAAGCCAAATCTCCTCCAAGATTCCCATTCTCCCAGTAGCTTGATTATCACAAGATAAGTTCCTGAGAACCCTTGATCACCACAGCCCAGATAATGCATCCCTACCCTCAATGGAACAAAGATAACAAAACAGCCCTGCCTAGAACAAGTGACAAGACCCTTGATGATACATCAGGCACATGAAATCCACACCTTAGAAAAGACTGGAACAGATTTTGCTCAATTGTAATAGCCATATTTCATAAATTCTGTAATCCTATCAGATTACAGAATCTACATTACAGAATCCTATACTAAAAACAAACAAGATGCTATATTAACACACTAATTAGATAGCCCTTACTCATGGAGATCATGGAAACTCTGTTTATTTTGTACACATACAAAATATGTCCATATTTGTGTGTATATTCATACATGGATATGTGGGTTTGTATATTTATATATAAAATATATATATATAAATAATTATAAAGTATATCTATGTACATATACATGTACATATATGTATATGTATATATAATATGCATATTATATATGTATTTAATATAATATAAACTCCTTAAAAGTCACAGCTATTTGTTGTTTGTTTTTGTCTTTGTATTCTCTTCATTTAGCACAGTGCCTATAACATAGCAATGCTTTTTGATTTGTTGGTGGTGATAGCCAGAAAAGAGTGAGATCCATTTGCTTGCTTCTATTGTCCCTGTTTGGAGATAAATGGGCATGTGTTGGCTTTTTAAACTCGGGTAATCAGTGGAACTTCTCTGCCTCTGGGCCAGGTTGGTGAGTCTGTTCCCAAGGCCTGCTAGTGATTGTCACAGATGCCTCAACTAGAGCAGTCTCACCATGACAGGTGCCCTGTCCATAGGACATCACAACATGTGGAGTTTACAGATGTATCTGGGTTTTATAAATGAAGAAACTGAGGTCAAGGAATGCTAATAGATTGCCAGATTTACACAAGAAATTAGCAAAGGAACCTAAACTAGGTCCCAAGACTCCAAAGTCCCAATATATTATCATTTTCCCTTAGCAAGACTTCTGAAAGAGGATGTTACTTCATTCAGTGTTATCTTCATGTCCATTTAATAAATCCTTGGGTTGATAACAATTAATTATTTTGTGATATTAATTTATGGCATAATAAAGAGAGTGCTAGTTTCAGATTCAGGAAGAATTCAGGCTAGCCTTGACACCAACTGAGTAAGTCAACATGGGCAGGATGCAGTGTCTCAGTGCTTCCCAAATTTTATTTGTTTTTAATTAACAAAAATCTATATTTTCTCCCATCCTACTTCACATGAAAGGGAAGGATGAAAGAAGGGAGAAAAGGAAAGAGAAGGAGGGAGAGAGAGACAGACACAGAAAGAAAGAACAAGAGAATGAGAGCAAGAGAGAGAAAAAGAAGCAGAAGCAGCATAAGAAGAAGCAGAAAAGCAAAAGGAGAAACAGGAGGAGGAGAAGAAGGAGAATAAGGGAAAAAAGGAGGAGAAGGAAGAGGAGGAGGAGGAGTAGAAGGAGGAGAAGGAAAAGAAGAAGAAAAAGAAGAGGAAGAAGAAGAGGGGGAAAAGAGGGGGAGGAGGGGAGGATAGGAAAGAGGGACAAAGAAAAGGGAGAGGAGGAGGAGGAGGGAGAAGGTAAAGAGGGAGTGGGAGGGAGAAAGAGCAAGGGGAAGATGAGGAGGGAGAGGGGGAGTAGGAAGAAGGTAGAGGAGAAGGAAGGAAGGAAAGAAGGAAGGAAGGAAAGAAGGAAGGAAGGAAGTTAGCCTGGAGATAACTAAGATTATAAATTGCATAGCAATCACTCAATACCCATTTATTAAGCACATAACAAGCAGATTCAGGTCTGGACTCTGATTTCTTTTCCAACACCACTCCCATTCAAGTAACCTTCTGGAACTGAAAATGCCTTCACTTTGAAGCCTCCTCAATTTCTCCCCAATTTGCCATTCGAAGAAGTGCCCTATTGAGTCAGGAAAACTTATTTTGCTCAGTTCCTGATTCTTCAGACTTTTTCCATCTTGCCCAGTCCAAGATGCTTTTCCTCTGCCTTTTATGTATTATTTTCCCCAATTAAAATGTAAGCTCCTTGAGGACAGGGACTATCTTTCTCTTTGCTTGTACTTGTATTCCCAGAGTTTAGCCAAGAGCTTATTATAAGTTATGCTAAGTGTTAACAGGATAAGATACAAGACACTGAGATCCCATTCTTGAATTAAATTGTCAAGCATTCAAACTATTGTAGAGAGTGAAATGCCAAATGTATGCTTACCAAAAAGACTATTTTATAGAGACCTCACACAGGGCAAGAGAGTTCATAAGGTGATCAGAAGAAGAAATACAAGGACACTCTCAAGCTCTCTCTTAAGAACTTTAGAATTGATTGCATGACATGGGAGGCACTGGCACAGGACCACCCAGCATGGCGTGCCCTCATCAGAGTAGATGCTGTGCTCTGTGAACAAAGCAGAAATGAATTTGCTCAGAAGAGCAAATTTGGAGCACAAAATTGGAGAATTCACCCCAAATGTTCATAGGGACCACTGGTGACTGATCTGTGGCAGAACATTCCTAATTGATATTGGTCTGCTCAGCCACTATTGGACACACTATTTTAACCCTAATGTAGTGGTGACATTTTGGTCCTCTTCAAGAACCAAGGACAACAACAAGAAAAGATGCTAAAAATTAAGGTATTGTGCTAGGCATAAGTCATCATTCTGAAGTGTTAAGAGGAAGTTTTCTAAACTAATAAAGTCATAAATCAGAGTCCTTTCCTCCTCCCAGAAAGCTTAATTTACATTTTTTTTTTAGCTACAACCCTTTCTCAAGGATTCTGAAGATTAAGTTCATTGCCTTTGGGAACTCTTACTAGTACATATTTCAACAGGGTGGGCACACTTTCTAAATTATCCTTGCCTTAGCTTTATCGAGATTTGGGGTTTATGAAAATTATTGCCAGGATATCTGGAATTCTGAAAAATTCCAGGAAGTTCAAGAGTTCCAATGCAGAATACTAGATTTTAAGTGGGAAAAATATTTTTAAAAAATTTTTATTAAGTGCCAAATCTCAACCATGTATAAGATGGTCAAGTCAATGGTCAAGAAATCCCCTACTTTCATTATGCTTTTAATGCTTCCTCTCAGTATATCAGAGGCAAAACTGGTTGGACAAAGGAAAAATCTTCTTAAAAATACGATACAGGTGTTTCTGCCCCATCATTCATTATTTGCACAATCTGATGATGTTAAGCATCCTAGCTGGAAGATCTCTAGTTTATTTTTATTACATATAATGCTGATTTTACATATACACTTTCTGTGAAATGCACAAATTTAGAGACATCTCCATTCCAAATGTTCACATGATCTATTTGTTCCCA
Source organism: Myrmecobius fasciatus (assembly GCA_023553655.1). NCBI lineage: Eukaryota > Metazoa > Chordata > Mammalia > Dasyuromorphia > Myrmecobiidae > Myrmecobius > Myrmecobius fasciatus. Next base: position 155,041 of record JAJPUD010000920.1, read on the forward strand.
ACCTGTGGTAGAGCCTTTCAAGATTGTATTAGTCTGATCAGACACAGGACATAATGTATGGTGACCCTGACACAGTAATGTCATTTGAGTTCTTTTTGAGAAAGAAAGACAACAACCATTTTATCATGATTAAGAAATGTTCCTTTATTCATGTTTTTTACTCCTTTGTTTTTGCCAGAAATGAGTGTTGTATTTGGTCAAAAAAGTTTTCTGCCTCTATTAATGTGATCATAGAATTGTTGTTGTTATTAATATAATCAATTATATTTATAGTTTTCCTAATAATAAGCTAATCCTGCATTTCTGGTTTACAAGCACTAATTGCTTTTTATTCTTAAAGTCAAGTACATTTCCAAGGCATCTCAGTGCTTGTAGTTCTGACTTACTGATCTGTGAATTACAATGATGCTTATTAAGTTCTTCATGAAAATCCAAAGTGCAAAAGGTTTTCCATTGTGCTAAGTCAGATGACACCAAATACAAGCAGATTCAAGTTCCTTTTGCAAATCTGTATAGCAGAGATATCAAGCAGAATACAACCCTCCCAATTGTGGCTTAAACTGGGTTAAGATGTAATTAGGAAATGTTTTACAAAATAAGTAAAAATATAATAGAACACAGGTAATGTCAAATATATGGTTTCTAAGTCTATATGTAGTCTTCAGGGAGTTTTATGTAAGATTTGGTGAACTATGTTTCTTTTTGAGTTTGACATCACTGCTAGATAATAAATCCTTCGATATTTTGAACTAAATAAGAAAGGAGAGTAATTTTAAAATCATTTCCCAAGATAACTAAGGATCTATAGCTTTTAAAACTTTAACTTTCCCTCATGGACTGCTATATTTTTCAGACTAATCTATCTAGAGCCAATTCTTGCTCTTGGGATGAATTTAGTTGTGGGAGAATAAAGGGAAGGAAAATGGAGATGGATGTGTATTTTGAGTGATAATGCAGAGATAATCCAACCCAGGGTGGTTGTGATGGGAAATGTTCCCCAAAGAATCCTGACTTCCATCATCCTCACAAGAATTGGAGAGGAAAGTGGACCCTGAGAGAGGAGTGTCTCTCTGACAATACACTAAAGTTAGCATCCTGGGGGGCAGTTGCACCAAAGAGGTCAATAGGAGAGCATCAGGACAGTGACTACAAGAAGCAAGAGTGCCTTCTTAGATGTTAGTACCTGAGACAGAGTCCTGTTCATCCCATGCTAGTTAACAGTTACCTATCTCTCTGACTGGAATCTTTAGTAAGGCAAGAGGTGCCATTTTCTTTTGGCCTTCTGAATTCTTGATATCTTTTTATTAGTACTGATAGTGCTAAACCTCCATGTAGTCAGAGGAATGTAGTTTGAAAAACCCCAGAAGGGTCTATCTGTCTTAAAATATTTTCTTCATTGATTGGACTTCAACTGCCTGAGTTTTTCACCATCCGACTAACTTCCACCATCACTATTTAAATGCATATTCTAAACATAGATGATTTCTTTTTAAAAGACAGAAAAGGACAAAAAGGGGGGGGGGATTCCTGGGAACAATCAGTTCAAAATATCATCAGTGCTTTTGCATTTGTAATTCTAATAGCACACTTGATTTATATAAGGGGAGGACAAGTAAGATGGAAGGTTGTGGAGAGAGCACCTTCCTACCAACTTAGTGAGAACCATAATCAATAACTTGGATCGCTAAAGAATTGAAATATCTTGGGTGAAAGACTTACCATTAATCATGCTGGTCAGCAGAAAAGCTATCCGGGCTGAGGGAAAGGCTCCCAACATTCATCATCATTTTCTCCAAGGAGCCTAACTAATAGCACTGAGTACCCACTGCTCTCTGCCCTGGGGCATAAATGTATGAAAAATATCTCATTTCATGGGGCTTTCATTTCAGAGGGGAATAATGCTCCAAGAGAGGAACCTCAAGATATCCAACTTTCATATATCTTTCTTTGAGAGAAAAGTATTCAGTGCAGTACTGCCCTTGTCCTTACCTCATTTGGAGGTCAGGACAAAAGCACTGTCTTGCCATTTATTTTTACAGAGAAGAAAACCACTTCTCAGAAGTTCTGCGTTGTCATGAGTTTCATTTTTAATAGGTAATGGAACTTCCAACAGTTTCAATTACTGAAACAGTGGGAATCACAGCAACTTGCAGGAGTCTGAACATTTGTCCAGAAAATATTTAGATTCTTCCATATTTCATCATTGTAACACAACTTTGTGGGCCCAGGACTGTTAAAGTAAATGAATGGTTATAAATAATTACCATAACAAATTTCTCATGTGTTACCAACAATTAATCCAAAACATTTATTAAACACACTATGTGTCAGGTACAATGTCAAGCAATGGAGGTACAAAAAAGAAGTGAAAGCAATCTTTGTCCTCTAGAAGCTTATAGTTCTACAAGTGATAGGAAGGAGAAGATTCATAGGAAAGATTATTATACTTCTCTTGTATGTCAATCCTGTCTTCACTTATCCTCATCTTTTTGAATAGACCAATGTCATTTCTTTAGTCCTTTTCTAGAAGATTTTTACTTTTTTTTCTTACCTAGTTTTCTCTATGAGTGTAAGGTGAAGAGCCCCTAGACCTTAAATCTGGTCACCTGTAGATCTGGACCGCATCACTTACTGGTTCTGACTTCTGAGTTCCTGATTCTTTTGTTGTGAACTCCTTAAGAGTAAGGGCTATTTTTTGTCTCTTTTGTAGCCCCAAAGTGTAGCATAGTGACTGGCATATAGTAGGTGCTAAATAAATTTTTGTTTACTATTGGCTTCTAATCTACTCCTTCCCTAAACTTCCCTACATCTATGAGGCCATCACTCTTCTTTCAGTCACTCAAGTTCTCAACCTTAGAGTCATTCTTGTTTCTTCCTTCTTCCTCACCATCTTCCTCCTGCATCTATTGAAATGTTTAGTCTTGTGGATCCTATATCCACAACATATGGATATGCATACCATATAATCTTATTCTTCCCTTTCTCTTCAGACATATAACTATTATTCTTATTCAGGGCTCCTTAATTACTAGAAGCTTGCAACAATCTCCTAATGTCCATTTTCTATCGTCGCTGATTAATCTTTCAAAAGTAAAAGACTATGTGGTTTCTTTTAACATCTTAGATAAAATATATTATAAATTTATGAGTTTTGGGCAGCTAGGTGGCATAGTGGATAGAACACCAGCCCTGAATTCAGGAGGACCTGAGTTCAAATCTGTTCTCAGACACTTAACATTCCCTAGCTGTGTGGCTCCAGGCAAGTCACGCAACCTCAATTGCCTCAGCAAAAAAGCAAAAATAAATAAATTTATGAGTTTGATATTTAAAGTTCTACACAACAAATGTTTCTACATTTCTGAGACTATTCCATATTATATTTCTTCTTGGACTGACTTTCCCCCAAAACGACATTTTGTTGCTGTTGCTATTATATATATATATACATATATATATATATATATATATATAACTGAAGTTATTTTAGTCATGTACAATTCTTCGTCACTCCATCTAGGGTTTTCTTGGCAAAGACACTGGAATGGTTTACTGTTTCCTTCTCTAGATCATTTTATAGATGAGGAAATGAAGACAGTGTGAAGTGACTTGTCCAAGATCATCCAGCAAGTAAACATCTGAGACTGGATTTGAAATCAGGACTTCTGACTTCAGGACCAATGCTTTACTGCATGGCCCATTTTTGCATCTCCTGCATTCTCTCCCATATTTGGGATGCAGTCAGTCCCAACCTCTACCTCAGACTCCCTAATTTCCTTCAAGATTCAGTTCATGTGCTTATCATTCAGAAAGTTTTTCCTAATCCACTTCTCACCCTGAAGTTAATTTCTTTTCCCCCCAACTATCCCTTTTCCTAATTTCTCTATTATTGTCAAGGACACCAACAACTATCTAGGCACCTAGATTTGTAATCTCCAAGTCAGTCTAAGCTCCTTGTTCTCACTCGTTCTAATATATTTAATCAATTGTCAAATCTTATCATTTCCCCCCTCATTTCTCAAATGCATCCTGTTCTCTATATTTACACAGGCACTACAGACTCTTATCATCTCTCATTTGCATTATCATATACTAAATATTTATTAAGTGGCTACTAGGTGCCAGGCATTGTGCATTTTGGGATACAAAAAGAGATGAAAGACAGTCCCTTCAAGAAGTTTACAATCTAAGGGGGGAGAAAATATGTGGATAAATATATACACAGCAAATTATTTGTAGGACAAATAGTAAACAATTAACAGAGGAAGAGCACTGGAATTAAGAGAGTTTTGAGAAGATTTCCTGTAGAATGTGGGATTTTAATTGGGACTTAAAGTTTTGGAGAGCAATAGTCAGAACAGAGAAGGGAAAGCATTCCTGGCATAGTGGACAACCTGGGAAAATGTCTAGAGCAGAGAGATTGAGTGTCTTGTTCATGGAAGAACCAGGAGGCCAGTGTCAATGGATCACAAAGTATATATTGGAGAAGAAGGTGTTAGGAGAGTGATAAGGTAGAAGGGAGCTAGATTATAAAGGTTTTTTAAAAACACCAAACAGAGCATTTTCTATTAATTCTTTCTTAAAAGTAATAGGAAGCCACTAAAATATAAGTAGGGGGATGACATGATTGGACTTGTGCTTTAAGAAAATCCCTTTGAGAGTTGGAGAATAAATTGGAGTAGGGAAAGATTTGAGATGGGTAGATTCACACACAGGCTATAGTAATAACAGGTAACAGGCAGCAATAATGCAAGTGTGAAGTATGCATTAGAGTAATGGCAGTGTTAGAGGAGAAAAAAAAAGGGTCATATTGGAGATATATCACAAAGGCCTTGGCAACAGCTTGATATGAGAGACAGTGAGGAGTCCAGGATGACTCCGAGATTATGCGCATGAGGAGCCTGGAGGACAGTATTGGCTTCTACAGTAATAGGGAAGATAAACAGGAGGGCATAGGAGGAGAATTTAGGGGTGAATATAATGAGTTTTTCTTTGGACATACTGAATTTAAGATACCACTTCAAGATGTCTGAAAGGTATTTGGAAATGCAAGATCAGAGATCAGCAGAATTCAGGGTAGAGAAGGTAGATTTAAGAATCATTAACAGAAAGATGGTAATTAAATCTATGGGAACTGATAAGATCACAAAGTGTTGTATAAAGAGAAATAAGAACCCTGAGGGAGATCTGTGGGTAGAGGGAATGATCTGGAAAAAGTTCTAAAAAAAGAGAGAAAGAAGGAGCAGTCAGATACATAGGAGAACCAAAAGATAACAGTGTTCCAAAAAAAGTTAGAAAGAAGAGAATTCAAGGAAGAAAGTGATCAACCAAAGCTACAAAGAAGAAATATAGGATGATAGCAGAGATGGAAGGATCAAGGGAGAGTGACTTCAGGATAGGGGAGATTTGGGAATGTTTGTTCAGTCTGAAATGATTCAGTAAACAGGAAAAGATTGGAAATAAGTGAAAGTGGGGATGAGAGAGGAAACAATCTGTTGGAGGAGACAGGATGGAATGGGGTCATTTGAACAAGTAGAGGGGTCAACCTTGTAAAGAGTAAGATCACATCGTCGTGTCACCCTTCAGGGTTGAAAGAGGAGAGAATGATAAAAGAGAGATGAGGAAGATGAAAGAAGAGGGAATTAACAGGGAATGGCCTCAATTTTTTCTGTAAAATAGGATGCAAAGTTGTTAAGCTGTTATGGTACAAATAGGGAGAACTATGGGAAATGTTCAGAGCCACTATGGAGAATGGGATAGTAAACAGATAAAAGTATTGTAGGATTAATTACTAGACAGCTAGGGTGTTCAATGGATGTCTGGAGTCATAAAGAACTGAGTTTAAATCCATTTTTAGATATTTACTAGTTGTGTGACTCTGGGTAGTCATTTAACTTCTTTTTACCTTAAGAAGGAAATGGAAAATTACTCCAGTATCTTTGCCAAAAACACACAGATGGTTCGGTCCACACGCTTATGAAAAGTAGACATAACTGAACAACATAGTAAGATTGCCTAACAATAGTCAGGGCCCAGTTGAGGTTTGTAACATAAATTTGTAGTGTACCCAGTCAGAAGAGTTGCAAGATTTTTTTTCCAACTTTGTGCAGTAGCATGTATGCAGGAGCAAAGGAGATGAATGGTGTGAGTGTTTCAAGGCTGAGACTTGTCTGGATAGAATTGATTATATGATAATAGGGTTAGTAATTCAAGAGAAGACCATACGGATGAAGTTGAATTAGTTCACCAAAGAGTCAAGATGGGGAGAAAAGGAAAGAGTAAATAATGTTGGAGATATGGCCTGAGAGAGAATTTAGGAATCAAGGAATTGGATGGATTGGACAAAGAATAGGGGGTTATGTAAGAGAAGACAGAAGGAAAAGTATAAAGCTAATACTCTTCAGAGAAGAGAATTTCAGAATTCTTGAAAATAGAGGTGGTGTAATTGGGGATGATGGCGAAATCAAGAGTATGATCACTTTTGTGAAGCTCATGAGAGATTAGTAGGTGAAGGAGCCACAACAATGAATAGTCCCAAGGTTGGTCTCCTTACCTCATATCTCTCTCTACTCCAACCCTATTCTTCATCCAGCTGCCAAAGTAATTTTCCTCAAACCCAGATATCACCAAGTCTACCCCTACATTATAAACTCTAATGGTTCCTTATTACTTCTAGGATCAAATATAAACTCCAGGTTGGTATTCATATCCTGGTTCTTTCCTATCTTTCTAAGTCTACTTACACATTCTTTCCTTCTCTGTGAATTCTATGGTCAAGCCAAGATGATATAACCATGCTGATCAATTTGTTCTCATGACTTCCCATCTCCTGCCATGTCTTTGCATTCCAATGCCTGGAATTTCTCCCTCCTCACCTCCATCTTTTTTGAATGCCTAGTGTCTTTAAAGACTTATCCCATTGAGTACCCTTCCCTTTAAGCTGACTTTCCACTTCCTCTGTCTCTTATCTTATATATGCTGTGACAAAATTTGGTGTGTCCTCTGACCAGGAATATCTGTCAATCACCAATCAACTACATAAAGATAGGAAACTGTACCTTTATTACACTCAAGAGTACAGACTAAACTGATCATATACAAAAAGGTCAGTGACTCCTGAGCATCAGTCTCAGCAACTTTATATAGAATGTGAATACATGAGCATAATGGGAACAATGGAATTTTACAGAAGGAAGGAAGGGAATATAAGGGTGTATACATCAGGAAACAAATGAAAGAGGAAGATAAGAATATGTGTGCATCAAAAAGATCTAGGAACTAATTAGTTAAAACTGGTACTGTAGTTTGTTCCAAGCTTGGTTTTGCAGAGTACAACTGGAGATGTGACCTATCTGCTCTGAGGAAAGTCAGAAAGCTCAACACAAAGTTTGAGGCAGAGGGATTTTTTTGTTTTGTTTTTAGCATAATGGAGACAAGAAGCCTGAACCAAAAATTCTATTACAATACTTGTGTGTGTGTGTGTGTGTGTGTATGTGTCTGCTAGAGGAGTGTAAGCTCCTTGAGATCAAGATCTGTTTTAGCTTTATTCTTCTAATCCCCAGGATTTATCATAGGACCTGCCCCATAGTGT
>JAJPUD010000920.1:162638-221455 GCA_023553655.1 Myrmecobius fasciatus
GTCTGTCTCTCTCACACACACACAAAGACACACACACACATACACGAAAAGTTCTTTAAGTTTAGGGAGTATTTTTCATTTTTGTTTTTGAATCTTCAGTATCTAGCTTGGCACCTTGCACATGGTAGGCATGTATTGGATTGCCATTCCAGAAATGACTAACACGGCAACCTGTCCAAGGTCACACACCTATCAGAAGCAGGAGCAAGTCAAGCACTAAATTTTATGTCTGTGTTTTTGAGAAACTAGGAGTTACACTCCTGCCACCTAATCCATAGAGAGTAATATCCAATTCATTAATGACTGGTTGATATTTTAATTTTAGATGAGTTGTTTTACCTTTGAATTGTTTGCCTTTTCCCATGGAATCTGTATTTTCAGAGTTCTGAGGTTAGAAAAATAAAAGATTTTCCTATCCCTCTACTATATGTTACAGTACAAAGAATACTGCTCAGGACGATTTCAGAGAGGCCTGGAGGGACTTGCATGAACTGATGCTGAGTGAAACGAGCAGAACCAGGAGATCATCATACACAGCAACAACAGTATTACATGATGATCAATTCTGATGGACATGGCTCTCTGCAACAAAGAATTGTCTCAAACCAGTTCCAATTGTTCACTGAAGAAAACCATATACACCCAGAGAGAGGGAAATGAAATATGGACCACAACATAACATTTTCATGATCTCTATTGACATTTGCTTGCATTGTGTTGCCTTTCTCTGATTCTTTTTTTTTTCTTGTAGATAGGATTTTTCTTGCATAACTTCTCAAGCATTTCAACATTATTAACACGTAGTGGACTTCCTGCCATCTAGGGGAGGGGAGGGGACTGGGGGTAAAATTTGTAATGGAAAGCTTTGTAAAGATCAATGTTGGGGAACTACCCATGCATATGTTATACAAATAAAAAGCTTTAATAAAAAAAAAAAACAAAGAATACTGCTCTTGGGAGTCAGGAAAGAGCTAAAGTAGAATTCCTCCCCAGGCACTTATGACTATGTGCAAAATTCAGCCTCCTTGAGCCTCCTTTTCCTCATCTGTAAAATGGGATCTAGTCTTGTAATTAGGTCACAGGTTTATTTTAAGAACCAAATAAGTTATATAAAGCACTTTTTAAATCTTGGCATGCTATAATGTCAAACCATTATTATCAGAGCAGACTTGCTCTTTTTGCTCTCTAATGTTAAGATTTATTCCCTCCTCCTATCCTCATTCTCATTCCCCTGAGTCAGTAGCCCATGTCTCCCAGGCACCAATACACACAATTTTCAGCATTGTTCTCATCCAGTGAATTAAGTCTACTAGTTCACATTCTGTCTTGCAGCATTGGCAATGAAAACCACAAACCATTTCCCAGAAGTTTTTCTTTGGAAATTCAGAGCTGCTTGTCTTTCTTGTTCATAAAGAACACATCAATAAAGGAGACAATGCTTTATTTTCTTGCTTACTTTCTTAAAGATCTTGGATAAAAACTTGGCACCTGTGGATCTTAGAATTTCCCTGTATGTGGATGACCTCTTCTTGGGATTCCGACACAGCCTTGTGTTCAGCCCCCTTTCACTCTGTTTTCCTCCTAGAGGCTGAGAGGATTTAGCAGCAAACTCCTTGATTCCCCTCCTCTAGGGACAATCTCAAGTTCTGCTGCTTGATGGCTATTGAGTTCATGACCTTTTTATCTTGACAGCTTCTATCCCTGCTCTTGATGGCATTCCACCTTTCTCAGTTAACACCAGACCAGATGGCTTCTACTGAGTGGTATTACTAAAAAAAAACAAAAGTGGATTCTAATACTTCAAGTCCAGCTGGTTGTACGCTAGCTCCAGTGTGGCTGAGCAGAGGTGTTTTGCCCTCAATCTAGGATAAAACTACTCTGATGGAACTTTGTGAAATAGAAGTCTTTGTTATCCTCCCTACTTTTCCCTCTTCTTGGACACTTGTCAGACTTCCCCTTTCCTTTCCCTATTGACAATACAAATCTTAATTAGTCTTTCTTCTATTACCATCACCCTTTTCACTAGGAAAAAAATTTTCACATTGTAAAATTTTCTCCCAGTATCTCTTCCCCTTCAAATCACAGAGAGCCATTCCATATTGCAAAGGACATATTTTTTTAAAGAGAAAGAGGAAGTAGAGGGGGGGAGGAATCAGGCTTAACTTAGCAATATATCCAAAAAGTTTGAAAAGTATATGAAATGTGCTATACTTTCTACCTCTGCAAAAGAACCTTCTTATCTCTTTTCTTTGGAGTCATGCTGATTCTTTGTAGTCATGCTGATTCTTTGTAATTTTCTAAAATTCACTTTTGATTTGTGTGTGTATGGTTTTTCTTTCCTCCTGCATTGTTGCAATCATTGTGCTGGTGTCTGTTGTCATTTCAGTCAAGTGGTCTGTGACTCCATTTGACATTTTCTTGGCAAAGATACTGGAATGGTTTTCCATTTCCTTCTCCAGCTCATTTTACAGATGAGAAAACTGAGGCAAACAGGGTTAAGTGATTAGCCCAGAGTCACACAGCTGGTAAGTATCTAAGGTTGGATTTAAACTCAGGGTGTCCTGACTCCAGCCCCAGTGTTCTGTCCACTGTTCCACATAGCTGCCCCAAATACTTCACTCTATCTCTGTTCATATAATTTTCATATTTCTCTTTTTTCATTGTTTTCTCCCATTTATGTGCTTCATTGCCATCCTCTGTTTCTTTGCCAGTGTCAGTGGCTAAAGATCCTGTGTCACCCCATATACTTACCTAGGAGAAGACTCTATCCCAGCTGAAGATAAAGGTATGAGAATCAGGAGTCAGACTCTGTCTGCTTCTAAATAGCCACTATTTAGCCAGAACAAGAACTTCAGGTCATTTAACAGAAAAGAAAAAATTTGTTATTCCTCATTTTGCTACCAAAGTACTGCATAGAGGGCAGCTAGCTAGTGGAACATTTTGTATGGGCTAAAAAATATTTCAAACTTATGTTTGGATTGGTCTTCTATAATCAGGTAGTGACTAAGCTGCCCAAGCATAGGATCATGGATTTAGAACTGGATGATTCCATCTTTACCTCAATCAATAGGCATTTATTAAGCACCTACTATTTCATGAGTACTAGTCTAGGCATTCAATTATCAAAAAAAGATTCTACTCACAAGGAGTTTATATTCTAAGATTGGGAAGTACATATGTAAAGATATATAGAATAAATGTAAAGTGAATGAAACAAATATATACAAAGGAGTTAAATACCACAATAGCTTGGGATTGAATCGCCCTAGCATTTGGTATGGGATATGGAGAAAGGATGAAAAATAGGAAAGTCTTCATTTCATAGATGAATAATACAGAAGTTAGGGGACTTGTTCACTACATAAAGATTATCAGTGGAAAAGCCAGGATTCTAATCTAAAAATTTCCAAACATAATGTTCTTTCCTCTGCCCCACTTTGCCCTCTTGCTTCCCAATCTAGACAAAAAGATGTGATTGAAGGGACCTGAAGAGGCTCACCTGGCCACAAATATCCCTTCTACTGGACTTCAAACTATTCAAAATTCCCAGAGAGTCACTTATAGAGGTCAATCAGGTAACAAGCTTATTGAAAAAGCCTGCTACATGCCAGGCACTATGCTAGATGCCAGGGATCTAATACCAAAATGCCACTTTCAGTTACAAAATCAGGGAGTCTCCATTAGAGAAGGAGGAGGTATAAAATAGCTTGGAACCTGGGCTGCTACACCACCTAGTGGGTTATTATTACTATAGACCTTGGGGCAGCTGGGGACTAGAAAGTACTGGGCTTCTAAGAGGGGATAATTTAAAAAGGGGGGACAGGGAAAACAAACTCAGCTTATTTATTCTTTACTAAGGTCAGTTTTCCAGGCAAGGATTCCTACAGAAGGATAAATCCTTTTGCTTACCTTTCATTTAGCTATTAAGTTCAATACTGTGTTAAAGAATATGGTATTTCCATCATATTTACATAAATAACCAATCATGTGGGTCTGTGTTTCTGTCTTCCTTGCCTCCTTTCTTCTTTCTTTTCTTTCCTCTTCTTTCTTTCTGCATTTCCTCTTCTTACCCAAAGTGAATATACAGACCTGATCCCACTACTGTTGGGTAAAGGGTTTTTTTATCTTCTCCATTACCTGATAGGCTGTTAAGCCTTCCTTAGGCAACCTGGTCATCCTCATCCTAATACTTCCTGGGAACTTCACTATATTAATTCTAACTTGAACTGAATGCCTGATTGGCATAATCCATTGTAACTCAGAACTTCTGAGCTCAAGTAACCAACCAGCTTCAGCCTCCCCAATAGCTGGGATTCCAAATGTTCTTCAGCCACATGGCCAATACTTATTATAACAATTCCCTCATCTGGGTTGAGCAAAATTGGTGCATTTTTCAGGGCCACAGTGAAAGTGTATGGCAGAAATATAGATCCCTATTTAAAGTGAACATGGGACATTAGTTTGATATAGGAGAATATTAAAGATTCCCTGTGGTATAATATAGAAAATACTTGGAATGTGTTTCTGAAAGGGAGTCTTGGGACAGACGATCAAGTGTGGTTTGCCACTTCTGCCTCACTGTGCAAACTTGGGTAAGTTGCTTGGTTTCTCTAAACCTTTTTCCTCATCAGTAAAATGAGTACTATCCATGATCCTCAGAAATTGTGAGATGAACATTTTGTGAATTTTAAAGTAGGATAAAATGTCATGTTATAATGTCACTTAATGAGGAGGAATCCTATAAATTAAGGAGTAACAAAAATTAATCTATCTTTACAAAACAGCAGTGCCAGAGAAAAATTTAAGTCCTTTCATGAAGAAGTCATGAATCATATTTCATACAATTTAAAAAATTAAAAATTTTAGAGTGGAAAAGAATCATAAGACTTCATTTCATTCAATGTTCTTATTTCACAAATAAGTAAACAGGGTCAGAGAGCCTGTCCAACACAAATTAGACCTTCTCTGACTTCCTGTAGTGAATTCTAAAAGTTATTTTAAAAAACATTAAAAAAATTAATTGGGGGGGGGGGGAGCAGAGCCAAGATGGTGGAGTGCAGACATGACTCTCTGTGAGCTCCTCTGACCTTCTCTCAAACCAACAGCAGATTAAGCCCCTAAACTGGTTCTGGAGTCAAAACTCCCCCAAATACTTGAACAACACATTTCCAGCAAAAATCACCTTGGAAGAGCTTCAGAGCAGGTCTGTTTCAGATGGGCAGGGGATCCGGTGGTTTGCCGAGCTCAGGCGGCAGCATGCAGCCAGGGCAGGAGACCAGGGCTAGGACGGAGTGTGGCAGATTCTAGGCACCCGGGAAGTCCCTGAGACACACTTGGACCACTTTGCTTTGGTTGCAGGCAGGTGCTTTGGCAGATCTGTCTTTAGTAGAAGGTAGATTGAAAACCACTGAGAATGTGGGACCTAGCCTGGTCAGCCCAACACCGGAAGTCGACCAGCCGAACTGCCCCAGGGCAAAGAAGCATTTGCTGCAGCTTAGAACAGACCTCAAGTTCTAAAAAAATAAGTAAGAAACAGAAAAGAACTCTCACCATAGATAGCTTTTATGGAGAGAAAGAAGGGCAGACCCCAGATCCTGAGGTTCCTAAAGGTAAAACAACTCCAGAGGAAGCCACCAAAAAAAAAAAAAAACCAAACATGAGCTGGTTCCCATTTCACAAGGCTTTCCTAGAAGATTGCATAAAGAATCTCAAAAGAGAGTTAGAAGAAAAATGGGGAAATGAATTGAGATCAGTGCAAGAAGGATATAATGCCCTACAAAAGTGATATGAAAAAGACACCAATTCACTGAAAAACAAAATTGGTGAAATGGAATAAGACAACAATTCACTGAAAAACAAAATTTGTGAAATGGAAAAAGACTGCTATGAACAAAAAAAATTCAATTGTCCAGTTACAAAAGGAGCTAAAAAAAGGTAACTGAAAAAAATAATACTTTAAAAATTAGAATTGAACAAATGGAAGTGAGTGACTCAATAAGACCAAGAATCAGTCAAACAAAAACAAAAACAAAAAAATGAAAAAATAGAAGAAAATATGAAATATCTCCTAGGAAAAATAACTGACTTGGAAAACAGATCTAGGAGAGACAATCTAAGAATTATTGGACACCCTGAAAGCCATGATTGAAAAAAAGAACCTAGATGCTACCTTCCAGGAAATCATGAAAGAAAACTGCCCTGATGTTTTAGAATCGGAAGGCAAAATCACCATTGAAAGAATTCACCGATCACCTCCTAAAAGAGACCCCAAAATTAAAACCCCAAGGAATATTGTGGCTAAATTTCAGGACTATCACACCAAGGAAAAGATATTGCAAGCAGCTAGAAAGAAATAATTCAAATACCAGGGAACTGTAATTAAAATCACAAAAGATCTGTCAGCTTCCACATTAAAGGATAGAAGGGCCTGGAATCAAATATTTAAAAAATTAATTTTTAAGTAAGAAAAAACATGATTTAAGCAGAACTCCTTAAGCCTTAGTGGAGGGTTAGAACATCCTCAGGCAGGGAAAAATACAAATAATTACAAAGTTTGACTTAGTATTTTTTTTTTCTTTATTCATTGGCCAGCATATTGTCATAGCATGTTGGACTTGGAAAAAGGAATGGTTTATTCAAATTCAGGAAGGTGGGAAAATTCAAAATGAAATGAAATAGAATGTAGAGTATGTGAATGAAAGTAATGTGAAATGAAATTAGAAAGGCAAATTGGAGCCAAACTGAAGGGACTTCAAATATTAGGATAAATGATTTGCATTTTATCTTGAGGTTAATGGAAAAAAGAAAACTTTTAGGCAGGAGCAATGTGTTCAGACCAATACCTTAGAAAAATTAGCTAGAGGATAGAAATTAGAGAAACTAGATGTAAGGAAGTAAGTCAGGAAACCATAGCAGAGGTAATAGAAAATAACTTCCTCAAAGATGGTTAAATATGCAAACCATTTCTTCATCACTTTCAAATAGTTTAGAAAGGTGTCAAATAAATTGGAAAAGGGGAGAGAGCAACAACTTTTAAAACAGTAAAAAGGAAAGAAATTTTAAAAAAGAAAGAAATTTTTAAAAAGACTGAGGAAATGAGCAAGTAAAGTTCCTAATACAAGAAATAAATTCTATAGTCTAAGAGAATGGCAGAGGAAAACAGAAAAGAATAATTATTCTCTAAAAACTAAAATCTCAGAAGAGAAAATAGAACAATCAAAGAACTTTCACAAGACAGGTTTAAAAATCTAATAAAAGAATTGAAGAAATAAGGAATGGTAATGAAATACTATTATGCTAAAAGACAGAGCTTTTTAAATTTTTTTCTATTTGTGACCCCTTTTTACCTAAGAAATTTTTATGTAACCTTGGATATATATAGGTATATATGTTTGGTATACAAAGCAAATATTTAATGGTAATAAATTTTGCAATGGTAAATTAATTTTGCAATCCCCACATTCAATTGAGACCCTCATATGGGGTTTCAATTCACAGTTTAAAAAGCTGGGCTGTAAGAGATGTTCAGAGAGAAAACTAGGAAGACTTATATGAACTGATACAAAGTAGAGGAGGCAGAAGCAAGACAACAATTTATACAAAAATGATGTTGTCAAAACAAACAACTTTGGGAAAAAATTAAGGTCTTTGATCAAGGTGATGATAAAACACAATCCCAGATAATCTATGATGGAGCATACTACTCACCCACTAACAAAAAGGATGATATAAAGATATTTGTAAGACATGGCCAATGAGAGAATTTGTCTTATATATGTATATCTGTTACAAAGAAAATAGATTTTTATTTGAAAATTTAAATTTAAAAAAGAAATAGAATGAAATTAGAGTTCTTAATGAAAACTTGGAAGAAATGTTAAAGACTTAGAAATTAAGTTGGAAAAGTTTAGCTAAACAGTAGATACCCTGGTGGAAGGGAGTATGAAAATGAAGGAAGCAAAGCTAAAAAAAAAAATTGATGACACAACAAAAAATTATAGAGCAAAATTAGAAGGTGGAAAAATTAGAAAAATTCATAAGAATACTACAATAAAAAACAATCTGGAAAACAATGCTTCAGACCTGAAGTATTTTAGACATAATCTAAGAATCACTGGCCTCTCTGGAAAATATGATGAAATAGGAAATTTGCTATACTTGAAAAAAAAAATCAAAAGAAAAGTACCCAGAAGCACTGGAACCAAGTATTGGAAAATGAAGATGGATAAATTATCCATGCTAAGACTAAGGAAGAATCTAAGGTTTAATTTACTCAGAAACATGATTACCAAGAACAAAAATTTGCAAGTCAAAGAAATTAATATGCTTTGTTTCTGGTCCTTTTACAGAAAAAAATACTGAAAATTCTAGGAAGTGGGAGATTAGGCACTAAGGAATTCCAAGGAGAGGGAGGGAAGGAGGGAAAGAGAATAAGTAAAAATAAGGATATAACTATAAATACATACATTTAGCATATTGATCCAAGTTTGAGCATTTAGTTAATGGAAAGAATTCAGTTCAGCAGGGAATTTTTAGATATTTTTCAATGGATGGGAAATTTTAAGTCTACATTTTTCTCAAAATGGATCACAAACAATTAGCTTTTGAGAAATCAGGCTAATTACTAATGCAGTTCTGCTAACAGATAGGCCCCTTGATACACCCCCTCCCTTAACTATAAATTCTTAACTTTCTACTACAACACAATCTCATTGCTCTGTGTTTTCCTAATATTTCTAAATAAAAGCTTGGCTTGTGGTCTTTAGTAGTGTAATAATCCAAATTAAATCATGATGCTTTGACAAAGGATGGATTTGCTTTATTTGAAAGTATTTGAAGAAACTGTCCTATTGCATTAGCTTGCAATTGTAATCGACATATATTTGAATGGAATTCCATGGAGACGTGCTATGAAACTGAATTTAGATATGTAAAGCAGCAGTCATAGTACATTAATTATTTACAATAGAGCAAGTAAGTATAGCTGATTAGTTTTAAAAGGCTAAGGTCTTCCACTGTATCCAGGAAAATTTCCAGTTGTCCTGTTTTATACCTTGTCACTGGATCCAGATGGCTCTGGAGGAGAAAGTGAAACTGGTGACTTGCATAGCCCATTTGCACTCAAATCCAAATCACGTCATAGCTTCACCTCCCTAATTCCACACAACCCAAATTAAGTGATAATGCTTTGCTAAAGGATGAACTTGCTTTGTTTGAAAGTGTTAGAAGACACCATCCTTTTACATCAGCTTGGAATTGTAATCAACATATTGAATAGAATTCCATATAGTGCTATGAAGCTTTACTTAGATATGTAAAGTAGTAGTTATAGTACATGACTTATTTATGTTATAGTAAAGAAGTACAGCTAATTGGCTCACCCGAATTCAAATATTATTTCTAAATGAGAAAATATTGCACAAATCACCCATTTGAAAGAGAGTGCAGATGGTAAATAAGAAGATCCAATAGAACAGTTCCTATGTGTCCTGGTGAAGGCAAGGACAGGCTGAGTTCTCAAGTCAAAAAAAAAAAAAAAGCATTTATTAAATGTTTACTATGTATCAGGTACTGTGCCAAGCTCAGGAAGTACAAAGAAAGGCAAAAACCGTCCTTGCCATCCGATTCATTTGTGGTTCTTGGCAAAGATATTTGAGTGATTACCTTCTCCTTTTCCATCTCATTTTACATATAGGAAATTGAGGCAAAGTTAAGTGACTCACCCAAGCTCATATAGCTAGTCAGTGTCTTGAGGTCAAATCTGAACTCAGGAACATTCTTACTGACTCTAGGTAGGAAAGGAGTGCCCTGGGAGATTTCAGGATGGACAAAAGTTTGGAACAGCCACCATCAGCAGAGGACTAAATAATTAAAGCAGAGGGAAAGATAGAATGATAAAAAATTGTGATCAGATAAAGGAATCTTAGAATTCATAAATTCTGGATAGAAATAGTTTTAAGTATAGGAGGTTCTAATTTTTAGAGGTCTATTGTAGGGCCAAGAAAAAGAAGGAGAACCCATCAGTGATAGATAGTTTGAGAGGAAAGAGCCAAGCCTTAGGGAAACAAAGGGATGTACCTCCTCACTTATGTTCACAGAATTATGGGAAAGGAGGGAAAGAATAACACAGAGTAGGGCAGTTGTTACAAAACAATGGGAATACCTAGAGATGCATTCTGACAAAAGAGTATTGAAATCATTTTGGAGTCTAGCTTTAAGCACACATACTTAGAGAATGGTACTCTGGATAGCTATCTCATGGCTTTCTCTCTCATAGACCCAAACTATTACAAAGAAAATGATGACCAATGAAATTCAAATTCAAGAACACTGTAGCAGAACTGAGAAGAGGCAGTACTGTACTAACTCCCTGACCTTGGGAAACAAAATTTCTGAGTCTTAATTCCATAATAGGCAAAATTGTAATTTCAAAACATTGTTATAAAGCTTAGATAAAATATGTGAAGTACTTTTTCAACTAAGTGCTATATAAATGTCAGCTAGTGATAACAGCAGCAACAATAATAAGAGGATATAAGCTCTGGAACCATTTCTGGCTTTATCCATTAGATCAGTATTGGTCCAAGGAACTCTGAAACAGCTCTGTGGTTCTTTTTTTACAAGAGCCAAAAGGAACAATTTATTGGAGGGAGACATTAGGCATTGGATCATAAGTCTAAGAGTAGGGGTTTGAGTGACTGTTCTGAAAGAAAAGACACAAGATATGGAGATTATGGCTGGGGGAACACACAAGAGAATGTAACTGAGTAATAGTGTGAAGATAAAGAAATATCTGCTGTTCAGCATAAGAAATCGGGGTTTTTGTCAAAAAATAGTAAGGATTTACTCATTTTAGATACTTTTTAAAGAGAGATTACCCATTCTTTGTTTCTTTGCAATGTAACTACAATCTTAAAAATATAATTAAAGTATTATTTAACATTTATAAAAACTTTAGTTACTATATTTAAACCAATTTATTTTCTTCCAAATTTTATACTGATCTGCTCATATACACTGCAATTGGCCCAAAGATACTTTTTAATTAAAGAATTTGTATTGTAAGTGAAGGAAATATCAAAGTTTAACTCTTCATATGTAGGGTAAGGGAGTCTTGGCACTATGCCTGGTTTCAGTAACAGAAAGAGTTGTTGGATACCTACCTAATTGAAGAATCAGGAGAATCCTTCTTATACACTCAAGTATATAATTCACTGGATATTATTCACTCCTGAAATTCATCCTGTGAGTAAAATTATTTCTAATTATCAAAACATAAATTCCCAGTGACAAGACAACACACCAATCTTTTCTGAGTCTTTGACATATTATGTGACAATAAGCTTTTTAGCAACTTTTTAATGTAATCATTAGCTCACACTGGAACCAGAGAGAAACCTGACTCGATTGATAATTTTCTCTGGTGTGCTCCTGTTCTAACATAAAAAATTTACATAATCATAGGATGTAAGAGCCAGAAGGGACCTTAGAGTTCATTTATTCAAAATCCTCTTTTTATAGATAAGGACATTAAAATATAGAGAATCGATTAAGGTCACAACAGCTGGTACATGGCAGAACCAACTTGAACTAGGTCTTCTAAAATCCAGGACATTGTTCTTTCAGTTACACCATGTTTTTTGCATTCCATTTCTAAAACTACTAGTAAATGAAATGTTCCGTCAAGCACTCATTGGTATGAATTGTGCCTTTAGATGAGATATTTGGAGACCAGATAGGATTGAACAATTCAGTTCAAACCAATAAACATTTAGTAAAAGTCATCTATGTGATAGGTTGCATATAGTAGATACATTACTAACAGAGTTAAGCTCTAAGTTGAAATTCTGCCTTTGATATAAACTAAACTGTGTTACCCTAAGCAATACCCTAAGACAGTAAGTAGCCCTAGGCTACTCCCTATAGCCACAAGTTGTGGAGCTGCAATCAGATGTCCAGTTCAATGAAGTATTAAGAGCTAAGAGCTAAGCACTAGTAACTTACTGCTTATCCCTAGCATGTCTACCTGTGAGAAATAATTTATTTGGATTCCTATTCAACTTTAAACAGTATCAATCAATTTGATATGACTCCATAGGGATAGTGATTACAAGTTCTATTTTTAAGCCCCAGAGTTCTGAACTGCACATTATAAATTCCCTTGCTTAATCATAGGAAGTTAATAGTGATCTTCCACCCTTGTTTTTCCCTGTCCTGGGGATTAATGCCAGTGTGGTAGAGGTGACTCAATTACACTGAAGGTCCTCCAATTTATTTGTACCTCCAGACCATTCTTTCTTGTCCAACACAAGCAGGTGATCATCTTATGACCAGTGAAGTTATTCCTTGCTTTTCACATCATTCATCACCCTACTGACATCATTTTTGCTTATGTGTCATATATCAATTGATGAAATTATTTTGTATTTGGTATAGCGTTCTTGAGTGTCTAGATACTTAGCCCTATAAAAGAAGAGGACATTTCAGATCGTGAGGAACATCTGAGGTCCACTTCATTAGAAGGGACCATGGACCTTTAATAAAGCACCATTTGCTCAGAGCTTCTTTGGTTTTAGGTTGCATGATTTTAATTCTCATAACCCTAAGTATGTGAAGACTTCCCCCAGCATAATGGGCAGATGAAAACATTTTGTTCCAATAGTCACAAAGGTGGCTGAAGCAGGTGCTGTGGAGCATCTAGAGCTTGGTCAGACATGGAAGACCCCAAGATCACTACATCCCAGACCATCATCAGTCATCTTGACTTCTGTTCTGCCACTGGATTTTGATGACAAGAAGACAGAGACTAATGACTTTACACAACTTTGCCTCACTTAAATCCAGTTTGCAGGCAAGTCAAGATATCATCCCATGATGTCACTGTTCCTCTTCTAAAATGGATAAACAAGGACCCAGCAGTGAAGTGAACCAGCCAATATCACCAAGCTCTGCCTCAGGGAGCCCTAGCTGCCTCCCTCATCATAGTTCCAACCTTTTTTTGAGGGAAGCCTTACAGTATTCGTGTTAAAAGTCCAAGGATGTGTGTGTGTGTGTGTGTGTGTGTGTGTGTGTTCATAATTCATCTCCTTAGTCCAAGTCTTCTTGTCCCATTCCTCCACTTACAAAAGTTATTCAAAAGGACATAATGTATAGGGGGCTGGCCTTGGAATTAAGAAACTGGATTCAAGTCTGCTTCTATACATACTGTCTATGTGACTCTGGGAAAGTCATTTAACCTTTCATTGTCCTAGAAAACTTCTTCTTCTTGTTGTTGTTCTTCTTTTTTCTTTTTTTGCTAAGGCAATTGGGGTTAAGTGACTTGCCCAGGGTCACACAGCTAGGAAGTGCTAAGTGTCTGAGACCAGATTTGAATTCAGATCTTTTTGACTTCCCGGCTGGTGCTCTATCCACTGCACCATCTAGCTGCCCCTCCTAGAAAACTTCTTAAGACCCTTCTCTGCTGCCAATAAACATGTCCACCTAACCATTAATTAAAGAATCATCACAAAGTTCTACCATGTCCAACAGATTTCATTCTATAGTTTTTCTTCTCAGCTTAACTCCTTGAAACACACACACACACACACACACACACACACTTGATATCTTGAATTCCTCTTTCATTATTTTCAAATCCTCTTCAATATAGTTACTGAACTTACGATTCAATTGAAATTGCTTCCTCAAAAATTTCTAATAATCTTTTAATTGCCAAATCCAATGGCTTTTTCTCACTTCTCATTCTTCTTAACCTCTCTGGCATTTGACACAGTTTAATCACCTCCTAGAAACTCTTAACCTCACTGGATTTTTGCAACTCTGGTTTCTTGGTTTTCCTACTTCCCTGACCAGTCCTTAAGCCTCCTTTTCTAGATCTTCATATCATTCCACTAGTTTCTATGCATTAAATCCTCTTTTGTATCCACTTTCTCTCATTCGGTAATCTCATCAGCTCCCTTAGGTTCAATTTTCATCTCCATGCAGATAACTCCTATATCTATTTTATTCAGTCCTACTCTTTATCCTGAGTTCCAATTCCACATTATCAAATATCTATTGGACATTACCTCTTAATTCTCAGAATCCTTACCTTTTTTTTAAAGACTCAATTTAAGCCCTACCTCCTGCAGCAGGCATTTCTTCCCCTCCTCCCTTTCCCCTCCCTCTTCCTTCCCAGCCCTAGAAATGAGGCACTAGGTCCTTGCCCTTTAAGCATACCTTCCATCCATACTATATTCATCTTCTATATAGATAGTCCACAAATTGAGAATATAAGCTCCTTGCAGGATTTTTCTTTGTATCTCCAGTGGTTAGTTAGTACCTGGCACAAATTATGTACTTAACCAATCAATGCTTGTTATTTATTTGATTATCTTCATTACTAAAAGTTTATTTGCTGAAAGTTCTGCATACCAATGAAGTCTCAGTGTCAGCCCAAGCACAACAAAAACAAACTTTAAAGTATAATATTATAAATAAAAC
Organism: Myrmecobius fasciatus; assembly: GCA_023553655.1. NCBI lineage: Eukaryota > Metazoa > Chordata > Mammalia > Dasyuromorphia > Myrmecobiidae > Myrmecobius > Myrmecobius fasciatus. Next base: position 177,120 of record JAJPUD010000920.1, read on the forward strand.
ACAAACATATGAATACACAAAGTGTGGGTATCTTTTCTCAAACCATGTAATTCAGAAACCAAACTCAACCCACTTTAAGCATATGCTTAGTTCATCTTCCTAGTTACTGCTCTTGTAGAAGACACAGACAATTCTGGAGAAACATCTTTCTAAAAAAAAGTAATTGTAGAGGTCAAAGAGAGTGTTGTGTAATAGAGACCCTCAGACTGATGAAGACAGGATGAACCTTACTGATTTCTGTCTTAAAAGAAACTTCCATTATCTTAGAGATGTCCTGTCTCACTAGGATATTCTGATAAGGCCAGTTTTCAGAGAAATGCATTATCCCATTATTCCACTGGAACAAACCTTATCTTTGCAAATTCCTGTGATCCCCAAGGTAAACACATTCTTCCCCAAATCACCTTTCATCCTACTTCTATTACACAACTTCCCAAAGAAGGAATATGCGTAGTTTCACCTAAATGGGCTCCTTTTGCTTTCCTAATGTCACTTTATTGTTGCTCAATCATTTTCCTGTCTCATCTGACTCTGTGGATTTGGGGGAATTTTCTTGACAAAGATCATGGAGTAGTTTGCTATTTCTTTCTCCAACTCATTTTACAGATGGGAAAACCGAGGCAAATAAGAGTTAAATGACTTGCCCAGGGTCACACAGCAAATAAGTGCCTGAGCCAGGTTTGAACTCAGGAAGATGAGTCTTCCTGACTCTAGGACTGGTACTATATCCACTACCATCTAGTGGCCCCAACAATGTCACCTTAAGGCTGTATAAAAATGCCATGTATGTTATAGTATACATACTATAACATACATGGTTTTTATACATATATACATATATACACACACATACATATATAAGCATGTATATATTTATATATATATATATATGTGTGTGTGTGTGTGTGTGTTTCTCCCTTTTTGTGTTGCTATCCACCAGATTACAAGTCATCAGTGGATATTAATTTAAATTTTTAATCTTCTAGCTTTGTCTCTGGATTGGACATCCAGTCAAAGGGATCAAGGGATGGAATTACTTTCCATAGAATCTTAGAACTTCTAATTTAAGGAATTCCCTAGGAACTAGATAGGCATTCATCTTGGAAATTTTTTATTTATAATGAAGCCTTTGAGACATCAGAATTTAGATGGTAGAAGTGATTCAGAAATTCAGGATGAGTATTTTTTCTTTATGGCTACTGGTTCCCTTGTCCAAACAACCCAACTCTGTCCTAGAACTGTTTTTTTCTCAAGTACTCATTTGATTATGTGTTTACCTCTTTTACATTTGCAAATATAAAGGAAGGGAATTTTTTTCTGTGGTATAATCAATTGCCTCGCTCTAAAAAGCACTCACTAATCAAGCAGTTGGAAAAGCAGCACTCCGGATTCCCCTGTAGCCAAGTACTATTCCCCAAATCTTACCCTCATCTGTGGTTTAGTCCCTCTTTAAAATTACCCATTTCTTTTGATTTTTTTCAGACAACCCTCCTTCAACTTCAGCCTTATGGGTGAGCCCAATATCCCATTAGTCATTTTTCAGTCATGTGCAGTTCTTCTTGATAAATGAACTCTTAATGTCCCTTAAATTTCCAATTTCATAATTCTCTGAATTTTCCACTGTTTAGTTTAAAAAACGCAATTACATTTCAATAGTGTTGCTATCTGCAACATAAATTCAGAACCAACAGGACCTGAAAAGAAAATTCAAATTTTAAAATATAACATATTACAAATTAATAAGCATGAACTGTATTAAATCCATACATATATTACTTTCAATTTTGCTCTGTTGGAGGAATTGATCTTCTCCAGACAAATCTCCACTTTAAAAGCCAAATATTTTTTCAGCTTCCCTCTTAAATATTTGTTTTAAAGATTTGTTTTCATGCTTGGCTTTTGTCAAAGGGTTGGGAGCTATCTTCAGCATATGAGAATCAGGTTGTGAAAAGGAAATTAAGCAGTTTATTAAGTAGTTAATCATTCTGTGATGGGGTTCTCTGAAATCTGGATTTCATAAATTAAAAGGACCAGCATATCCTTCATCAAAATTGTAGAAAATGGATTTCCAGATCCTTATATATAATTTTAAGTTGAATAATTGTAAGTGGATCTATGAAGCTAACTTTTGTTTAATTTTTTTTTAAAATGCAGGTTCTCTACTGCCCTATTTAAATAAAGATTTCATAAAAGTTTCTATTTTATACTCTGAGGAAAGGTAACTTTTATAACTATTTTTAGCTTTTTATATTTGAAAATCTTAATGTAACCTACTTAAACATTAAATAACATAAACTATTATCTCTTGAAAATGTTAGTAATGACACAATTTGAAATCACAGATTACAAAATATAGTATTTATAAACATGTCAACCAATAAGGAATTATTAGCAGAATTAGTCAAGGCAACATGATTTAGCTTCATTAGTAGTTTTTAAGAGCCTTGCGACTTGCATAAAATCTATCTCATTTACAAAAATGAAAAAATTTCACAAAAAAAAATTGCTTAGTTTCACCTGCATTTCCTAAAATAAGTAAATACTCTCAGAGGTTCTTTCTACTGCACCTTCCTATCTGTAGAATAAGAATTCACTTCATTTATATTTTCACTTTTTTTTCTTTCTGTCTAAAGGCCTCAGTGGAGTTTCCCTGCTTGAATGAGTATATATCCATAACCATTCTATCCTCCTCTTTCAACCTCCCTTCCTCTCTCCATACTCCCAGGAATATGTATATTGTGTATATATGTATATGTACATATAATGCAAGTCTTGTTCTTGGACTAATAAATAAATGAATGAATGAATGAATGAATGAATGGAGTAAAAGATGAAAAAGACATGGCTAGAGAGTAGTTCATCCAAAAAAATATTTAGATGGGAGCTAGTTCTAGTAGACTGTCACTTATACATGTAATCAATGGTGTGATTTGGCAGTTTAAAAAAAGCTAATGTATTTTTAGGCTGCATTTAGTAAGGCATAATATCCAAATGTAGTGATTAGCATTCTGTACTTTAGCCTGGTGAGGTCAACCCTGGAGTTCTAAAAATTATTATTGGTACTAGATTTTTAAAAGGAACTTTATAAACCAGAGTATCTCTATAAAGGAGCAACCAAGATAGTGAAGGGCCACACTTATGTGGATGGAACTTGAGAACGTTTAGTTTGAAGAAAAGAAGACTTTGCAGGTCTCAGAAGCATTCTTTAAACATTTGACTGGCTGTTATGTGGAACAGGAATTGGGTTTGATTTGGTTACTCCCAAAGGACAGAAATAGGAGCTCTGAAAGAAGATACCAAGAGACAGATTTAGAATCAATTCAAGGAAGAAATTCCCAACAGCCAAAGCTCTGTAGCAGTGCAATCGCCTGCCTCAGGAGACAGTAGTAATCTTTCAGTAGAGGTCTTTGAAGAAAGGATAGATGACCATGAGTCAAGCATATTATCAAGGGTTTTTTGCTTATATATATATTAGTCCACATGGTCTCTTAGGTGATTTTCAACTTGCATTAGATACTGTAATTATAAGAGGACAAAGACTGTGATTTATATGTTTTTCTATTTTTCTTCTAATCTAGCACAGTAACCTGCACATAAGGATACTGAATTAATATCTGAATAACTAATTAAATACTCTATACTACACATATAAATATAAATTTTCATTTAGAAGAGATTAAAAAAATACGAGAAGAAACTTTTGTAAATGTCTTTTAGGCAGGCTGCCTAACTCTCATTAGGCCATGGCCATGAAAACTGATGACCTTTCCTGAATAGGTGTTGAATTAATTTAAATGCACAGGTGAAAGACATAGTTCTGCTTAGCTAAATTTATCATTCAACAACTTAGTGACCTTGAGCTAAGTCACTTAATTCTGGTGGTTTTTCATTTGCGTCTTAGTAAGATATGGAAGAATATGTCCTCTCAGATAGAATTTACAGAAAGACTTATGAACTCTTCAAAAAAACAAGAACCTCAACTCATTAACTCAGAAATAGAGCTGACCTCTCCCATTACATCACGATCATAATTGGAGCTAGGGGACAGCTGAGATCTGGATTCATGCTGTTATTGATGCAAACCCATAAGTCAGAATTGTGGATCACAGGATTATAGATTTCAAGCTGGAAGGAGTCATAGACTATTAAACCTAACTCCATTGTCTAAATGAGGAAACTGAGGCATGCAGGCATTTTTGTAATTTATTCAGAGTCACAGAGACAACATCTTAAGTGGTACTTGAAGCTAGAAACAGTACTTGGTTTAAAGTCTGATGGCCTATCCACTACATTATGGCCTCATTAGACATCACCCCTCTTTTCACTTCTCCCTTATTACTGGAAATCTTTAAAATGTATTAATACTTTTTGAGTATTCATAAGTATATGATATATTTTTTCTCTTTGATGGCTGACAGTTTACTAAGTTCATCATTCTGCACAGTGGTTTACTGGGCAGTGCTATGTTTTCATAGAGTTCATGTGCACAGATTAACATGACATTCCACACAAGTTTACTTTTTAAAATTCTCATCTGCTTACTCACTTCTCATCTGAGTGGTTTCTCTCACTATTTACTTCTGTCCTTTGTATTTCCTTCTCAGTTTTTTCAACTTTTGCCTCTCTTTTTACCTAAGATTCCTCTAGTTCTTGTGTTTTCAAGTACTCAGCTGATCCATTTATTTTCCAGTCAACTACAAACTTTCCTTAGGCATTTTTTTGATTAGTTTGGAAGTATTGGTTGACATGTCTTCAATTTCCACACAATATTTTCACACAAAGCATTTTCCACTTACTCTAGGTTTTAATAAATGCTTTTATTTTTAAATTGGCTCCCCAGAAATTCAGAAAATGATTCTTAATGCTAGTATTTGTTTATATGACAACTTCTTGCACACTTATAAACCCTATTACAATCTCTTGCTAGAATGAAATGTTGATAAACCAAGAACAGAGGGTACCAAGATACTCAGTGGTGTTAATGATGGTGGATCTATTTGTTGGCCACTGTGCTACTTAGATTTGTCTAATTTATTTTTCTAAGGTCAGTCAGTACCAGATTTTTATTATAATAGTAACAACTCTTCATTTTCTTGTGCTTCATCCTCACTCAGATTCTATCCTCTAATCATTGGGTCTTTTCTCTTTTCCCTCTATTTCACTATTTCACTAGGTAGTCTCATCAGATCCCTTAGACTTATTACAATGTCTATGCTTATGATTCTCAAGTCTACCTATCCTCTAATCTCACATCTCCAGTTGAATGTCCAATAGACATATTAAACTCAATAAGTCCAAAACAGAACTCATATCTCTCCCTAAACTTTGCTCTGCTCCTGTTATTATCAAAGACAATATACTAACCTCCCAGTCCCTCAGCCTCTCAATCTAGTGTCATCCTTGACTCCTCATCATCTTTTACTTTTCTCCGCCCCCCCCCCCACCATCCAATCTGTTGTCAAGGCCTTTTGGTCTGACTTTTGCAACATCTCTTGAAGAAATCTTCTTTTTTTTTTTCTGACACTGCCCTTACTCTAGAGGTCCTCATCATCTCATGCAAGAACAATTGCAGTAGCAATAAGTGGATCTGCCTGCCTTAACTCTTTCCCCTCTGGAATTCATTTACCATTAGGTCACCAGAGTGACATATATCACTCCCCTAAGAAACTTCCATGGCTCTCTATCACCTCCAGGATCAAACATAAAATCATCTGTTAAGAAAGAGTTCTATCCTTGAACTCTAAACCTAGTCCTCTCCTACCTTTCCATTCTTCTACCCTATTCCCCTCTATATGCACTTTAATCCAGTCAGTGACAATGAACCCTTTACTGTTTCACAAACAAAAAGACTCCTCTTGACTCAAGATATTTTTTTATGGCTGTCTCTCATACCAGGAATGTCCTCCTCCTCATCCCTACCTATTGCTTTCCCTAGCTTCATAAGTCTCAATTAAAATTCCATCTTCTACAGGAAGACTTTCTCAAACTCTCTAAATTCTAGTCCCTTTTCTTTTAATTATTTCCTGTTTATCCTGTAGTTAATTTGTTTAAGCATATTTGTTTGTTGTTTCCACCATTAGACTGTGAATTCCTTGAGGGCAGGGACTATTTTTTGTTTGGTATTTTTTTTTTCCCATCCTTGGAACATAGTTCCACATCTGGCACATAGGAGGCCCCTGATAAATGATTATTAACTGACAGTTGAACAAAGTCAAAATAGAGAAATATCAATGCTATCATTTTCTGTTAAGGTTAAAATTAGTTTTTTATACAGTAATTTAATTATAATTTGAATGTGATAACACATAGAAAATTTTATAGGAAAATACATTATCAGCAATATATATTACTGGTAGCAGAGCTACTAAATGTTAATGGCAACCTGAATCAGATTACCAAATATTGTTTCAGAACGGAAAATTTCAAAAGGGTCATTCTGAATTAAGCAATTTAGCAGCTTAGGCCAAGTAACAAAATTCTAGGGAATTGAATAGAGATCCAAGGAATACTCTAACAAAGCAACCATACTTTTGAGGAACAAAGTATTTACAAAAATGTTGAGAATCATATACATACACACACATACATACTCATTGATCACAGATATTTCTCTTAAAGAAACTGATCTGGTAGTTTAAAATTTTAAAAAATTCAAACAACACTTGGAATAGATGCCTAGATATACAATTATATCCCTTATTTGCTTTTTGTTAGTTATATATTGTTTGTTAGTCATATATATATATATATATGTTTGTTAGTCATATATTTTTTCATTATCGAGATTAAGCTCAAGTCCTTCACAGTTGCTTATCTTTATATAAATTTTTCTTATTCTGTTTCCTTTATTCTGCATTATTTCATTCATATCTTCCCAGTTTCCTATAATTCTTTATTTTATCATTTCTTATGGTACAATAATATTGAATTACATTTATATGCAATTTATTTATGGATAAAATAGATGGGTATTCTCTTAATTCTTAGTTTTTTGCTACCATTAAAAGAGCTGATGGGGACAGCTAGTTGGTGTAGTAGATAGAGCACCAGCCCTTCAGTCAAGAAGACCCAGTTTCAAATCTGATCTCAGACACTTAACACTTCCTAGCTGTGTGACCCTGGGCAAGTCACTTAGCCCCAATTGCCTCAGCAAAAAAAAAAAAAAAAAAAAAAAAAAAAAGAGCTGATTTTTTTTTCTTTAATATAAAGGCCCTTTCCTCCTTTCATGTGTTCTTTTATTATATAGTATTCCATATCAATGGATATGCACAATATGGTCATTTTGGGGGCATATTTCCAAATTACTTTCCAGAATGACTGGAACAAATCATAATTCTACCAGCAATGCATTATTGTACCAGTTCTCACACAATCCCTCCAACCTTTGCAACTTTATCACATTTGCAACTCTGATAGGTATGAATTACAACTCCCAACATTTTGATTTTCATTTCTTTCAGCATTAGTAATTGGGCATTTTAAAATATATTTAATAGTTTGAATTTCCTTCTTTAAAAATTTCCTGTTCCTGTCATATTATCAAATGGAAAATGGCTTTTATTCTATAAACTTGAATAAATTACTTTTATATTTTGGATACAGATCATTATCAAAAAAACTTGCTGTTAAGAATTTCCTCCACTACCTAATTTTAATTGTGTTTATTTTGCTTCTGCAAAAACTTTAATCTTATATAAGTCTAATCAAAATGATTTGCCAGAGATAAAGAAATAAAGTGGTTAATCAGTGGGACAAGTTAGATTTAAAAAACAGAGTTGTAAACAAATATAACAGCTTAGTATTTGTTAAACCTGAAACTTTAGATTCTAAAATAAAAAATTATTATTCAACAAGAATTGCTGGAAAAACTTGAAAGCAGTCTGACAAAAATTCAATTTAATTTTACGTAATTAAAATTGTCCATTTGACCTTCTGTAACTCTATATCTTTAGTCATAAATACTTTCCTTATAAAGAAAACAGAAAGCTAATCCTTTCTCCTTAACTAGCTGCTGTCACCATTTATGACATCTTATATCCATTGTCTTATTTCCATTTGGAATGTATCTTGGCATATAATATGAAATTTTAAGTCTATACTTAATTTTCTGCCATACTATTTTCCAGTTTTCCCAGGAGTTTGTCAGTGACTCTTTACCCCAGTAACTGGAGCCTAGTACTACTAGTATTTTCATTTGCTTTTCCAAGCTATATATCCAATCTATTCCATTGACTGGCCTTTCAATTTTTTTTTTAAAACAATTACCACATCTTCTTCATAACTGCTTTGTTGTGTAATTTGAGGGCTCATATTGCCAAGTCCCTTTCTTTCTCACTTATTTTTTTCAGTATTTCCCTTGAGCTTTTTGACTTTTTGTTCTTCCATACAAATTGCTATTTTTTCCCCTAGCCTTATAAATTAAAATAGCTTGTTGGTCTAGCTTTGAGTAAGTAGATAGAATTATCATTTCTTATTATATTGGCATAACCTATTTGTGAACAATTAATATTCCTCCAATTACTGTTTATATTTTTGTAGTGTTTTATAGTTGGTTACATATAGTTTCTGGGCATGTCTTGATAGATAGACTCCTAAATGTTTTATACAGAGTGTAGTTGTTTTGAATGGAATTTTTCTGGGTTTTGTTGGTAATACACAGGAATAATTATAATTTATGGGATTCATTTTTTATCCCATAACTTTACTGAATTTCTTTCAATTAACTTTGGTTGACTCTTTAGGGTTCTATAGATAAACCATACTATTATTGTTGAAAAATGTGAAAAATTCCATTTATTTTTCTTATCTTATTGCTAGCATTTTTGGCACAATGTTAAAGTAGTAGTGATGTTAATGGACATTCTTGCATTAAAAAGCCCTACAATTTTTCTCTATTACAAATAATATTTGCCCTTGGCTTTAAACATTATTTACAATATTATGGGAAAATCCATTTATTGCTATTTCTTCTAATGTTTTAACAGAAATGAATGTTGGATTTTGTCATAAATCTTTTCAAAATCTATTTATGTAATCATGTACTTATTAATCCATTATCATTTATGTTTATTATGTTTATAGATTCTACTGAACAGTCCTGCATCCCCAGAATAAATCCAATGAGGTCATAGTTGTATAAACATTTTAATATGTTGTTATATCTGCTAATATTTTATTCAAAATCTACTTATTAGAAATACAAGTCTATAATTTTCATTCTCTGTTCTGTCTCTCCCTAGCATTTATAACAAAATATTGAAAGGATCCTTGCTTTTCAATTTTATACAAAAAAAGTTTATATAATATTGGAATTATTCTTTGAATATTTGAAATTCCCCTACAAATCAATTCATCAAAGAACTTTAAGAATTCCCTTATGACTTGTTCTATATATTTTCTAACATTGAGTTTTTGGATAATCTTTTTCTTCTTTTGTCAGTCTGAGTATTTTTACATTTTAAAAGTATTTATTCACTTCTTATCAGAATTCCTAGCTTTTGTTTTTTCAGATGAATGTGAAGTTCAAGGGATGTTTTGTGGGCATATAATTGAGCAAAATATTTGATGATTTCCATTATTTCCTCATCAATTGCTGTGGAATTTTATTATATGAACAAATTGTTTCTCCTTTCAATCAGATATGATATTTATTAATTTCCTAGTTTTGTTTACCAATTCAATTTTTTCTTTGAATATTATTCTTTTTGATTTTCTGGATTTTTATGTTTGGTTTTAAAAAAATTCTTGTTAATTTTTTTAGTTGTCTATTCTCTCTTTTGTTGATGAAAGCATTTAGAGAAATATTTTCTCTAAGGACTACTTAAGCTGTATTTCATGTTTCTTTTTGATGAAAACCAGGTTTTTTTCCTATAATTTGTTCTTTGACTCAGTGTCTAATTAATTTAAAATTTTTTTCTTCAAGAGCCCTTTGTTTTCATTGTCATCAGCAAATAAATTTGTTTATGCACTTTTCTGCATTTTTTTTTAGTGAGGACTGCACATCTCAAAACGTGCTCAGTTTTTGTAGACACTATTGTACCACTTATGGCTTAGAAGTCTTTCCTTTGTGTTCCCATATAGTAATTACTATGAATCTATCATCTTCAATTTTCCAAAAGTTGTATTTGTATGTCCATATTTTTCAGTTATTCAGTCATTGTTTAATTGTATCAAATTCTTTGTTTTTAGGATTTTCTTAGTAGAGATACTCATGGTTTGCCATTTCCTTTTCCAGCTCATTTTATAGATGAGGAAACTGAGGCAAACTGTGTACTTGTTCAGGGTTACACAGCTAGAAAATATCTGAAGCTGGATTTGAACTCAGAAAGATGAGTCTTCCCGATTCCAGAGCTGATGTTCAGCCTAGCTGCCCCAGTACATTTGCTTAACTGAAACAATTGCTGCCCCCCCTTTTTTTAGTTCAGTTTTTTCCATATTTCAAGTTTGTTTCTGGTAAAGAACATAATGCTGAATTTTTTTTAGCTATATATGGTTTATGAATCAATTCACACTATTTAGAGTTGTTATTGTTAATGATGTTCCCATCCATCCTATCCTTTTTAATTTATTTTGTCTTTGTCCCCACTCCCCTTTCTTATTAAATGTTAAAAGAGAGGAAGCTTGCCTAACACGTGATCTATAAATGAAATGGTCAGTTTCTAGTCCATTGCCCCGATTCTCTTCCCCTCATCCTTTGATGTGCCAAGTTTTTATTTTCATTTCCTTTTAATCTCCTCTTCCCTTCACTTTCAAATGCTAGAGTCTGTTTTGCCTATTACTCTTCCATTAACTATCTTGCCCACCCTCACACCCCCAATTCTTTCCCCCCTTTCCTCTGTTCCCCTTTATTTCCCTGTTAAGTTTAATATATTTCTATTCTGCAATCTTTGTATGTGCAGGGGGGAAAGAAGAGTATATAACTATGTTCAGTTTCCGTTGTCTTTTTCAGATCAATGTGAGGTTCATGGGATGTCCATTCTCCCGACTCCTCTCTATCCGCTTGTATACTTTTCATCATACGCATCTCCAGCCTCATCCCTCCCATTTCTTTCTTCCCTTAACATCATCAAAACAGAATAAAACCATTCCTAGGAATGTACTTGTCACCTTTATTTTTTTTTTTTGTGATCTTGAAGGGTTCTGAGAAAAAACTTTTATAGTCTTGTCAATAGTTATCTTCATGTAGTCCCTTGCAATTTAATAAATGTCTTTGATTCTTGTATTTCCATCATAAAATATTTTATTAGGAACATTAGAAAATCCTCTATTTCATTTTATGTATAGGTAATATATGTATGGGCTTTTTTTTTTTTTTGCCATGTAAGATTATACTGACTTTTGATGGGTAGCTCATTCTTCTCTCTAAGTTTTTATCTTATAACTTGTGGATTATCATATTTCAAGCTCTTTTTTGTACTCTTTTACACTTCCAGGAATTTTTTTTTTCATTTTTTTTCTAGGAGGTAAGTAGTGAATTTTGAATTTGCCTGCTGAAATTAAAAGATCTGGGAAGTTTTCTACAATCTTTTGATTTTAATGTTAGGGTCTCATTTGAGTTATTTTGTTTGACCCATTAAAATTTTTAAGACATTCAGTTCTTGAACAAGGATTCTTATTTTCTGTCCTAAGGAATCAATAGTCCTTGCCATTCTTTCCTTCCTTGCTATTTTGTCTCTTCTTCCATTTCTCCCAGATTCTCTTCCAAGTCCTTATGGTCAGGATATTTTATTTTCTGAGGTTCCATTGGGACTTGCTATGGAGTTACTCCAGTCTTCCAGCTATGCCTCTTGGGCTTCTCAGTCCAAGGTATTTCTTCACTGTGTATGGCAATTTCTTTTCGTTTGCTCATATCACAGGCCTCAGCATAAGGACTGTAAGTCTGTGCTTAGGTAAAATTAATCCCTGTACTCCAGGATGATAAAGGCAGCCCTTGCTTAGTCCTGAGTGTAAATGGCAAAAACTACCCTGCTCCTTCTGCAGGAATTGTTTGGTCTTGTTGCCTAATGTGGTTCAGGTAAAGGTTGGGTGCATACTTCTCAAAGTCTTTTTTTCTGATGCAGCCAGGGTTCCAAGCTACCTTTCTGTTGAGACCATCTTTCTGCTGTTAGGAAGACAAATGAGGCAGTTGCTATCAAAAGTTAATTAGGCAAATAAAGGTTTTTCCTATCTGTTTCCCTGGCTCTCTCTGCTGGGGTGGAACTGGAGGCATGAGGTGGCTTATAGTTTTCAAGGTCTTAATGGGAGGGGACAAGTACAAGGCAGTTTGAGCAAGCGAATAAACAGAGGTGAAAAGGTAGGTTGCATACTTCACAAATAATTAATAAAACTTAAAGCATGGTTTGACCAACACAAAGAAGTATGACTATATAATTTTAACCAGTTGGAGACAATGAACCTATAGAATCTGGGAGCAAAGGGAAAAAAAAAAACCAACCTATGTGTTAGCAACTCAATTCAATACAAGTGTTTGCAACTATTCTAGGATAGACACAAGGCTAGGTCACTGATAATTTCAAGGGGCTCAAATTCTACTGAAGGATTACAACATGCACCCTTAAAGGAAGCCATAATTTTTAAAAGACAAAAGTTATAAGAGCACTCTAAGCATAGGGACAGAAGAAGGAATTTTTTTGAACAGTTAGGCTTGAATATAACACAAATGAAGGGGAAAATAAAATGAAAAAGCATTTTTCAAAGAGCAGGTGGGATCTAGATCATGAAGATTTTTAAATGCTAAAGGATTTTTTTTAATACTAGATTTTATTTTATCCTAGATATAAGGAGCAATTGGTCTGGAAGGGGTTTTTCAAGACTAGAGTGACACAGTCAGATATGTATTTCAAGAAAATCGTTTTGACAACTGTAGAGAGAATAGATTAGAAAATGAAGAGAGAAGAAGCAGAGATCAATTAGGACAATTATATAACACTCCTAATAAAAGGAGACTAGGGTGTGAAGTAGGCTGTGATGGAGAGGAGAATGAAAGCAAGGTAAGTTCTGGAAGTAGAATCAGTAAGACTCGGCAAATTTATTGCATATATGGAGGGAAGAATGAAGAAAGTCTGAGGCTGGAGCCCTGGATGACTATAAAGATAGCATTATACTCAAAAGAAATAGAGAAATAGAAAAAAACAGATAGTGGACAGATCACAGGAACAATAGAACTTGAGCAATGAGATCTGTCACACTTGATGAGTGGGGTATGTGAATGTGGTATTTTAAACCCCCTAAATGTAAAGCTAACCCTCTCCTTTCCCTCCTCTAAGACAGTCTGAATGAACTGCAGCTGAGAATGGATCCAATTTACCTCCAGTCTCCTGAATTCAAGGCAGCTATACCTGCATAGTGCCCAGCAACAAAAAGTCAATACTAATTGGAACCTTATAAAGACTTGATTAAAATATGGTCAATGGTTCCTTAATAGATCCCAATAAGATGTAGACAGGACAAATAAGATAAGTTTGTGTTGAATTAGAAAAGCATATTCTACTATTTTAAAAATTAACATTATCCTAATCAAAGATTGAGAGCTGTTTTAACATTTAAGAAACAGAGATCTAATCACAGCCTAGTGTTTTTATCACTTTAAGTAGCATGTTCTCTTAATGCTTATTTGTTTTTGTCTTTTTATAGAAAAAAAAGTCAACTGAATGGAAAAAGTGCATTAATCTTTCTTTGTGTTGTATTTTTTTTTCAGTTAATCATACCTATGAAAACTCATATGTTTGTACCTGGAGACTGGTGTCTCTCCCTAATATAGCTATATATATTATATATATACATATATATATGTATACATATACACGCATATATATATAATATAGGAATGGAGAGAATATATATAATATAGGAATGGAGAGAAAAGAAAGGGAGAAGTGATAATGTAGGATTCAGGATAGGCTGAGCTTAAATAGTAGGAATAACAAGAAGTCAAGGGAGTCAAGGGTGAATTTGTTAAACATAGAATCAAGACTATGAAAGAAAATTGAAAAGAGAGAAGGGGTAAAGGATTAAAAAAAACAAGAAGGGAAGAAAAAAAAGCATGGAAGAACTATCTCTTGGGGAGAACAAGTGAGTTTAGAAATGAAAAATAGAAATCAAAGGATAAAGACTTTAAAGAGGAGAATTTCAAAGTTAAAAATAATGGAAATTGCAGTTATGAAGAGATGGTGAAATCTAAGATATAACCATCCTTGATAAATGCAGTAAAGATGTAGCTTATGGGAGTTGAGGTTAAGGAAAAGCTAAAGTGTTTAAAAAAAAAAGACATTAAAACAGAATTTGGATTTTCATGTAAAAGACAGGAACTGGGAACAAAGAGATAGTTTATGAATAAGGAAAGACTCATACAACATACACTACTGTTAAAAATATTAGAAAGCACAGGAATAAATGGAGCCTTTCTTAAAATTATCTATAATTATTTATAATGGAAACAAATTAGAATCAATCAGATCAGGGATGAATCAAGAATATTCATTGTTGTTTTTCAATAATGTATTAGAAATGCTAGCATAATCTTAAGACAAAAAAAAATAAATTGAAAGAATAAAAATAGGAAATAAGGAAACAAAATGATCACTTTTTCCAGATGGTACAATGATATACTTGGAGAACTCCAGAGAATCAATTAAAAAACCAGTTGAAACAATGAACAACTTAAGCGAAATTGCAAGATATAAAATAAATCCAGTAGAAAGAGATATTCCATTTAAAAGAAATGCAGACAATATAAAATTCTTGAGAATACATCTGACAAGACAAACCCAGGTACTATATGAGCCCAACTAAAAACACTTTTTACACACACACACACACACACACACACACACACACACACACACACCAAAACAATTGGAGAGAAAGAGATTAATTGCCCATAGCTAGCCAATAAAATAAAAATTATAACTCTCTACAAATTAATTTAGTTATTCAGTGCCATATCAAACTACCAAAGAATTATTTTACAGAGCTAGAAAAAGTAATAACAAAATTCATCCTGAGCAACAAAAGGTCAAAAATATCAAAGGAATTAATTTTTTTTAAAAGTGAAAGCAACCTAGCAGTACCAGATTTTAAAACTATATTACAAAGCAGTACTTATCCAAGCAATCTGTTACTGGATAAGATGAGAGTGGTCAGTGAAACAGATTAAGTACACTATACACAGTAGTAATTTATCACAGTAATCTAGAAGCTTCCCTAATAAGATCAGAAGTTAATCAAGGATGTACATTATCATCACTATTATTCAATATCATATTAAAAATATGAGCTATAGTCTTAAGAAAAAAATTGAAAGCATAAAAACAGGCAATAAGGAAACAATACTATCACTCTTTGCAAATGATATACTTAAAGAACCATCAAGAATCAACTAAAAACCAGTTGAAACAACAACTTTGGCAATGCTGCAGGATAATGTTTGATAAATTCAAAGCTTAAAGTCTTGGGGGCAAGAACTCTCCATCTAGACAAAAAAAAACTTGCCATCTAGCATAGAACAGCACTTTACATCATAAACCAAAATAAGATAAAAATGGGCAAATATCTAGATATGAAGTGTGATATCATAAGCAAATTAGGGGAGCATGGAAAATTTTACCTGTCTATGGAAAAATGAAGAGTTTATGACCAAATAAAAAACTGAGATCACAGAAAATAAAATTGATAATTTTGATTACATGAAAGTAAAAAGGTTTACCCCCCCAAACAAAACCAATGCAGTCAAAACTAGAAGGGAAGCAAATTTTTTTACAGCAAGTTTCGCTGATAAAGGTCTCATTTCTCAAGTGGGAACCAAGTCAAATTTATAAAAATAAGAGTCATTCCCCAATGACTCTTTAATTTCATCATATCAAAGGATATGAACAAGAAGTTTTTAGAAGAAATAAAAGCTACTGATAATCACATGAAAAAATGCTTTAAATTACTACTAAAGAAATGCAAATTAAAACAACTCTAAGGTACCACCTCATACTTAGCAGACTAGCCAAGATGAAAGAAAAAAAAAAAGATAAATGCTGAAGAAGATGTGGAAAAATAGGTACACTAATGTATTTTTGGTGGAATTGTGAATTAATCCAACTACTCTGGAGAACAATTTGAAATTATGTCCAAAGGGCTATAAAACTGTACATACATAAGGACATGAACTTGTGACATAAATGGAGTGAACTTCAAAGGACTAATGATTGCTAAGTTATGATGAGAGAAGAGAGAAAAAAAAGCAGTAAATAAGGGATAAGCAAGGAACTCTTTATGAGCCAAATATATTTGAAGCCATGAGATAATGAGCAATTAGAACTAGAGCAATTGATTAGAGATATGGTGTTTTCCATACCAGAGAGAACCAAGTTTCCACAAGTTTCAAGATATAAAGTACAAGATGAAAAAAGGCTTTGAAATAAAGGGAAATTTTACATGAAGCAAGGATTTAGAATACAAAATGGAAAAGAGAGCTGAGGATGAAAGGGAATAGGAAATGTATATGTAGAAATATAGCAGGAAAGCATTTGGGTTTTTTTTGTTTTACCTTTGGAACACAGTGGCTCTCACTCAACAGAACTAGGAAACAAGGAAACAGAAATTTGTTAATCATAGCACTAAGGAAAGGTAAATTAGTGGATTGGAATTCTCCAACCTCCAGGGTCAGATGCAGATGAAGAACTTCATTGGGTTCAGTCTTAAGCAACCTGAAAATGGGGGAAAGATAAAGGCGGCATGAAGATAATGTCTGAAGTTGGGGCAAGTAAATACTAGAATATGGTCTCCAGAGACATGACAGGATTCATACATAAAGTTGTTTCTGTAAGCAATCAAGAACACTTCCAAGACTTCTCACATGTAGAGAATATATTCAGTTTTGTCAGGCCAAATGCCTGAAACCTTAGTCCTTGTAGCACCTGGCTTAATGTCTAAGGCTTCACTCCTTTCCAAGATAAGCATTTTGACTGAGGCCCGTTAGAGCAGCTGTAGGCTCTGTATGATGAGGCACTGGGCCTTCAGATGTTATCTGGTATCTGGCTATTTACCTCCAAGTTTCCCAAGTATTTTTCGGTATCCTTCTGTTAAATCATAAACATTAATAAATTCCAGTATAATCCTTTGTGCTATTATATCAGCTCAGAATCACCCCCAAAAATCTCAGTACAAACTCAATCTATACTGATTCAAGCAGCACTGAAGCAGAATTTGCTTTAACAATTCTACTTGTCCAAACGAGCTAGATGATAGTAGGAAACTAAAAGGGTGGCTATAAGCAGGGCAGTCAGAAAGAAATATTTTAGAACAAAACAAAGCACAATTTCAGATGAGTTTCATTTGGGCACTTCTAGAAAATAACAGTGACAGGATATACTGGTATAGAACTATCAGGGTAGCTTTCCTAAGCAAAGCATTAGGATGTCTATTAGACAAACAAGAGACATGGAAAACAATAATGAAGCCTGCAAATGACAACTACAAAGAAACACAATGACATTTGAAAATGGGTAAGTTTAAAAAAATTCTCACACAGAATGACAGTAGGTTTTTATTAACATATTTTACAATGTTGATTATTCCTAGTTTTGTATTTTCTGATTAATTATAAAGATTGATTTAGCATCTACAGTAATGTACTGTACTTAAATGATCATTCATACAAGATACCACACCAGTACATCTTTTTAATTATAATATACACACACATCACTCTAACTTGGACCTGTTATTTTTCAAAGTGGGCTTATAAATTGGGCTTATAAAAGTTATGGGGAAAATCAAAGTTATGTTTAGCAGCATGCATGTATGTATTCAAGTACAATTTTCAACCAAGTGCTTTTTTCAAAATTTACTGGTGACTAATTCACCAATATCAAAATAAACACTATCAAATACCCAGATTTTTAAAGTTAAGGCTAATATTTTCACTTCACATCCATATGCACAACCATAAAACATTCCATTTTAAATATGTAATAATCAAATTCTGGATACATTATACCTTGTAAATAGAGCATCAGAGTTTCAAACTACAGAATTATTCAAGTTCATGAGTCCTGTAATGATATTATACTAGAGATGAAAATTAACATTTTGCTCATCAACCACACTTACAAAATGGCCTGGTATTCATAATGACCAATGCAAAAAAAAATATTACAGGCTGAACTTATGGTACAATATTTTAAAAAGTAGCAACATGTTGGAAAACACAGTTATTCAGTTAGTGAAATAGAATCATTCTAAACTTACAGGAAGTTATGTTAATATTTTGGAACTTTATAAAAAAATAGCAAGCCATTACCATGTATTCTACTGTAGGTCTAATGGTCAAATTGCAACTGCTTTGGACCTGTTTGAAAAAAAAATTTTTTTTTCTTATTTGGATGCTAGACTGTCATTTCTATCATTTTGAGGTGATATCATTCAATTAGATGTTAAAATATGGGTCTGCTTTTATTTTTATATGTTTTGTCACTAGATGTATTTGTCTTATTTTACATGTAAAAATTTTATTTTAAAGAACAAGCTATGAAAGGAATTAGTTTGATAGCATTTTATATGAAATAATTAACCAATGTCTGGATCACTTGAAAAATTATTTGGTAGTGATATTTATGTGTTTTTTCCCCATATTCTCCCCCTCTTAAATAAGACAGTAGATTTAAGCTCAATCCTTTTTTCTTCTTGCTGAGTTAAAAACACTATAAATATAAGCTGTTTCTCCAGCATTTTTCTGAGAAGAATACAGATGCATTCAAACCAGGGCCACTTCTGTTGAGCATTTTTTTTTTAAAGGAAATCAAGCAGAAAAATCAGTGATTACTCTGCATAAATACAATACAGATGAATCTCAAGTTGACCGGAAAGATCCAAAATCGTGTTTCATTTTTATGACAGTCTGCATTATTTCCAATTCAATCACTCAAACACATATGTGGATTGATAATGAAAGGCAGGCATGCATGGTTATAATTAGAATCTGTCATGTTGTATAGTCTTAGAAAATTTGTATATATAGTAAAATCTATACATTACTACCACTAATAATTCACCCAATTGTAATGGCAAATTTTGGTTTTTTAAGGAGCAAAAAAAAAGAAAAAAGAAAAGAAAAGAAAAGAAACGTAAAGAAGAGAAAAGAAAAGAAAAAAAGAAGAAGAGTATACTGTATTACATTAACAGTAGCAATCTAGTTATTTTACAGCTATTTTTTTTATTTACCTGGGGATAATATTTATGAAATTCCTGAGAATGAGTTAGATTTTCAGCAACGTCTGAAAGCTTTTAACAGACCTCTCACAATAAGTGAATTTTTTTAAAGTTCTACTGTTAGACCAACTTTTACTATACAATATCTCACATAAATCATGTTTTACAATTGCTGTCTAATTACATATGTAGCAAGCAAAAATCTCAAATCAACACAAGAAATGGAAAGGAAAAATGATGCAATATGTTTAGTAGATGCAAATTAAACACAAAGGATGTGGAAGCAGTAAACCTGCAATAACTCAAATCCACTCAAAATTTCAAAGAAGTATTTCATCGCATTGTTGGGAGATCTCACTTTTAAATAATTTTGAGAAGAGGTTGTGCTTTTTATCAATTGTGGAATAAACAAAAAGCATGAGTACCAAGGAAGTTAAACTTTTCATGGCCTCCCAAAGATTTTTTTTTTTAAGTTATAGTACCATTAATGTAATATCAACAGCACCTAATTATTGAAAGGCTTAAAAATGGCATGGTTTCATTTTTTCCAGTGAGTTAATCCCCCAAATTAAGTTAAAGCTTATCTTTGTAAAGCTGGATTCTTAGTAAAGGTGATGGATGATATGGTGTGAAGCTGCAGGTAATACATGATTTATAGCCCATTATAATGTGGACCCCATCTTTTATTGATGTGATCAAAAGTATGAGAAACCCACTGCTGTTCAAGAACTTTGTATCTTTCCTTGCAAATGTAGAGAGGCTTGCCACGTCTAGAAAGAAAAATAAGCATTAACACAATTAATCCAGAGAAATTTAAATTTTCATTTCTGTTTAAGCTAATTCATGACAAGTTACAAAGCATTTTTTGTTTGTTTTATGTTTTCTGATATTTGGGGATTGCATGCTGATGGAAGGGAATGCCTTACAAAACTCAAGTTATAAACAATTCAAATTAATATCTTCAGAAATACATATTGTGAAATGGAATAAAACTAGAACTAAGAGTGTGACACTTATTTAAAATAATTTTCCCATGTCAACAATTTTATATTAAATTCTGACACTTGGCTTATGGCTACTACTTTATAGTAATTTCCATACAGTATTAGTTTAATAAGGGTTAGCCATCTGTATATCTTACCTAAGATCCCGGTCTTCTTCACCATGTGCATCCAGATAAACAGAACCCCAGAGGCAGAAACGATGGCCTCGAATAATAATAATTACCGATGCATTGATCAAAAGAAATATTCCTGTTCCAGCACCACAGTTCTGAGAATGCTAAGAAATATATATATACATATTTTTTAAAATCTTATTAATGGACTAATAATTTCATAATAAAGTCAAGGATGAACTATTCAAATGTCTTCCAAATTTAGGAGCTTTTTTCTCTTTAGAAAAGTTTAATAGTAACAATTGAATATGAAATTCTCAGGCTAAGATTTTATTTCATTATATGGCATTTTTATTAAAGTACATTTGGGATATAAGAAGTAAAAAAAATCATATAAGAATATTAGGAGCCATCAAATACTTGGTCAAAATAGTTCATCATTAAATGGTGTACAATATAAGAGAGTAAAGATAAACTAACATAATCTTAAGGGCTATACCACTTAGCTTTATCCCCAAGTATTCTTCTTCTTTCCTACCTCTAGATTAAAAAAAAAAGAAAGCTATATCCTTTCTCTCTGAGGTAGGAATTCTTAACCTAGGGTCTGTGAACTTAAAAAAAAATTCTGATAAGTGTATTCAACATCTGTATCCTATGCATTTTAATTTAGAAATTTAAAAATATCATCATGAGAAAATGTCCACAGACTTCACCAAACTGCCAAAGGTGTCCATGACATAAAAAAGGTTAAGAGTTCTTGCTCTAAGAAATATCTTGGTATCTGAGTTTAAGTAACTCACTTGAACATGAATAATTTAAAACTTTCTTTTCAGAAATGTTAGTTCTTTTGCTATCTCTTACCAGTACACATTCGCAGTAACTTTGTTGTTTGCAGCAAAGTCCTTTCAGGCAGACAAAAGTACCACATACAAGGCATACAGCAGGATCTTTAGGAACTTTAGTGCAGACACTACAGGTTTTTCTGTGGTAGTACTGAAAGATGGTATTATAGTTCTCAGGCAACTGTAATAAATGTGGTAAATCCCATTTTGACTCTTGGATAAGTAAAACCTAAAATATTACCAAAAATAACCATTAAGATTATGTAATTCTATTATTGACACCAAATGTCACTTTTTTTTCCCCAAGAAAGGAATATTTTCCCATAAACATAGGCAATAATATTATAATATGACAAGCTTGACTGATTTATTTTAAGGGGAAAAATCCATGCTTAAAATAAGTTCGGTTTCTTAATATATACCATTTTAACATAAAGAATTAAAGTAAAATTTTAAAATGTTGGTAGATTGTAAAACCACATTTTATACTCTAATAAGTAATCAAAGAATATATTGACTTTAAAGGGAGTTCATGTTTTAATTAAATAACAACAGAATATTTAAATTTCTTTTTACACTTTTCTGTTTTTTAAAAAAATACACTATAACATGTTATGACTCAATCTATCATTATGGCTGGTTAGATTATTCCCTTTTAAAGGGAATTATGCAACTAGAAATAGCAAGAGTAATTCCATAACATGAATGCAACCCTGGACACTAAAGGTATTCTCTTTTCATCAAAATCGTAATTTGTTATACAAAAGTACTTCAGTATACTTGCTCTGAAACATTTAAAAAGTTTCAATTCTTTGATCTATCTCAGTCTAAATCTGCTAAATCTTTTGGAGTGACTTTTGGGTCACTCCAAAATGTACTTAAATTGTAACATACAGATATATTTCCCACTGTCATACTAAGTTTTAGGGGAAAGCATTTATTCCTTCTGTAGAAGTACTTCTTCAATGGCTTGTATGGTATTTATTAATAGAATCTTTAGTTAGGAATGGTTGTCACTATGATTATATTTCTTGAAATCTGGAGCCTAAATAATTTAATCTATTAATGCTATTTATTTCAATAACCAAGATTGCTGCTTTATATGCATATATATTCAACACAGAAAAGAGAACTCAAGAATTGGCCAAATGGTCAATTATTATCCACTTCTGGTGGTTCATCCTAATACAAATTATATGCCAAAAGAAGATTAGAAAACACTGATAAAGGCTGAACTATTCAAATGTCTTTCAAATTTCGGAGCCCTTATTTTTCTTTAGAAAAGTTCAACAGCAACTGAATATGAAATTTGGAAAAGAATCTACAGACTATAGAGTCAAAAGGTAGCTTTTTCATCTTTGTTATCCATTGAAGGCAGAGATAAATTAGATAAAAGTATTTTTTGTAAGTGAAAAAATGGCTAAGAAGATGGTATCTGGGAATGGCATATATACTTCTGGACTAGAGGCAGCATTACAATTCCCTAATCAGAGAATGGAGTACACTTGGCAAAAAAAGGCTAATAAGAGTGCATTTGCCAAATGTGTTTCAAAACTAATGAAAAGGGCTTTAAAAGTAAAGAATAGAGGAGAGAGAAAAATTGCTTATATTTATCAATCCATATCCATACCACAGAGAGATATTATAGTATATAAAGAAAAACAGCTTTCTGAGACTCCCCGAAGTTTACAAGACAAAAATTCAAGAAAAGAGCAACTAGTAAAAACCATAAATTCCAATGCAGAGGTTTATGAAACAAGCAAGATGAATCAGAAGACCTAATGTAATAAGATGTATATGATCTCAGGTAAAAAGGGAAAGTGAAGTAGGATTATTTAAAAGGTATGTTCATTTGTAGAATTCCAAAAACAAGAGTAGTAAAGTACAAAATATAAAGGAAAGCATCATTATTGAGTAGGAAGGAGAAGAAACTAAGGATTTTGAAAGGGAGGGATGAGGGCAAGTACATTTCAGGCATGAGGAATTCAAGAGTCATTGTGAAGAATAATAGTTTAGGTAGATCATAGTGTTCATGGAGGGAAGTAATGTATAATAATCCTATAAAAGTTGTGACAGGCTTTAAACATCAGAAAAAATGAGTCTATATTTAAGAATATAGGCAACAAATAGGAAGCCATTTGACTCGTTCAGAACAGCATTTTAGAAAAAACACTTTGTTCTATGGAAAGACTTGAAGCAGAGAAATAAATTAGGAAGTGAACGTAGTACTCTGGTCTGGAGAAAGTTGATAAGGGCCGAGCTATAATTCATGTGAATGGAGAGAGGGAAACTTGTGAAGAGCTGTTCTCAAAGCAGAACTGACAAGACTGGCAACTGAATGAATAGGTGGAATGAGTGAGAATATGTGAGCTGAGGAATTCAGGATAAGCTACAATAATCTCTCCCTGCTAGAGTTCTTTAAGTGTATGACCAGTGAATGGTGTTATAAATATCCAAATGACCCTTGGCAGAAAAAAAAATGATTCCCCATCCCTACTATAAACCCACCTCTTTTCTAAACTTCCTTAAAAAAAAAACTGTTGAGAAAATCATCTTTCTTCCAGTCAACTCTGTCTGTAACCTTAGCATCCTCCTCAACACTTTCACTACTCATATCCATGCAGCTGTTAAATCTTGAAATTTCAGACTTTCCCTCTAATATAACCACCAAAATCAGGTTCCTGCCATGTCTTGCCCCAACTGTAACAATAACCTTCTATTGATCTCCCTGCTTCAAATCTCTTCTCACCTCTATCCAACTTCTACATGGATGCCAAAGTGATTTCGCAAAAGCACAGATTAGACTACATCACAGTCTACCCTTATTCAAAAAAAATTTCAGTGGTTATCTAGAGTCATGAAAATAATGAAAATAAAATATTATTAAGTCTACTGTTTGGTACTAATACTCTTCTCAAATTGGCTCCTTTTTAACCTTCTGATCTTGTCACACTCTTTTGCACATGACCAAATGATTCAGCTACACTGAACTTATACTAGTTTTTTTTGTTTGTTTGTTTGTTTTTTTTTGGCTGAGGCAATTGAGGTTAAGTGACTTGCCCAGGGTCACACAGGTAGGGAATGTTAAGTGTCTGAGACCAGATTTGAACTCAGGTCCTCCTGACTTCGGGGCCAGTGCTCTACCCACTGCGCCACCTAGCTGCCCCTATACTAGCTATTTCTTAACACAGTACTCCACATCTACTTACTGGCTAATCATCCATACCTGCAATGTGATTTCTCAGTTTTGGTTGTTTTTTTTTTTTTTTTTTTTTTTTTTCCCAAGGCTCACCTGAATCATCACCATATGTAAGACTTCTTCTGTTTCTTCTATCTGCTTGAGCCTTTCTCTCTAAGATCACCTTCCTCTCTAAGATCATCTTCCTTTTAGTCGGTATATATTTTGAACACACCCACTCATTTACAAGTTGAATTTCCTGTAAGTTGTTGTAAGCTCCAGGAGGGCAGGAACCATTTTTGTATTTCTGCCTTCCTTTGTATTGAAAGCAAAGTGCCCGGTGCATAAAAAGCACCTAAATGATGATGAATGATTAATCCCATGGACTAAAATCCTTTGAGTAAAGTCAGCCCAGGAGAGATGAGGAACTCAGAAATTAAACTTTAACATTTATTTTTAAATTTTTGATTCCATCTTCTCTCCTCCCCTGAAACCCTTCCCTCGCCCAATGAAAACAAAAGCAATATGGTACCCATTGTGTGTGTGAAGTCATACAAAAAAAATATTTCTATTTATTTTTTTTCTTTTTTAAAACAATTTTTATTTTGAAAGAAACTCTAAAGAAAGGTAAACAATTTCAATGAGAAACAAAAACAGGAAACCGAAGACACTAATGTAAATCACAGAAAACATCAATTTAATTTTAACTTAGATTTTTTAAAAAAAGGTGTGTGATTTAAAAATCAAAGAACTGGAGCAGCTAGGTGGTGCAGTAGATAGAGCACCAGCCCTGAAGTCAGGAGGACCTGAGTTCAAATCTGGTCTCAGACACTTAACATTCCCTAGCTGTGTGACCCTGGGCAAGTCACTTAACCTCAGTTGCCTCAGCAAAATAAATAAATAAATAAAAATAAAAATAAAAAAACTGCAGTTATTCAGGATGTATGAGAGCAAAACACAGAAAGCAGAGCAGCTCAGTTCTTTGGTGGGTGGGGGTTCTGTGAAGGATATCTAAAATTAGAAAGGTCAGGAAAAAATGGCTAAATAGTCTATATATAAAATTAGAGTAAGACAGCACTAACCACTCTTGATTAATTCACTTGCTTTAAGATAAACTACATCCCCAGACACTTGAAAGAATTCATAGATGTGATTGTTGAACTACCATCAATGATTTCTAAAAGACTGTTTAAGAAAAATGTGCTGCAACCCTAGAAAAAGACAATTATTAAAACAAAAAAATCGGGAAAGAAAATATTTAAAGTACAGGCCAGTTAAGATGATTTAAATTCCTGAACAATTCTAGAACAGATTTTTTTTAAAAGATAGCTAGTGAACATCAATATAAATGGAAAAGAAAGCAGTGACAAATCTAGCTAGTTATGTCTTTAACAAGAATAGATCATGCTAGACTAACTCAATTT
Organism: Myrmecobius fasciatus; assembly: GCA_023553655.1. Lineage (NCBI taxonomy): Eukaryota > Metazoa > Chordata > Mammalia > Dasyuromorphia > Myrmecobiidae > Myrmecobius > Myrmecobius fasciatus. The sequence goes on from JAJPUD010000920.1 coordinate 202,878, forward strand.
GGTTTTTTTGAAAGGATTACTTAACTAACAGATCAACAGAATGCTATAAATATAACATTTAAATTTTTGTGAAATTTTCATAAATTATAACATTTTATTCTTATGGGAAAGAAAGATATGGTCTAGATGAGAATATATTTATTTGATTTGGAGCTTGCCAAACAGCACTCTTCAGTGAAGTACCACAGGGACCTGTGCTTGACTCTATGCTAATTAACCTTTTGATCAATTCTTTGAGTAAAGGCAGAAATGACAAGCTTATCAAATGTGCAAAATATAAAAGTCTATGAAGGATAGACAACACACTGGATGACATAAATGACCCAAAAATATTTTGAAACACTAGAAAGTAAGAACTGCTAGCATTTATATAGCACTTTACAATTTGCAATACATGTCACAAATATTATCACATTTGAACCTCATGACAGTCTATTATCTTCATTTCATCTCCCAGATGAGGCAATTAAGGCAGAGAGAAATTAAGTGATTTGGGAAAAAACAAACAAACAAGCAAACAAAAAAACACCACTAATAAGTGTCTGAAGCTATGTTTGAACTCAGACATTCTTGATTCTATGTTAAGTGTTCTAGCTATATCACCTAGCTGCATTACAATTCAACTTAATCTAAAAAGATGCAATTTCACAGGGGAAAAAATATACATTCTTACTTTTGAGTTCCAAAAAAATTAATTTTACAATGCAATTAGGAAATGTTTCTTATACATCAATTTATCTAAAAAAAGATTTTGAAGATTTTAGTGCAAGTTCAGTATGAGTGTGATATGGCAACTACAAAAGCTAGTGAATCTCAGGCTGCATAAAGAGAAGCATGATTTCCAAAAATAAGATGATGCTCATGACACACCACTTTCAGAATATTACTTTTAGCTCTGAATGCCACAATTTGGAAAGAATACTGATAAGATAGACAGCAAATAAGAGGACAACAAAGATGTTGAAAAGCTTTCAGTCTATGACACATGAATAATGGTTGAAAGAACTGGGGTTATTTAGCCTGGAGTAGGGAAGATTCATGAGGTAAAGAAGGGTTGTTTTCCAGTCATATCTGACTCTTTGTGACCCCATATGGGGTTTTCTTGGCAGAGACTTTGTGGCTTGCCTTCCTTCTCAAGCTCATTTTACAGATCAGGAAACTGAGACAAAAAGGATTTAGTGACTTGCTCTGGGTGATAGATAGTGTCTGAAGCTGGATTTGAACTCAAGAAGATGAGTCTTCCTGACTCCAGGCCCAATGTTCTATCAACCATGTCACCTAGCTGCAAAAAGTCTTTCATGGGGCAGAGAGATTAAGCTCAGTCTCTTTGGCTCCAGAAGGCAAAACTAAGAATGATGGGTGAAAGCTGCCAAGAGACTGACCTAAAATTAATATAAGGAAAAGCATGTTAAAATGTGAGCTATTTAAAAGTATAATTAGTTGTCTTGGATGGTGGCAGAGGGGTCTGGAGACAGAATAGTCATTTGAGTTCTAGAAAGTATTTTCAAATTTTTTTTTTGAAGTACAATTTGGATTAGATGGGTCCTAATAATGCCACACCTCAAAGTTTAGTGAGTCTGTGAAGTATCACACCAAGAACTTTTTATAAATTTCTTACTTCAAAATATGAAAACTATAACAATACTTATATTTTTCATCAAAATTTACTTAGCACGTATGCATTCGTTTGTATATTAAAAGTTAGAAACTATATTAAAATCTGAGGTCATTTTACTTTTAAATAGTACTAACAAAATCATACTTATAATGGATAAAATTAAGTATGAGTTTATTAATATAAAAACATGGGCTGCAGGAATTGATTGTATCACTTAAGACAAATATAGCAACACTTCAACAGATTCACTGGAGCAAAAGTCCCCTTTGAATTGATTGCAAAACATATGGATCTCATTATTTATTTAAGAGAAACCTGATTTTTTTAAATGAGCAAATCCTATTCAAAGAGATGACAAATAATATGAAACATCCTCCTAAAATATGTTCTTTCTCCTGTCATTTTTATTCAAGTCTTTCAAACACCAATTATTATCAAAGAATTGTAATTTGATTTGTCTCTAACCCCATTAGTACATGGCCAGGATGCTAAGCAAATTCTTCTTTCTTTACATACCTTTACTTGTTCTGCATGTCTTTCAGAAAATGAAGTTACTTCAAAGCACCACTGAGGTATGATGTCAAATGCTGGAACAGACCAGTCAAGGCAGGCGGCGCTGGTGAATGGATGAGCTGTTTGACTAAAAGATGGTAGAAGCCCCAAGCAGCTAGCAAGAACGGTAAATTCTTCTTCTTCCTTTTCAACATCAGACAGAAAATTTTCACATCATTTTGTGAAATATATTTCCTATTATATCAAAACCTGTATGTATCATCCTTGAATGTAGGATAGTAAAAGGTCAGTTTTTGGCAGAATTAAAATTAAAAATATATGCTCTGACCTGAAAGAATTTTTTTAAAAAAAAATCCAATATATGTATATATTTATACAATTATCACATTGCATAAGAAAAAAAAGAAGCAAAATAAAATGCAAGCAAACAATAACAAAAAGAGTGAAAATGCTATGTTGTGAACCACACTCAGTTCCCACAGGCTTTTCTCTGGGTATTAGATGACTCTCTTCATCACTGAACAACTGGAACTGATTTGAAACATTTCATTGCTGAAGAGAGTCATGTCCATCAGAATTGATCATCATATAGTCTTGTTGTTGCCATGTATGATGATCTCCTGGTTCTGCTCATTTTGCTCAGCATTATTTCTTGCAAGTCTCTCCAGGCCTCTCTGAAATCATGCTGCTGGTCGTTTCTTACAAAACAATAATATTCCCTAACATTCATATGTCATAATTTATTCAGCCATTTTCCAGCTGATGGGCATCCATTCAGTTTCCAGTTTCTTGTCACTACAAAAAGGGCTGCCACAAATATTTTTGCAACGTGGGTCCCTTTCCCTCCTTTAAGATCTCTTTGGGGGCGGAGCCAAGATGGTGGAGTGCAGACATGACTCTCTGTGCACTCCTTTGATCTTCCCTCAAACCAAGAGCAGATTAAGCCTGTGAACTGGTTCTGGAGTGACAGCTCCCCCAAATACTTGGAGTACAACACATTTCCATCAAAAATTACCTTGGAAGAACTCTGGAGCAGGTCTGTTTCGGACAGGCAGGGGACTGGGCGGTTTGCCGCACTCAGGAGGCAGCGATCATCTAGGGTGGGAGACCCAGGCTGGGACGGAGCATGGGGGATTCTAGGCACCCGGGAAGTCCCTGGGAGACACTTGGGCCACTTTGCTCTGATTGTGGGCAGGTACTTTGGCAGATCTGCCTTTGGTAAAAGGTGGATTGAGAACAACTGAGAATGCGGACCTAACCCGACCAGCTGAACCAGAAGTCAACTACGCGAACTGCCCCAGGGCAAATTGAAGCAGCTGCTGGTCTCCTGCTTTAAACAGACCCCAAGCTCTAAAAAATGAGTAAGAAACAGAAGAGAACTCTCACCACAGACAGCTTTTATGGAGAGAAAGATCTCTTTGGGATATAAGTCCAATAGAAACACTGCTGGGTTAAAGGGTATGCAGTTTTATAACTTTTTGAGCATAGTTCCAGATTGCTCTCCAGAATGGCTGGATCCGTTCACAGTTCCACCAACAATGCATCAGTGTCCCAGCTTTCCCACATCCCCTCCAACATTCATCATTATCTTTTCCTGTCATTTTAGCCAATCTGACAGGTGTGTAGTGGTACCTCAGAGTTGTCTTAATTTGCATTTCTCTGATCAATAGTGATTTGGAGCACCTTTTCATGTGACTAGAAATAGTTTCAATTTCTTCATCTGAAAATCATCTATTCATTTGACCTTTTATCAATTGGAGAATTTGAGTCAATTCTCTATATATTTTACAAATGAGGGCTTTATCAGAACTTTTGAATGTAAAAATGTTTTCCCAATTTATTGCTTCTGGAAGGATATTTTTTAATATTCAAAAATTTGATTATCTTAAAAATGCCAAAATTCATTGACATGAACTACTATAGTGGAAAAACATTACATAAAAGCCAAAATAATAAACAGCTCAAATATGCATCTCAGGACAAACATAGACTGGTGAAATACAAAGAAGACTTGGGATAGAACAGCAGTCCTCTTGGCATAATTCAAGAGGATGAAAGAAAAGACTCTAAGACAAGGTCTAACCCATGTGAAATACAAATATCTCCAGACTAATTATACAGAAACAGCAAGAAGGGAGGCCTTGGCCAGCTGGGTTTGACTAGAGGCTCAGCTGGAACCACAGGAACTTTCACTTCCCAGATAGTGTGGGAGAATCATGGATCTGAGTCCAGGAAGACTAAAAAATCTCTGCTGATTAGGGTAGTGTATTGCAAAAACAGGACCTTGGATGAGTAGGAACCAGCATACCTGGTTGAGTGCAGAAGCAGTGGGGCAGGGATCTGCTAGCTGTGGGCACTTGAAGGAGGGTGAAGGTTTTAATTTGGGGTTCCAGGTCAGAGGACAGCTGAATTGAAGTTAGAGACATCATCATCCTCCTCACTCTAGCATTAGAAGTGCTTATTTAAAAGAAGAACGAACCCAATCACAAAAATTTACTATGGGAATAAAGAATTCCACGTTTCATTTTTAGAAGAGGGGAGTGAAGTTAGAAAAAGCCTCTATTATCCCAAAGAATAATGTTAAATGTTTACCTGCCCAGAAAGAATTTGTAAAATAACTCAAAAAAGACTTCAAAAATCAAATGGAGGAAAAATAAATAAAAAATTAGAATCATCCAAGAAAAACAATAAGATAATGAAAAAAAAAGTTAACCAACTAGGAAAAGAAATGTAGAATCTTAAAGAAACAAATTCTTTGGCAATTAGAATTGGGCAAGGGAAAGCCAGAGAAAGTATAAGAGAACAAGAAATAACAAAATATAAAGAATGAAAAAATATAACAGAATGCGAAACATCTTATAAGGAAAAACAACATATCTGGAAAACAGACAAGAAGAGAAAATGCAAAAATAATTGGACTACCTGAAAGAATCTTGACACGATAATGCAAGAAATAATCAAAGAAAATTGTCCTGGAGTGATAGAATATGAAGGGAAAGTAGAAACAGAGAAAATCCACCAATCACCACCTTAAAGAGATCCTCTGAAGAAAACACATAAGAATATTGTTGCCAAATTTCAAAACCCCCAGATCAAAAATTTTGCAAGAAACAAAAGAAAAAAATTCAATTAGAATAACACAGGACTTATCAGCAGCCACAATAAATGACCGCAGGTTTTAGAATAATATATCCTGGCAATTAAAAGAATTAGGCCTGCGACCAAAAATATCATATCTATAATATTGAACAACAAAAAAAGGACATTCAAAGATCTTGCAGATTTTCAGGACTTTGTCTCAACTAAACCCAAACTTATTAGAAAATTCATGTGAGAGTCAATATCAAAGATTAATTTTAAAAAACTCAACATGGACGAAGCATTTATGTTTTATACATGGAAATGTATATCATATGTTTAAGATTGATACTAATAATTGGGTAGCTTAAAAGAAAGATTGGGTCTAAGTCAAAAAAGCAAAATTATGTAGATAAAGGTAAAAATAGTAATTTTGAGCCTTACAACAACCCTATTATAATACCCATTTGATAGATACAGAAATTGGGGCTAAGCAAGGATAAGTAACCTGACTGTAGTTATATGGAAAGTAAATGGTAGAGACAGAATTTGAAATCAGGTCTACTTGATTCCAAGCCCAGCACTCTAAAAAATAACTACCAAGATGCCTCTAAGTAGTAATAGTCTATCAGGATCAAAGGAAAGATACTACTTTTAGAGACTAAAAGTTTCTTTTTAGAAAATTCCACAGGGGATAACACATTTTCCTGAAAAATGTGGAAGAATATTTACTATTAGCCACTACAATAAGAAAAAGGTCAATTGAAGAAATGGAATTAGATCAAAACTGCTAAGTACATTAAGAAAGTTAGAGTTATAATAAAAATGTTTTCATCATTTGTTATCTAGTAGATATTCAACATGCATTTCACATTTGCTCCATTTTAGCATATCACCATATATGCTTTCTTTTTGCATAAATTCTATTTATTCAATCAGTTTCCAATATGTTTCTCAAGAAACATGTTTTATGTTTTTGATGTGGGAATTTACATTAAAAGACTGATATAAAATGCAAAAAAAAAAAAAAAAAGCATTTGTTAATGTTCTTTCTAGCTCAAATCACTTTATCTGTTTACATGTTATACTTTGTCCCAAGAATAACGCAAAATCTTTTTGTCATTTTATGTATGTACTTTGTAGTATTCTTTTTGTCATTTTATACAGATGAACTAGTCCAGTACCTTGTACGTATTAAATACTCGTTTGTTGAAAAGGAAAACAATCTCATCCACAATCTATTAACAATAGAATCCCTGTTCTGTATACTTTAATTGAAATTTTATCCAAAAAGAAAACCTGTATAACTGAGAAATGAGTAAGGAGCCAATTAACAAATTAGAGACAACATCTCAGGATACAAAAGGTTTATGAGAGACATATTTTTTTTTAATATATAAGTTGGACACAATACTCACTATGAAACACTTTAGCAAATATAAAGTATTATGAATTATTTTAACGAGAGGGGGAGGGAGGGAGGGAGAGAATCAGTCTAAACATAAGGATATTTATAGACAACAGGGAAGGAACCAATAGACAGGGTGAAGATTAGAAGGAGTAGGGATAATAGTGAGGCCAATTTGCTGGAGAAATACAGAGAGGATGAAGTCAAGGGTGAACCTAGAGGGATCTTCATCTGAGACCACAATGAAAAAGGAGAGAGCAGACAAGGATTTCTGAATGATAGCATATAAGGAAGAGAGAAGGGAGATTACACAGTTAATTTTTTTCAGTGAATGCATGAAGTGAGATGTCTTTGGCTTAGACTAAGGATTTGGGAGGTGATACAATTGAAGCATTCAGGAAACATGAGAGGATTTGAACTAGTCACTGTAGAAAGTAAAAAGTAAGCCAGGTAGGGTGAAGAAGAATGCTTATAACACGAAGCAGTGAAGGACAGTCCAGGTGAGATTATAAGCATAAATGTATAATGGGCCTGGATAGGACTGTTTAATGATTTCCTCAAGCTCTGTTCAGCAGCACATGAATATGTTTGAAGAAGTACAAGAAAATGGTTGAAGAAGAGTGGGGAATAAGAATTATTTCATCTTCCAGACCACAAATAGTGATTCTGAAAGCCTAAGGAAAAAACTAACAAGACTGGAGAGGGAAGAGTCATCAGTAAGAAGTCAGGTAACAGTGAAGATCAGAAGGTTTACAATGAAAAGAAGCTTGTTTATTATGGAGGAAGTATTCCAGAGGGCATGGTGAAAAGCACATGTATATTTGAAGTGGGACTTTGCTGACAGTTGAAATTAATGAATGAGGTTTGTACATAAACAGACAGAGCTCAGGATCACTGGGATGGGATAAAGAAAAGTGCTAACCACTTAACACTGAGTAGAGGTACAATATCAATAATAATTAGACTTTCCCAAACTCTGCCAATCATACCTGACAGCTTGGTAAATCTCCCCCAAAAAGGTGATGTTGAAGGAGGCTGGTAATCCTGAGAAAAGGTAAGCAGAACTGCTGTAAATATCTTTCTATGTTATCAGGAGACCAGGCAATAGGGTTAACCTAAGGTAGAAAAAACATTTTTTTAAATTAGAAATCTTACTTGATAATATAGGGGTTGGGGATAGGGAAGAAGTTGTGACTGTGATTTCACTGGTGAAGGGAACTCTTATTGTGGGAACTTCTTTTACTGATGCAAATCAGCAAGTTACCTGCAATTTACAGTCTCATTTAGAAAGTCCCTGAGGCACAGAGAAGTTAAAAAATTGCTCACCTGGGTGGTATAAACTTAAACATCTCAGGAAATAAAATGTGGTAACAAAAATACAATTGTTTAACTACTAATAATGATATTTGAAATCTGTGGAAAATGTATACCATTCCAAGTTCTTCAGTTTCTCCTTCCAGGTACAGCTTCCCTTTAGACAGTTCACTTATCACAAGGCTCAATAATACCTCCCAAGACTTTTCAGCATTGCATGTATTCTAGAAGAAATGAAAATAAAGTATTAATTGAACTAGTAATTATAATTTAAGCCATAAAATTTGTTCTGCACTGATCAATGTTTTCAGTAGAATTAAACTGTGATTGCATTTTAATTCTAAACAAATTAACTTCCCTTTCTTGAAAATTAGATAACACACCAGATATATTATGCTTAAAATAAAAATGAAAAGGATATGCTGCAAGTTAAGCATTCTCTTTCACCCTAATAAAAATACATATAATTAGTATAAATAGTTCAGTTTGTATGTTAACTATTTTATATTAATATTAATTTTACAAGTAGAAAAAATAGAACTGTAATCTATAAATTTAGATGCAGGAAATATATTTATCAAATATATATAATACATATTTTTACAACTTTAGGGCTATAGGGGACTCATGTGAATTTTAATAAAGTATAAACTGGATAGGAAATAAATGAACCAGGCTATACACTGTTGTACCAACAACAAAAAGACAGTATAAAACAATATAAAAACAAAATGTAAGTAATGAGGAGTCATCATTGATTTTTCTTCCTCTTCCTCCAAGCTAAGCCTCTACCACAGAATTTTGCCACTATCTATATACTGCCTTATATTCTATACTATTGCTTCATATATGTTAAATATTACTTTCACAATAAAACACAGCATTGTTCATGTTTCAATTTACAGCACAGAACACCTTTTGAATATTCATTCAATAAATTCTAGTTGATTAATGAAATCTACTCATTACTAGATTTTGTTGATATTGGTTATCATCATACTAGAACCTTGCCAGTTTAATCCTCATTTGAAATTTCCTTCTATTAGACCTACAGATGTAGTCTGGAGCCAGGCTGTAAATTACAGGAGTTTTTATTGGCTCTTTGAGGCCAAATGGAAGCTACTGGAGCTTATTTAGCAGAGGAGTAACATCATTATGAGTTTTAGGTATACTAATTTAGCATCAATGTGAATAAGGTATTAAAGAAAGGATCAAACTCAAAGTGGGGGACAATAATCGGGAAAGGAAGATGTGAGTGGAGAGCAGGAAATAGATTTGGGAGATATTAGGAAACAGAATTGAGAAGACTGGGAAAGAACAGAAATAGGGAATGAGGAAGAGTAAAGATTTAAGAATGACATAAACATGTATAATTGAGTATAAATCGAGTAACTGAAAGTATAGTGGTGCCTGAATCTGAAATTACTAAAGGATATCCAATTCAAAATGTACAATAAGAAAGTGATGATGGAAGGCTGGAGCTAAGAAGAAACCAGAGTTAGAGATTAAGATCTGTAACTGGTATAAAGATTAAATCTATGGAAAATTAGGAAGTCAATAAATGAAATTGTAGAGAGAAAAGAAGATGGCTCAGGACATCATTTTGCTGTATAACCACAGTCATGGGGAAAGAGAGAATGATGACCCACCAAAGCAGAATTAGAGGAAGCAATCAGATAGAGAGAAGAAGCAAGACGAAAACTATTATAAAAATCCAGAGAGGAGAAAGAATATAAGATGAACAAGCTGGTCAGCAGTGTCAATTGCTATAGAAGAAGGTCAGGGAAGAGGAATGACCATGAAGTTTAATAATTAACAGGGCACTGTCAACTCTGGAGTGAGCAGTTGCACTTAAGTGAAAAGATCAAAAGCCAACTGCAAAGAGCGGAGAAGGGAGAAAGGAGTAAAAGTAAAAACACTGAATTTAGACAGCTTTTTTTCCTAATAGTTTGGCTGACAAAAGGAAGCAAAATAGAAGAAAAGAGCTTGAGAGTATGATGAGGTTTAATGAGAGCTTTTTAAGAATGGAAGAGACTTGGCATATTTACAGGCAGCAGCGAAAGGACCAATAGATAGAGACTGAGGATAAAGAGGGAGATGATTTCCAAAGCTAACTCCAAGAGAATTTAAAGAATATATAACCAAGAGTAGAAGAAATGGCAAACTGAAAGTTAATTTTCACTTTATTTTTCTTGTTCCTCCCTTTTTTTGGAAGTATGGTAAATAGGGAAATATTTTGCATGATTTCGAATATATGATGGGCATTATACTGCTTGCCTTTTCATTCGTGGGGTTAAGACGAAGTGGGGGAGAATTGGGGATCCCAAATTTAAAAATTAGTGCTAAAAAACCTTTAAAAAAATAAGAAAAAGTGCCAGTCTTGGCAAGGAAAGGAGCCACTACTTCATTAAAAACCAGAGTAATGAAGGAGAGAAAGGGTTCAAGGAGTTCTGATTTGTAGAAAAAGATAGTTCAGAGTGAATATCCTCTATTTCTCTATACAAAATGAGACAAAGTTCTCTTTGAAGATATTGGGGTGAATTGGTAGTGAAACTGCCTGGTTTTAACTCCAGTGAAAAGAGGGTCTTCCCAATATAAGCTCATTACTTCTAATATCATCACAAATCAATCTCAAGATTGGATACTACTTCCCTCAGTCTCCTAAAGAGTCTTCTGGAGAAGTGGAGAGTGGAGTACAAAACTTCACTCAAAGCTTTTCTTTATAAAGGGAAAAATCTGTACTCTAAACTCATTCCCCCTTTGCATCTGCAGCTCAGCCTGGTTTCAGCAGTCTTCTTTGGAACTGAATTCCCTCTGTTGTCTGTCCTCTCCCTCTGCCTGTACCTCTCTCCCTTCAAACCCTGACTTCTCATACTCCTTTTGTGCATTATCTTCCTTGTTATATTTTAAGCTCCTTAGAAGTAAGGACTGTCTTTCTTATTTGTATATCAAGTACTTAGTACATTGCCTGGTATTTTAAAATATTTCTTGAATTGAATTGAATGGAAGTTGCAAAGAGGCAGATTAGGCTTGATTTAAGGAAAAACTTCCTAAGAATTAGAGCTATCTAAAAGAGGAAAGAGCTATCTGAACTTCACTTCACTAAGGCCCATCTGTCAGAAATATTGTAGGTATAATTTGAACTAGCTGGCTTCTGAATTCCCTTGGAAATCTGATATTCTAAGATGAGTATTTGGCCAAGCAAGAGAAACAGTTTCCCAATTAGTCTGTGCCCTTTTATAGTAGGATTATAATTGAGAGTTGGAAGGGCTATTAAAGGACATCAAGGCCAACCCATCTCCCTAACTTTATAAGGAAACTAAGGTTCAAAGAAGCTAGGTTATTTGCTCAAGGTCATATATGTAGCAGGACCAGGAGTTCACACAATCATCCAAGATTCTAACTTAGTTCATTCACTTGCAAATCCAGCACTTTCCCACTACACTACATATAATGCCTCTTTGTTTTCAATCCATCCTTAACATTACTGCCAACTTCCTAAATATGCAATTCTGATAGTATTAATTTTCACATAAAGATAAAGATAAAGATTAAAATACCTAAAACCTGAGCTAGAGAGCACATTCTCAAATCTCAGTCTGTTGAAGTCTAAGTCTTATACATTCAAGGTAACACTCAAATGCTAACTCCTATTAGAAAAGATCTCTTGTTCTTCTGAATTCACACAGAATTTTGTTTAAATTTTTCTTACACATTATATTCTATTTTGTGAATATATCTCATGTCTCCTATTAGATTAATGTTTTATCTTGATGTTTTTTATCTCTGTAGTCCATCAGTACTTAGCATAGTAGTTTTTCTATGACACAATTTATAAATGTTTCCCGAATTTGAATTTTTTAAATAAAAGGACTTCTAACAGAAAGTCTAATATAGAATATAATTTGAATCCAATGAAAAGTTAATTTAATTGGTAGGATTAGGTCTCATAATCACTTATGCTAACATATCTATACAAAATATTTACTATTCATGACCTGAAAATTATAAACTACTTTTGTCAATGAAATTTGAAAATCCATGTTTCTTTACTTAATGTTGCAAACACTATACTGAATTCTCTGTTGTCTGTCCTCTCCCTCTGCCTGTACCTCTCTCCCTTCAAACCCTGACTTCTCAGACTCCTTTTGTGCATTATCTTCCTTGTTATATTTTAAGCTTCTTGGAAGTAAGGACAGTCTCTTTCTTATTTGTATATCAAGTACTTAGTACATTGCCTAGTATTTTAAGATACTAATATCTACAGATGAGAGATGACTATATAGTCCATATTCTATTTTGGCAGAGATGAAGGAGTACTATTATTATTTCCTTGAGCTATTTATTTCTCCAGACCACTTTGTTTGCATTCAAGAATATTAATTATTATTGCTACAAGACATTGACTGGCGGGCCAAAAAAATGCACAAGTTGACAAAATGGGGAAAATAAAAGTTTATAAAAAAACAGGCCAAACAAAAATCAATAAAATCATGATACAGCAAGAAATATTAGGACAAAATCAAAAGATTGAAACAGAAAAAAAACAAAAAAAAATCTGATATCAAATAAATAGGTCATTACCTAAAAACCAGAACAATAAAACTGAACACTGGACACTATAGCCTGAACACTATAGATCAGAAAAAAAAAAATCATAAGTGAAAACTTCCCCAATTTACTAGAACCAGAAGGTAAGGTAAAGACAGAATGAGTCCAGAAATAACCTCCTCAATGAACCTTAAAAGGAAAAGTCATTGGCAAATCTCAATAATGTCATAAGCAAAATTAAAAGCTCCAATAGAAAAGAAAAATAAAACATCTAGTACCAAGGGATCATATTCAGTATGTGATATAAAATCCTATATGACACCTAGTAACTTTTCCTAAAAACCAGAGGGGATCTTGGAATACAATATTACAAAGCTTATAACCAAAAATAATAACACTCTGCAAAGAAGAGTATAATTTTACACGCGGAAAAAAGGACCCTTAATAGAGAACTTCTAAGCATTTCTAGTGAAAAGATCAGAGCTTAGTAGGAATTCTGAAGTGCATACACAAGAGTCTAAAGAAACCCAGAAAAACATTTGAGCAACTGCAAATAAAAGTATGATGATACACTACAAATGTTCCAGCAAGGGCGAGAAAAAAAAAAAATGAGGAATAAAAAAGAGAAATATACCATGGAAGAAAGGGGTAGAACTTGCTATTTCTTCCAATTGGGATGAGTAAGGAGACAGTGGGGAATGGGCATCAGAATTTTTGTTTTACATATATATACATATATGTATGTATATACATATATATTTATACCTCAAAAGCAACACAGAAATAATTGGGTATGGAAAAGATGGTTAAGAAGAAAGATAATCCTGTGCATCCCTTTTGATCCAGCAATACCACTGCTTGATCTACATCCCAAAGATATTTTATTTTAAAAAGGAAAAGAACCTATTTGTACAAAAATATTTATAAAAGCTCTTTTTTTTTTTTTTTTGTGATGGCCAAGAATTGAAAATCAAGGGGATAACCATCAATTGGGGAATGGCTAAACAAGTTGTGGTATATGATTGTAATGGAATATTATTATGCTAAAAGAAATAACAAGCAGGGATAGAGAACTCCGGGGGTGGAGCCATGGTGGCAGAGATCAGACAGGAGTCTCTGTAACCTCCTCTAACCTTCCCTCAAACCAACAACATATGAAGCCTCTAGACTGATTTTGAAGCAAAAAAAATCCACAACATCTGGAGGACAACACGATTCTAGAAGAAGATACTCTGGAAGAACTTCAAAACAGGTCTGTTTTAATTGGGCAGGGGGATGGTGTGCTGAACCCAAACTGCAGCACAGGGAGACCAGGGCAGGGAGGTGGAGCAGGGAGCTGGAACAGGAGTCTGAACAGGAGTCGAAACAGGAGTGGGAGCGTTGTGCTTTTCACACACCTAGGAGTCTTCTGGGGGCCTCTTGGGCCAATCTGTCCTGATGGTGGGCAGGTAGTTTGGAGGGTCTGCCTTTTGTGGGGGGTAGATTGTGAACCACTGAACCCCTGATGAGCATCAGACCTAGCTGCCATTACACAGCACCCTAGGGTGATCAATCAATCAGCTGGACTGATCAGCACCTGAAATAATTCAATCAGCAGAACTGCACAGTACCTGAAATAATTCAATCAGCAGAACTGCCCCAGGGTGAACTAAAGCAGAACTGCCCAGCACCTGACATAATTCAATCAGCAGAACGGCCCAGTACCTGAAATAACTCAATCAGCAGAACTGCCCCAGGGCAAATTAAAGCAGCTGTCCCACCTTTGCCTTAAACAGACCTCACACCTTTAAAAAAAAAAAATGAATAAAAAAACCAAAAAGAGCTCTCACCACAGACAACTTTTATGGAGAGAGGAAGAACAGACCTCAAATCCTGAGGCCCCTAAAGGTAAAACAACTCCAGAAAAATCCCCAAAGAGAGACATAAACTGGTCTCTATGTCACAAGGCTTTCTTTGAAGATTGCATAAAAAATCTTAAAAGAGAGTTAGAAGAAACATGGGGAAATGAAATGAGATCACTGCAAAATAAAATAGAAAAAAATGGAAAAAATGGAAAAAGAATGCAATAAACAAAAAAATGTAATTGGTCAATTGCAAAAGGAACTAAAAACAGTAACTGAAGAAAATAAGACATTAAAAATTAGAATCGAACAGCTGGAAATGAATGACTCATCAAGACTTCAAGAATCAGTCAAACAACAAAAAAAAAAAGAGTGAAAAGATAGAGAAAAACATGAAATATCTCATAGGAAAAACAACTGACCCGGAAAATAGATCTAGGAGAGACAATCTAAGGATTATAGGGCTTCCTGAAAGCCATGATGAAAAAAAGAACCTAGACACTATCTTCCAGGAAATCATAAAAGAAAACTGCCCTGATATTTTAGACCCAGAAGGCAAAATACTCCTTGAAACAATCCACCAATTACCTCCTGAAAGAAACCCAAAAATTAAGTCCCCCAGAAATATCATGGCTAAATTCCAGAACTATCATACCAAGGAAAAGATATTACAAGAAGCCAGAAAGAAACAATTTAAATATCGGGGAGCCACAATTAGGATCACACAGGACCTAGCAGCTTCTACTTTGAAGGATCAAAGGGCCTGGAATCAGATATTCCGAAGGGCAAAGGAGCTTGGATTACAGCTAAGAATAAGTTACCCAGCTAGAATGAGCATTATCTTCCAGGGAAGAAGATGGTCATTCAATGATATAGGAGAATTTCACCTATTTCTACTGAAAAGACCAGAACTGAACAAAAAATTTGATCTACAAACACAGAACACAAGAGAAACATAAAAAGGTAACAAGAAAAAAAAAAACCTCTTGAGAACTATATGTTATAGATACTTATAGAATGAGGGTTGATTTTATGAATCTATTGTTACATTATGATTATGATATGATTACTGTGATTTTATTATTATTATGATAAGATTATTGTGATTTTATGATTATTATGATATGAGAAACTGAAAAAGAAATTAGAGGTAGAAAAGGGATAACACTGGAAGAAGAAAAAAAGGAGTTAAATAAGGGAAATTACATCACATGTAGAGGCAAAGAAAACCTATAATGATTGAGGGGAAAAAAGGGAGGGGAATGAGAATTGGGTTAATCTCCATCTCATCAGATTTAGCTCTGAGGGAATAATAGACATACTTATAAGGAAATAGGAGGGAAAGGGGGAAAAAGGGGTGGGTGGGGCTCTAAAGGGGAAGGATTGTATGAGGGAAGTGGTTATCAAAAGCAAAATAGTAGGGAGGAGGGAAAGGGGATAAGAAAGAAAAAAGCATAAGCTAGGGTAAAGAAGATGGCAGGAAATACAGAATTAGTTATTTTTAACTGTGAATGTGAATGGAATGAACTCTCCCTTAAAGCAGAAGCAGATAGCAGACTGGATTAAAAACCAGAATCCAACAATATGCTGTATACAAGAAACACATCTAAAACATAGAGATACATACAGGGTGAAGGTAAAAGGCTGGAGCAGAATCTATTATGCTTCAGGTGAACAAAAAAAAGCAGGGGTAGCAATCCTGATCTCAGACCAAGTAAAAGCAAAGATAGACTTAATTAAAAGAGACAAAGAAGGAAATTATACCTTCCTAAAGGGTACCATAGATAATGAAGCAATATCAACACTAAACATATATGCACCAAGTGGTATAGCATGGAAATTCCTAGAGGAAAAGTTCAGAGAGATACAATAAGAAATAGGCAGCAAAACTATAATAGTGGGAGATCTCAACCTCCCTCTCTCAGAACTTGATAAATCAAACCACAAAATAAATAAGAAAGAAGTTAAGGAGGTAAACAAAATGTTAGAAAAGTTAGGTATGATAGATCTTTGGAGGAAATTAAATGGAGACAAAAAGGAGTTTACTTTTTTCTCAGCAGTCCATGGAACTTTGATTTTTTTTTCTTTTTTTTTTGCTGAGGCAATTGGGGTTAAGTGACTTGCCCAGGGACACACAGCTAGGAAGTGTCTGAGACCAGATTTGAACTCAGGTCCTCCTGACTTCAGAACTGGTGCTCTAACCACTGTGCTATTAGAATTAATCCACAACTTTAGCAAAGTTGCAGGAAAGTTGCAGGATACAGAATAAATCCACATAAATCATCAGCATTTTTATACATCACCAACAAAATGCAACAGCAAGAGATACAAAGAGAAATTCCATTCAAAATAACTATTGATAGTATAAAATATTTGGGAATATATCTGCCAAGGGAAAGTCAGGATCTATATGAGCAAAACTACAAAACACTCTCCACACAAATAAAGTCAGATCTAAATAATTGGAAAAACATTAAGTGCTCTTGGATAGGTTGAGTGAATATAATAAAGATGGCAATACTACCTAAACTAATCTATTTATTTAGTGCTATACCAATCAAAATCCTAAGAAATTATTTATCTGACCTAGAAAAAATAACAACAAAATTTATCTGGGAAAACAAAAGGTCAAGAATTTCAAGGGAATTAATGAAAAATGAAGGTGGACTAGCTGTACCAGATCTAAAACTATATTATAAAGCAGTGGTCACCAAAGCCATTTGGTAATGACTAAGAAATAGAGTAGTGGATCAGTGGAATAGGTTAGGTTCACAGGACAAAACACTCAATGACAATAGTAATCTAGTGTTTGATAAACCCAAAGACCCCAGTTTTTGGGATAAAAACTCACTATTTGACAAAAACTGCTGGGATAATTGGAAACTAGTATGGAAGAAATTAGGCACTGACCCACACCTAACACCATATACCAAGATAAGGTCAAAATGGATTCATGTCTAGGCATAAAGAATGATATTATAAACAAATTAGAACAATGTAGGATGGTTTACCTCTCAGACCTGTGGAGGGGGAAGGAATTTGTGACCAAGAAGAACTAGAGGTCATCATTAATCACAAAATAGATAAGTTTGACTATATCAAGTTAAAAAGTTTTTGTACAAACAAAATGAATGCAGACAAGATTAGAAGGGTAGCAGTAAACTGGGAAAATATTTTTACATCCAAAGGTTCTGACAAAGGCCTCATTTCTAAAATATATAGAGAATTGAATCAAATATATAAGAATTCAAGCCATTCTCCAATTGATAAATGGTCAAAAGATATGAACAGACAATTTTTCAGATGAAGAAATTGAAACTATTTCTGGTCACATGAAAAGGTGCTCCAAATCACTAGTGATCAGAGAAATGCAAATTAAGACAACTCTGAGATACCACTACACACCTGTCAGATTGGCTAAAATGACAGGAAATGATAATGATAACTGTTGGAAGGGATGTGGGAAAACTGGGACACTGGTACATTGTTGGTAAAACTGTGAACGGATCCAATCATTATGGAGAGTAATTTGGAGCTATGCTCAAAAAGTTATCAAACTGTGCATACCATTTGACCCAGCAGTGTTTCTACTGGACCTATATCCCAAAGAAATTTTAAAGGAGGGAAAGGGACCCACATGTGCAAAAATGTTTGTGGCAGCCCTTTTTGTAGTGGCAAGAAACTGGAAATTGAAAGGATGCCCATCAATTGGAGAATGGCTGAATAAATTATGGTATATGAATGTCATGGAATATTATTGTTCTGTAAGAAACGACCAGCAGGATGATTTCAGAGAGGCCTGCAGAGACTTGCATGAACTGACGCTGAGTGAAATCAGCAGAACCAGGAGAACATTATACACAGCAACAAGACTATAGGATGATCAATTCTGATGGACATGGTTCTCTTCAACAATGATGTGAACCAAACCAGTTCCTATTGTTCAGTGATGAAGATAGTCATATACATCCAGAGAGAGGCCTGTGGGAACTGAGTGTGAACCACAACACAGCATTTTAACGCTTTCTGTGAATATTTCCATGCATTTTGTTTTCCTTCTTAGGTTGTTTTTCCTTCTTCTCTTTCTAGATCTGATGTTTCTTGTGCAGTAAGATAACTGTATAGATATGTATACATGTATTGGATTTGTCATATAATTTATCATATTTAGCATGTATTAGATTACCTGTCATCTAGGGCTGGGGGGGTGGGAAGGAGGGGAAAAGCTTGGGAAAAAAAAAGTTTTTGCAAAGGT
>JAJPUD010000920.1:221855-249890 GCA_023553655.1 Myrmecobius fasciatus
TTTGCTTTTTTGCTGAGGCAATTGGGGTTAAGTGACTTGCCCAAAGTCACACTGCTAGGATGTGTTAAGTGTCTGAGGCCAGATTTGAATTCAAGTCTTCCTGACTTCAGGGCTGGTGCTCTATCCACTGCGCCACCTAACTGCCCCTAATACCATTCTTAAAATGCAAAAAACAGCTATATCAAATGAAAAACCAGTCGTATGGAAAAAAAAGAAGATAATGGTTGACCACTGTCCTTTCTTCTCAAAAAGGACCAAAATGATGTCCCTATGTTAGAGTTGAGTTACAATGTGTCTGACTATGGCTGATCAGACCAATCTAAGCTTGGAATGCTCTGTCACAGGTCAAACACAAATAGTCCATATGAACATTTGGGGCAGACTCTCTAACTTTGAGCATCTCACATTTCTTCTGAGCTACTTCAATTCTGCTTTGCTCCTAGAGCACAACACCACTGTGATACGGGCACGCCATGGTGGGTGTTCCTGTGCCAGTATCTCAATTCTAAAGTTCTTAAGAGAGACCTTGAGAGTATCCTTGTATTTTTTTTCCCACTGTGTGAATGCTTTCCCTGTGTCAATTGGCAAGTACACATTTGGCATTCCAACACTGTGGGCAGCCCAGTAGAGTTATGTTCTCTGCAGTAGGGTTGGAATGCTTGGCAGTTTAGTTCAAGAAAAGACCCCAGGCTCTGGTATCTCTTTCTGCCAGGGGATCTTCAAAATCTTCCTAAAACAATTAAGATGGAAGTAATTCAGTTTCCTGGCAGGGCACTGTACACTGTCCAGATTTCACAGGCATACCCCAATGAGGTGAGCACAATGGCTGTGAAGACCTTAGTTTAGTAGTCAGTCTAAGATCTCTTCTCTCCCTTTTCCTTTGGAGACTCCCAAATACTGAATTAGATTTGGTTATGCATATGTCAATCTCATTACAATGTGGACATCCCTGGAAAATATACTGCCAGGGTGAGTGAACTTAATATCCATAGCATTCAAAATCCCTCCATTTGCTATAACCAATGTTTCCCCATATAGATAGTCTAGTGCTGGCTGATGGAAGATCTGTCAGGCCAAAATTAGCACAAGCATCAGAGAACAGAGACATTCTTTGTTACATCTCAGCTTCAGAGGCTGCAAACAAAAAACTCTCCCTCCACTTTAGTTTTTTGGCTTCTAGTTTTTTCAAGTACAGTACAGTACAGTACTGACTTTTGTTTCCATGAGGGAATAGGTGAAAGTAAACAGACCTACTAGGGTCAGGGGAAGGGAGAGGAGGAACAAAGAACTGGAATCCAAGAAAACCTTGATTGTGTTAGATGACTGAGGAATAAATGAACAAAGTGCAGTATATGAATGTAATGGAATATTACGGCATCATACATAAAACCCCCAAAAGAATGACTTACAAGTATCTTGGGTACTGTGACCTGATACAGAACAAAATTAACAGAATGCAAAGAAAAAATTATTGGTGCAATTGGGATTGTGACTTGCTGAGGGTCACAAAGCTATTAAGTATCTGAGGTTATTTTAGAATTCAGGTCCTCCTGACTCTAGGGCCACTGCTCTATCCACTGTCACCTAGTTGGTAAAGAAAAAAAAAAATTACAACAAGCCAGAAACATTATAAAGAAAAACAACTTTGAAAAACTTAAGAATTCTGATTAATTCATTGATCAACCATGTTTCCAGAAGACCTATGATGAAGTAAGTTATGCATAAGCTGATAAAGAGACTAAGACTTTTGGACAAGCTAATGTGTATTCAATTTTCTTGACTATAATTTTACAAAGTTTTTTTTAAAAACCTTTTTCAGAAACATCTGCATCCAGAGAGAACTGTGGAGACTGAATGTGAATCAAAGCATAGTATTTTCACCTTTTCTTTGGTGGTGATGGTAGTGGTGTGTGTTTGTTTTTTGTTTTCTTTTTCAAGTTTTTTTTTCCCCTTTTGATCTGATTTTTCTTACACAGCATAACAAATATGGAAATATGTTTAGAAAAATTGCACGTTTAACCTATAGTGAAATGTTTGCTCTCTAGGGAAGGAGGAAGGGAGGGAGGAAAAAAGCTGGAACATAAGGTTTTGCAAAAGTAAATGTTGAACTATCTTCACATGTTTTTGGAAAAACAAAAATCTATTATAAAAAATTTAATCTCAAAAAAAAACTTCTCTCACATTTAACTGAAGGAAAAAAGAGAGTTGACTAATGCCAAAAGAAGTCACAAATATTTTTAAATGCATAGAAGAGAGCAAAAGGGAGTATAGACAAGCAGTGTAATTTTTAAAGTTTATGTATATGTATATATAAAACATATTTTACATATAATTAAGTAAAGAATATGAAATGGATATTTATGCTTTCATGTAGAGTCTTTTTGTACTTTATTTTATGTAGAAAAGTGATTTTTTTAATGTTTAGGTTTATAATAAAAAATAAAAGTTAAAACAAGTTAGCAAGGTGGTCTAATATTTTTTCTTTTATAGTAAATTATTCTTCATTTCTCTAGTATATTTATTTAAAACTATTATATATATGTATATTTATATATATGTATATTTATATATATATACTTATATAAGTACCTATAAACACATATATACATTTGTGTATAGATACATATGCACACATATGCACACGTATAGGCTCAGGCTGTTCCAACAGATAATAAAACATTATTTGTTATTTTGTTAAAATATAGAATAGAAGACAATTACTTGACTTGCTTTAATGATAATTTTATCTTTAAAGAGAGAGAAATTGAGTAGACATTCTTTTCTGGATTTGATATTCCCCAAAGTTAGGGACTGGTTGCAAATGATGGTAACTGGTATGACTATCCTCTCCTATAGCTTGTGATAGAGAGATAGAGAAAAGCTGAGAAGGACCCTAGAGTTGGGGAAAGCAGATTTCTAATGACTCAGAGGAAAGGTAAGTATATCCTAAATGGAAAACTTTCAAAAATAGAAGACACAAAAGATAACAATTTTGATAAGGAGAAAAACTAAGAAATCTCTGAAAAGACCAGTGTGGATACAGAGAAAATTCACCACTCAACTTAGATTTGTAAAAAGATTTTGTACAAAGAATTCTTAGTACCTTCTGCTACCATCATTGCAGAAGTAGAAAGAGGATTGATTTCACAGGATTGGGAACAATTTTGTATTTTCCCTCAATTCAAAGATTGCTATAATTAAGACTTCACTGGCAACTGGCTAGTCTACTGGTAATAAACTTTTCCATATTTGGGTAGACTGGTCCTTGGAAATAAAACTTATTTGCCAGATCTTTACCTCTTGCACGCCACATAGAAGTAGAGAGCAAAAATTATGGAATATGTGGAAATGTAAAAAAGACAGAACAAGCAAGGTAACACAATATTGTTAGAACAGTAACAATAATGCTAAATATTAGAATGAGCTAAACCTGGCAAAGAAAACTAGCAACAATAACACCAAAATGTTTTTTATATATTAAGGAAAATCAAAAAAAGCAAAAGAACCACTTTTGAGGATGGATATGATAGCCAACAAAAGAGATAAGGCACAGATGCTTGATTCTTATAGTTCTCTTTTGTCTGCCAAGAAATATATAATTTTGGATCAGAAAAGAAAAAAAAAATTATTAACAAGGAGTTGATTACCTCCTCAAAAGTAAGAGGGCACTTAGCTTTAATTAAATCAAAAACAGCTAACTGCTCTTTTACTAGTCCAGATTAACTGCATCTTTAGCTGCTGAAGGAACTGCTGGATATGAATGTTGAACCACCTACTGATTATATGCAAAAGGCTGTAGAGACAGGACAGATACCACAGAATTATAGAATTGAAAATATCTCCGTTTTCAAAACCAGTCAATCAGTCATTGTTCACTTATCTGAATACTATATGCCAGGAATTGTACTAAGTGATTAGGGAACATGAAAGAAAAAGTAAAAACATCCCTATTCTCAAAAAGCCAACATTCTAATAGAGAAGACAACACATGTAAATTAGAAAATGCAAGATAAATACTAAATAGAGGGAAGGTAACATTAGAGGATATGGAACCAGTAGCTGGAGACACTGAAGAGAAGGAGGTCTCTTAGAACAGGTGGGGTTTGAGATAAGTCTTAAAGGAAAGAAAGAATTACAAGAATGGGAGGATGGGAGCAAAAGCATTCTAGGCAAAGAGAGCAGTCAATGCAAATGAAGGTTTGGGAGAGAAGAAAATTAATTCTATTTTAGATGTGTGTTTGATATGCCCATTTGACAGGCAATTAGTGGTACAGAATGGAAGCCCGGAAGAGAGACTAGGTCTAAATAAATCTATCTGAAAACCATCTGCATAGAGAAAACAGAATCCTTAAAGGCTGAGAGATCATTAAGTGAAAGACTATAGAGGCAAAAGAGAAGAGGCCCTAAGACAGATCTTTGAACAAATCCAATAGTCAGTGGGTGAAACACATGGAAATTCAGCAAAAGAGCTTAAGAAGAAGTCAGACAAGTAGAAGTAAGAAAGAAAAAGTTATAAAAGCTTAGAGAGGAGTAGGTATCCAGCTGAAGAAAAGGATCAACACTGTCAAATACTGCACAGAGGTCAAGAATAAAGATAAAAAAAAGGCCCCCCCCAAAAAAAAGTCACAATTAAGAGATCACAAGGAGGTGGAGCCAAGATAATGAATGGTGGAGAGCAGTGCAGTGAGCTCCTCCATAAATGGGACCAAACAGGTCCAGAAAATGCACTAGATTGAGTCCTGATGACAAAACCTAAAAAAGTTAATGAGTCCTTTGTCCAACCCAGCTTGGCATAGGAAGAAAGTTTTGGGGTCTGTTGATAAGCTGAAATCAATTTGGAACTCACTTTGCATGAGTATTTCAGGGAAAGTTCAGGGAAAGAGGTATCAAATACTCAAGTTGGAATGAGCAGGGGACCTGCACCCAGGGGCAGCTTGCTGGGAAAGGAGCCAATTTAGCAGCAGTAGTAGCAAAGCAGTGTGGCTCAGACCCCCAAGCCTACTATTTAGCCCAGCCTGCAGAAGAATAACCAAAGAAGTAATCTCAGACCAAAGAGAAGCCTATGATTTAATAGCAGAACTAGAAATATCCAACTAGTTATAAGAGGCTGAGTCCAGCAGCAGTCTACTTTGCTCAAAACCAAGTTAAGAATTCACAAAACTCAGTCAGACTTTGCCCTGGATCAGATCACTTTGGGAGCACTAAAAGTATATAGATCTCCAGTCTGTCCCAGAGATCCTGGGAACATTCAGTATTCCAAGAAAGCAACAACACCATCAGCCAAGACTTTCTAACACCATGACAGGAACATTCAACAAACAAATCTATAATAAGAGAATTGCCTCTAAAATAGTTACAAGCGTAAAGACTCAGAGAAAAACACAGCTTAGCCACAAATTCAACTAAAATTCCTGGAAGAGATGTGGCATGATTAAAAAAAAAAAAAAAAGAGTTTTGAAGTATTTTTATAAATGGTAGTACTTAAGAAAAAAATTGAAAAAGAAATGAGAGCTCTGAAAGAATTAAACATGAAAATTACAACTTAGTACAAGAGATACAAAATCTGACACAAAATCCAATTTTTGCTAAAAATTAGAATGAACCAAATAGAAGTCGATAACTCTGCGCAATAAGAAATTTTAAATCAAAAATCAAAATACTGAAAAAATAGAAGAAATGTAAGATATCTAATAGTAAGAATAAATGACCTGGAAAACAGACTGAGGAAAAAGAATTTTAAAATTACTGAAATACCTTAATGTCATGATTAAAACATGAGCCTAAACCTCCTATTTCAAGATATATTAAAACAAAACTGCCCAAATTTCATAGAACCTAAGGTCCAAGTAGGGAATGAAAGAGTCCACTGGTCACTTCATGGAAAAAAAAATCCAAAATGAAAACTCCCAGGAATATTCTAGGAAAATCCAGAGCTTCCAAATCAAAATATAAATATAGCAATCATCCAGAAAGAAAGAAAGCTAGTACCAAGGAACCACAGTTGGGATCACACAAAATTTAGCAACCATTATTATAAAGGATTGGAAGGCTTGAATACAGTATTGCAGAAGAGAAAAGATGTGGGCACACAACCAAGAATAATTCATCCAGAAAAATTGAGTATACCTAAACCAGGAAAGATCAAAACAGAGAAAGAAAATTATAGACCAATTTCCCTAATGAATATTGATGCAAAATCTCAAATAACATATTAGAAAAGAGATTACAGCAACTTATCACCAGGATAATACACTATGGGATTTATATCAGGAATGCAGGGTTGGTTCAATATCAGGAAAACTATTAGCATAATTGACTATATCAACAACCAAACTAACAGAAATCATATGATCAATTCAACAGATGCAGAAAAAGCATTTGACAAAATACAACTACCATTCCTATTAAAAACATGAGAGAGCATAGGAATAATGGAGTTTTCCTTAAAATGATAAGTAGTATCTATCTAAAACTATCAGTTAGCACCATATGTAATGGGGATAAACTACAAGCATTCCTAATAAGATTAGGGTTGAAACGAGGTTTCACTATCACTACTACTATTCATTATTGTATTAGTAATGATAGCTTTATCAATAAGAGAAGAAAAAGAAATTGAAGGAATTAAGAGCAGGTAATGAGGAAACAAAATTATCACTCTGCAGATGATATTATGGTATACTTAGAGAATCCTAGATAATCAACTAAAAAACTATTAAAAACAACTAACTTTAGCAAAGTTGCAGGATATAAAATAAATCCACAAAAATCATCACCATTTCTATATGTTATCAAAAAAATCCAGCAGCAAGAGATAGAAAGACAAATTCTATTTAAAATCACTATAGATAATATAAACCATTTGGGAGTCTACTTACCAAGGCAAAGGCAGAAACTATATGAACAAAATTGCAAAACACTTTTCACACAAATAAAGTTTGATGTAAACAATTGGAAGAATATCAAGTGCTCATGGGAGGCCAAGCTAATATAAAAAATTAATATAATAAAAATAAAAATATAATAAAAACAAATTAACCTACTTATTCAATGCCACACCAATCAAACTCCCAATAAATTATTTTATAGACTTAGAAAAATTAATAAAACTCATCTGGAGTAACAAAAGCTCAAGAATATCAAGGGAATTAATGAAAAAAAAATGCAAATTAAAATGGTCTAGCTGTACCAGACCTAAAACTACATTATAGATCAGTGGTCATCAAAACTGGCTGAGAAATAGAATTAAGTGGATCAGTGAAATAGTTTAGGTTCACAAGGCACAATAGTCAATGACTACAGTAATCTAGTGTTTGATAAACCCAAAGACTCCAACTTCTGTAATAAAAGCTCACTATTTGACAAAAATTGCTGGGAAAATTGGAAAAAAAAATTGAGTACAATCCTACAGTAGGGGAAATGGTACTTTCATGAAATAGAAGACTCCCAAATATTCCTGATGAAAAAGACTAGAGCTACAAAGTTTGAATTCCAAATTTTTCTCCTTCCCTTCCCAAGACAGCAAGCAATCTGAAATGTATGTACATTTCATGTACAAAATATGTACAATCATGAAACATTTTTTTAAAAGAAGAAAAACAGATTTATCAAATTTGCAGATGACTCAAAAGCTGGCAGGAACAAATAAAACAATTGATGACAAAATCAAAATCCAAAGATATCTTAACAATTTTGAAAATTTGGCAATTATATATTATGAAAATATATATGTGAATATATATGAAAATTATATATAATATAAATTCATCAAGGATATATATAAATTTTACCCTTGGGTTCAAAAAATTAACTTAATGAGGAAGGCATGGTTAGACAGGCAGTTTTAATATACTGAAAGCTTAATATGAGTCAACAGTGAGGATATTGCAACCAAAACAATACAAAAAGAATTCTGGAAGCAGAAAGACAGGAACACCTTCCAGAAAGTGATAGCAAGTATAGAACAGTGAAAAACTATTCTTGGTACTAAATCCAAACTCTGACATATGCAGGCTATTTGACTATGGGTGGTCACTTATGCTTTCAGAGTTCTTAGACAATTCTTTAAATTACAAAAAAGCTGCCAGTCTGCATTGGTAAAAAGTATTTCTTTACTAGGAATTCTATACCCTGATGCATCACAGGTTCAGGGAGGAGGGAAAGAAAGAACTATTTTCAATTCTAAGCAGCACATTTAGAAAGGATTCTGATAAGTTAAAGACAACTTAGAGGAAGACTACTAAAATAATGTCAAATAAGAATCAGTTGACAGACCTGGAGATGTTTAGTCTGGGAAAGAGAACACTCAGGGGAGACACAATGGCTGTTTTCAAATACTAAAAAAGCTTTGGGGCAGCTAGGTGGCGCAGTGGATAGAGCACCAGCCCTGAAGTCAGGAGGACCTGAGTTCAAATCTGGTCTCAGACACTTAACATTCCCTAGCTGTGTGACCCTGGGCAAGTCACTTAACCCCAATTGCCTCAGCAAAAAAGCTAAAAAAAAAAAAAAAATACTAAAAAAGCTGTCATGTCCAAGAGAGAAAGTTGATATTGCAAGAATGAAACTCAAGAGAGAGGTTAGGTCTAGATATGCAGAACTCAGAATTATGTACAGATGATTCCTAGATGATAACTTATTAGAGTTGATGAGATGCCAACTGCAATAGTACAGAGGGAGAATTAACCTGTTGCCAGAAACTTGACTTGAGTAAAATTCCCAGCTTTAGGTTTTAATTAAACCAATACTATGTTGATAAGACAAAACCAACTGTAGAAACCACATTATACCTATAATGACTCCTGGTATTTTAATATGAGAAATTTAAAATTCATTTCCTTATCCATAGGCACAATTTGTTGTCTCAGTCCCTGAATATGAGAATTATTTTGATGCAAGTATATTTTAAAATGCTTATTATTGGAATGGAGAAAATTATCTCATGAACTGGTACCATTTTTCATATAATAAAACATTTCATGTAACAACAAAGTAAAATGTTAACAATATATATGGAGGAAGTAGAGACAATATTGGCAAAGTTGAAAGAAGTAGCTCCAAGAGCTTTCCCCTCCCCAAACTCTACCAAACAGATATAGAAAATATAACAAACTAAATCTTGATGGAGATGAAGACAGTCATTGTAAATCATTTTTCCAGCCTACCTCTGCAAAGGGAAACAAAAAGATTTGCAGACATCCACCCGAGAGTGAGTAGGTGCCAAGAGCACTATATCCAGAGTACTCCATCCCAGGGATAGGGTGTTTTGTGTGTGTGTGTGTGTGTGTGTGTGTGTGTCTGAAACCCATTCTAGGGTACCTCTATGGAGACAAATGTCACGGCAGCTTTGTCACTCATTACTCAGTTCCAGGTCACAGATCCAGAGTGGAATGAAGAGAGGAACCCTCTCCCTCTATCTATAGACACAGACCAAAGGATCATAGATAGGTTCACAGATTCAGAATTGGATAGGACCATCTTCTCCAATTCCCATTATGGGTAGAATATGAAATGACTGAGAAAACAAAGGTTTGTGCCTATGAGCATATCTATTTATTAAGTAATTCATGCTAATTGCATAAAAAAGATTGGGGATAGATCTCTTCAGACTGGCACTGTACTCCAAATAGTGGGTGAGATAATTTTTTTTTATTCATTGAAAGAAAACAATTAGCAAAATTGAAGATGCAGAGGAGACTTGAAAAGGGAGCTTTTCCCAAGGGAGTGGTGTAGAGAGGCATATGAAAAAATTCTCCAAATTGCTATTATTAGGGAAGTACAAATTAAAATAACTCCACAGTATTATCTGACTCCCATCCAACTGGCAAACTGACAAAAAATGAAAACGACAAATGTTAGAGAGGCTGTGGGAAAACAGATATTATACTGTAAGAAAGGATGACTGGGATAGTTTCAGAAAAACCAGGAATGACTTATTTGAAATGATGCAAACTGAAGTGAGCAGAAGCAGAAGAACAATTATATACTGTAAAGATAAGCATCTCTGAAAGACTTAAGTCTTTGATCAACACAAAGAATTTACACTATCCACCTCCAAACCAGTGAGAACTGAAGCCCATTTTTTTCTTTCTTTTTCCTTTACTTATTTTTTTTTAAAAAGGGAAGGGAAAAAGCATAGTTAATGCAAAAACTTATTTGACTGCACATATTAGAAGAAATTGTTTTTCTTGCCTTCTCAATGATCAGGGGAGGTAGGATGGAGAGAATTTTCAGAACTGAAAATAAAGTAAAACTGAATTGTAAAATATTTTAAAACTAAGACTGGTTTTTAAAAAATAAACTTTGAATAAATCAACAAGCAAGGAGAGAATTCTGGGAAGACTGTGGAGTAAATCGGAAAATTCCAACCTCTCTAAATCTCCCCACAAACAAGCCAAAACTGCACCTCAGTGTGAACATATAGGATAAAAATAAATAGAAATTGGAGCATAAAAGTAGCCCTCCTGGAACAACCAGAGAAGATCAAAAGAAAGGTACCAGGCCAGAGTGAAGTGTAAACACCTCTAAGTTAGTTCTGCTGAAAGAGTAAGCAGCAAACCCTGTAGATAGCTGCACTGGAAGCAGATTTAGCCACAGACACAAGAATTTTAACCTTCTGAACAGTGTTCAGAGGTGAGAGTATGAGTCAGGGAAGACTTGAGACAACCTCTGCAGATAAGGAATGCTAAGCCGAGAATTGCTGCTGAGATGTGGCTCTGGATGAGAAAGAACTAGCCCACATCTGGTGAGTGTAGAAACAGTTGGAGAGGAACACTGTAAGCTGTGATACTTACAGGAAAGTGGAGATTTTGGTTTCAAGTCCAGGCCAGGGGGTAGAACTGAAAAAGGATCTGATGTCAAAAGTACCATCCCCCACCACCACTACCCCAGGACTAGAGGTGATTACACTAACAAACTCTTATTTACAAAAAAGAAAAAGAACCCAGCCACAGAAAGTTTTTGTGAGAATAGGGAAGGCCAGGGCCTATCTTTAGAAGCAGATACTTAAATTTAAAAAAAAGTCTCTGCTACCCCAAAGAGTTAAATGGTCAAAAAATAATTGAGAAAAAAATTAAAAAAAACAAAAAACAATCCAAGAAAAACAAGAAGATTATAAAAAGAAAGTGAATCAATTAAAAAAGGAGATTCAGAATCTTAAGGAAGAAAATGACTCCTTAAATACTAGAATTGGGCAAAGGGAAGCCAGCAAAGTTATAATAGAACAAGAAATATTAAAACAATATATAATGAAAAAATTGAAGGGAATATGAGACATCTCAAGAAAAACAATATATCTGCAGAACAGATCAAGAAGAGAAAACAAGAATAATGGACTACCCAAAAGCTACAATTAAAAAAAAAAGAATCTTGATAAAATAATACAAGAAATAATTAAAGAAAATTAGAGTGTTAGA
This sequence comes from Myrmecobius fasciatus, assembly GCA_023553655.1. Lineage (NCBI taxonomy): Eukaryota > Metazoa > Chordata > Mammalia > Dasyuromorphia > Myrmecobiidae > Myrmecobius > Myrmecobius fasciatus. The sequence continues at coordinate 233,267 of JAJPUD010000920.1, forward strand.
ACAAGAAGGGAAAGTAGAAAGAAAAAAAAAATCCAGTGATCATTACCTGAAAGAGATCCTATATCCAAGGAAAACCTATTCAAGCATCATAGCCAAATTTTGAAACCCCCAGGTCAAGGAGAAAATATAATGAGCAACAAGGAAAAAAATTTCAAATATGGCAGAGCCACTACTATAATCACACAAGACCTAGTAGCAGCTACATTAAAAGACTACAGGTTTTGGAACACTGAAAATATCATACCCAGCAAAATTAATTATAATCTTGAATGAAAAAAATAAGAATAGTCAATGAATTGCCAGACTTTCAGGATTTTGCTGCCAAAAAAGATCTGAGCTCAATAAAGAAATTTAACATACAAGAGTCAAATGTAGGACAAACATCAAAGACTAATTGCAAAGAATTCAATAAGGAAAAACTGTTTATGCTTTATACATGGAAATGTAAACCAAATGTCTAAGATTGTCTTTAGTAATTGGACAGTTTGGAAAAAAAGACTGGGGTCAAATTGGATATGATGTGATTCTAAAAAAGCAAGGTAAAAAGAATAATTATCTTATATAAATGAGGTGCAAGAGAAAGAATTGAGACAGAGGAAGTAGATAGAGGAGAAGGGCGAGTAGTCTTGGAACCCTACTCTCATCAGAAATGGGTTAAAAAGAGAAAACATATATTTATAGGGAATAGAAGTCTTCTAAATTTATAAATAAATAAGAAGCTGATAGAATAGAATGGAAGGGTAATAGAAAAGTGTGTGGATTACTAGGAATGGTATAAAAAGGGATTAGGGGAGTGATCATGGAAGGAGAGGTAGGTTAAGTAATACTAGGGCAAAGTATCAAATAGAAGTAAAGTAGAAGAATTAGGTATTAAGAAATAAGAGATACACACAAACATAAAATAAATAGGAATAACATATATTATGTAAAAAAAGCAAGTGTAGTAATCATAGTCTCAGACATTGTTAAAGTAAATTTAATCAAAAGTGGAAAATAGAGAAACTACATTATATGTAAGCTATATTAATCAATATTGTTTTATTAGACTATTTAAAATAATTAAACAGTATAAGATTGAAAAACTAGGAAATGATAAGCTGGTAAATTTAGAAAAATATGGAAGAACTGGGACTTCTGAAGGAAGATGTTATTCACCTTTAGAAAAAGAGGATAATTAAGCATAGTATGGTCATACATAAAGCATATGAATGTATATGTGTATATATAAGGTTAAAGTTTCAATGTTTTTAATAATTCAAAACTGCACCAAGACTTTCAGGACACTGTGTAAATACTGCCTTTTAACTTATTTTAAAATTTAAAAGTACACAGCAGAAAACAAAAGAAAATCTATAAGAAAGCAAAGACAGTTAGTTCTGAACATAATGTATAGTATTTATTATATAGATTTTCTCAAAATGGAAATTTATTGCTTTATATTTTGAATCCTCTTTCATTTTCTGCTATGTCCATGGCAATGTTTTTTTTTTCTTTTCCTATTTAAAATTTTATAAAAATTTAAAAATAAGTTAAAAGGCAGTATTTACACAGTATCCCAAAAGTTTTGGTGTAGTTTTGAATTATTAAAAAAAATTGAAACTTTAACCTTCAGCAGATTAAAATTGCACTAGGACTTTGTGGACACCTGGTACATGCCATTAAGACTAAAATCTTTATTTTTAACAATGGTACTTCCATATTTGAGTCTCATTACAATAGGAATAAAAAAGTATGGCAAGTATGGGCTATGTCAGATTTAATGCACATCACTGCCCATTGTCATGATGTAAAATGCTGCCCTAGGAGAGAAAGTAAAGGAAAAATCAATAATAGGAACAAGGGCCATTTATTTTCATATTTAGGGCCATAATCAGAAGACTTCAGTAAGGACATCCTTCCGCATCAGTGGAAAGGTCTTGGAGTTACAAGATCTGAATTCAAATCCTGGCTCTGCTACTTAACTACTTTTGTGACCTTTGGCAAGTCCCTTACTCTCTGGGTCTGAGTTCCTTTATCTGTAAAATAAAGGGCTGAAATGGATTTCCTTGAGGGTCCCTTCCAAATGATAGCTCTAAACTTACCTCCACACAGTTTCTTAAATATATCTCTTCCTATCATCACTACGCTGCAAGGTCTTTACCTCTCCTTGAAAGTGTTACAATAATGTAAGCAACACATCTGCCACTGGTTTCTCTGCTTGACTCAAATCTACACATAGTTGTTATGATAAAGATTTCTTCTAAGCTTTATTTCCTTTCACATTCACTTGCTCAAATAACTTCTATAGTTTTTTGTTGTTATTGTTTATTTGGTAAGGTTTTTTAATTTCCTATAACACAAATCGTCATATTATATTAAGGTCAAAATTTACTGATCTTCCCTTTCAAACTTTGCCTCTTAAAGGAAAAAAAATTAAATTTCATCAACTAATACAAACACTGTATGCAACACTATTTGCAAGTTTCCACTCCTATAGCTTCCACCCTCTTCAACAAAATAAAGATAAATGCATTTCCCTATCTCCTTTCTAGGGCCAAATAAGGTAATTAGTATTACACAGAGTACAATAGCTATCACATAACATAAAAAAGAATCTTTATGCTTAAAAATGTTGTAAGCCAATAGCCAATCATAGCCTAAATATAGCACTGAAGGCCTTCCTGTCTATCTTTTCAATTTTTTTTCCTTTCTACTCTTCATCACATACTCTATGTCTCAACCAAACTGGAATACTCACTATTCCTTGTGCTATTTTGTGCTATTCAATCTTCATACCTTTGCCTACAGTGTTCTTTCCACGTAAAATAACCATCTTTTCATTTCTTTATCTATTAAAATCTTAGTCATCCTTCAGGATTCAGATACTACATCCTCCATAAAATTTCCAAAAAGTAGAAACAATCTTTTTTTCTTTTCTACACTGCTAAATCATTTTTTGTATATCTTTTAATAATGTTATTTGTAATATGTCTTATATTATTTTTGTGTCATCCACTTCTATATTGTCACATTACCTTTTACACAATATAATAAAGGTTTACTGAATAAAACTGAATATGAAAAACACATGACTGACCTTTTTGAGGGTCCCCACGTCTTTCCAGGCTAATCTTTCTTCCTCACTGCATTTAACTGAAAGTGCTGCAAGAGCCTGTGTATACAGTAATGTAAAAAGTACCTTCACGATGCATGTAAAGTGTTCTGTAAAGGAAAGAAAAAAAAAAGCATTATTTCATCAAAATAGCTAAGGAAATTACATAAGAACATATACACATTTTCAATTTGCATGCTGTGGTTTTCACTTGACATTCAAATGATTTTCAAATTACTACTAAATGATAAAAATGCTAATGCTAAAATCATCATCCCATAGAATTCAAATAACTAGAATATTATGTTTTCAGAATAACAAATATTAAATAAACAGAACTCCTCTATTAATATACAGAAAAAAATATCCAGAAAAGACCCCTAAAGTAGAAGTTAAAAAATCTAGGCCTCACTCATGCTGCTTAATTCCATTTTCTGATCTCTAAAAATAAGGCACTGTACTAAATGGATACATGGGCTCCCTTACAGCACTAAAATTCTACAATTACAAAAATATTATATACTTTTTTAATGCTTTCTGCTCACCTACTTCTCAAAATCATTTAAGGAGGTTAACATTAAAAAAAATTTTAAAGTACTAAATTTTAGTTTCAGTATTTTTTAATAAGTAAAAAAAAATGCCATGATTTTGATAGATTGAGAAATAAGAAAAATTATGTAGTATCAATTCAAGCACATCAAACCACAAGAAATGGAAAGAATAACATTTTGATTTCTAAGCAGATCCCCTGGAATCTCAGATCTAACATGGCTGATAAATTCCCTATGTTTTCACATGGTGAGTTTTAGATTTTTGTTTTGTTTGTTTGGCTAATGTTCCTTTTTCTTCCTCATCAGAATTCTCTGTCTTCAAAATCTGGTTCTTGAAACATTCACCTGCCCATCATCTCACTTCTGTAGAATTTTACTTCATGGAATGCCACATATCCATCTTTTGAAACTTTGAAAACCTATTCTCCACAAAAATGTAGGGCACATATCAGAATATGCCTCCCTTTCACTGTCTTCTCTGTCACAGATCCCAACATTTCCACCATTTTAACCACAGGAACTGGTTTTTCCTTGCTGATGAAAATCAGGTCCAGAATCCCAGTTGTATTGGTTATCCTTGAAGGATGTAGTTATCACTGTGACAACTCAAGAAATTAGTAGCGGCTCTGCTTTTGTTTAATTCTGGTATTTTATGTGTTTAATTAACCCCCATTGGTAGGAATGGCTGAACAAATGGTAACATATGAAAGTTATAGAATACTACTATACTGTAAGAAATGACAAATGGGATAATTTTAGTGAAACTTGGAAAGATCTGTATGAAATGATACAGAGCAAAATAGCAGAAGAAACAGAATTTTTTATTATTATAAAAAATAAACAACTCGAAAGACCTAAGAATTCTGATCAACAAAATGACTAATGTGATTCTAGAGTATCAATAATAGGGCATGCTACTCATCTCTTGATAGAGAGGTAATGGATTCTGGGGTACCGAATAAGGTATATGTTTTTTGGACATGGTCAGTGCATGAGTTTATTTTGCTTTGTTATGTATATTTTTTATTGGAGAGGTGTGAGGGAGGGAAAAGATTTTTGTTAATTGGGGGAAAAAAGTTAGTTTAAAAAATTAAACCCCACAAACTGGAAAGATAATCATTTGGAATCCCCCTCCCAAAAAAAAAATAGAACATACTCCTGAGAAAACATCATGCAGAGTAACAGCAGCATTGTGTGATGATCAACTATGATAGATTAAGCTATTCTTAGCAATATGTGATCCAAGAAAATTCCAATATTGAATGCCATCCATATTAAGAGAAACAACTATGGAAACTAAATGTAGATCAAAGTATACTCTTTTCATTTTTCTCCTGTTTTTTCTTTTTTGTGTTTTTTTCCTTTTTGTTCTGATTTTTCTTTCACAACATGATTAATATGGAAATATGTTAACATGATTGTACATGTACATCCTATATCAGATTGCTTGCTCTCTTGTGAGAAGGGGAGGGAGAAGAGAGAAAATTTTGTAACACAAAATCTTTCAAAAATGAATGCTGAAAATCATCCTTACATATAATTAGAGAAAAATAAAATATTATTAACTGAAAAAAATATATACTCCTTGAAATCAGTTTATTGGTCAGTCAATAAGCATTTAATTAAGTACCTACTATATGCCAGGCACTGTGCTTAAGTACATTCCTTTCTTCCTTCTTTCTTCCCTTTCCTTCCACATGCAAATTTCTTCCCACATAGATATGATAATATGAATACGGTGTTATTTCATGTAAGAGGCAGAACCTGAACTCAGGTCTTTTTAACCTCCAAAGCTAAATCTTTATTCCCACTTTGCTACCCTGATTTTTACTTTTCAATCACGTCAATATTGTTTGATTCTTCATGACCCCATTCAGGGTTTTCTTGGCAAAGATATTAAAGAGGTTTGTCATTTTCTTCTCTAGTTTATTTTACAGATGAGGAAACTGAGGCAAATAGGGTTAAGTGACTTGCCCAGAGTCATACATCTAGTAAGCATCTGAGGTCAAATTTGAACTCAGGTCTCTTGACTCCTGGCCCAGCAGTTTATCTAGCAGCCCTCCTATCTTACTAACTACTGAAATAACAGTGGTACAAAAAAATATCAAATTAATGTACAAAGTATTTTTCAATTTTTCCCTAGGTACAATTAAGTGTATGCATTCTATAAAACATGACAATTCTCATTACAGTCGTGATGGATGAATTGATTCATTATTTCCATTTCACAAATGTTACACAAACCAGACATCAATTTTAATTTGCTGCAGTGACTTCTAATTCTCTTAAGTATACTTTTCCACTGAAATTCTCTCAATAACAGAATGAAAATTAATTAAAATGTATTTATCTATTCACAAAATATCTAAAGCACAATATAAAAATTACCTAAGTAAAATCTGGTCAGATTTTTAAATGGTAAGATATTCTCAAAAATGTTTTGAGAATAGAGCTCTAAAGAGAATTTTATCTGATTCATAATTTTCACCATCAAAACAAAAGAAAACAATTGAATAGGTACATAGAACCACAAACTGCATAGGTCTTCTTCCTTGACCTGGGTTTAAATAGTTTCATCTGACAGTCATGAGCTATGGCATAGAGAATAAAGAAAGCACTAGGTCTGGAATCAGGAATTCTATGTTACCTATTATCTGTATGACCTTGAACAAGTACCTTAACTTTCTTGGTCTCGATTCCCTCATCTGTAAAATAAGACTGTTGGACTAGATGCATTCTACAATCCTACAATCCACCTTTGTAGAACAAATATGGCATGCATCTGACTTAAAATGTTACTACTGTTCATACTCATTTCAAATCATCTGTATAAATGTCAACATCAAGTGACAGTCCATGTTCAGAGTCCATCTATGTCCCTTCACAAGTAGCAATACACTAGGAGGCTTAAACAAAGCTGGCAAGGCTATAGTGCCAAATGCTTTACTTTTATGGGTGCCAGAATTGATCCTAGCTATTTTTTCTCTTATAACTGCCCATAGTTGGAACAAAGTCTAAAATTTCACAGGAACACAGATAACTTAAAAACTGTTTTTGGCTAAAAGAGTGCATCAGCATATCTCTTATTTTTGCTGAATTTAGATACAATATCCAATTATATGTTTTGCTTTGCTAAATTGTTTAATATCAAATTAAATATTGTATGCTGAGGGGAAATAACTGCAATGAAAGAACCTATCTATTCTACCTATTAATCACAAACAGAAAAGTTGTAGTTAGGAGGGTACCCTATATTATCTAGAAATATCCCTATTATGTACATTTTTCTCACTCTGAAACTTTAAAGTCTGTTTAACAAAAAGGATGCAATTAAGTTACAATGTAGATGAAAAGAAATGATAACTATTGTAAGCATGGCAATATTCTATCTTCTCAGTTTGACAAAGAACCAGATTTTATTTTCAGTCAAGATTCAGAGAAAGAAAAGAAAGTTAATATTCTCCTCTATTACTACTAAACATCACTAAAGCATATTAAGTCTATTCAATTATTTTGTATAAAAATTAGTATCCTTCTTTAAAACATATGGAAAATATATTCAATCATTAAATAAACATTTAGTAAGCACCTTTTTCATATCAGGGGTAGATGTGGGAAGGCAAGGGGAAGGAGACTAGAAGATTCCAGGAAGAGTATAAGAATGCTAGAAAGCTAGGAAGAGGGCAGATTATGAAAAGTTTGGAATCTCAAAGAGAGGACTTAAAATTTGATTCTGGAAGGTAATAAAGATGGCCACTGGAATTTATTATAAAAGGGGAAGGGTATGTAACAGGGTTAGACCTGTGCTTTGGCAGCTGAGGATGGTCAGGGGTACTGTCAGGGGGAACCAACCAGCAAGCTACTTCAATAGCCCCGGTGTGGGGGTGATAAGTGCCTATATAAGAATAATAGCATGAAAAGTCAGAAGGGGAAATATAAGAGATGTTATAAGACTGGCAGATTTTGGCAACAGATTTGGCAATATGGAGGACAAGAGAGGATAACACTTCAGTTGTGAGGGTTGGTAACTGTGAGGGTAATATTGTCCTTGATAGTAGTTTAAAGGGATGGTTTGGAACAAAAGGCAATGACATCAACAATTTAAATATTAAATGTAAAACTCTTTGCATTACAAACACAGTCCTCTTCCAGTGCCATTTATAGTCATAAAGGGTGGCCTGGATCACTGAGCACTTATATAACATGCCTGTGATTGGTCATGCAAACACGGATGTCTATGACAGATCTTCACTAAGGTCTTTCTTACTCTGTAGTGGCCCTTCATCCACTGCAATCTACATCTTCTCCAAGTAAAATCCTAGGTAAATATTATTCGAGTTTATTAATTTATAAGTTATCTTCATTTGTGAATGCCTACTATGATATTACAAAAATATTCTTAAATTAAAAATATTCCTTAAAGGATCACTTTAAAAAAAATCATCCTTAAAGATGAGATCACCTCAATCTTTCTCATTAAAAAGATTAAGATGAAAGTTATGCAAAGGGCATGATTCTGTGATTCCAATTTTAAAAAAAAAGGAATTCTTGGTATGTATTTTCCATGTATATAATACAAATTTAAAGATGAGGAGGAAATATTTTATTATGGATTCAAAATAAAAACATTTTTTCAGTCACAATTATAGATCATTATTCAAAATACACATTAACTTCACATTGTTCTACCATCATCTCCTACTATCTTGTCTTCCATTTTATATGAAGTGATAGTCCCTTCTAGCCAAGGCAAACTTCTCTGTGTTCATTACCCTTCATTCTTTTCCATCCTTTCTTGTTCAGTCTACTTATTCTCCATCTATAAATTTAATTTGAACAAGAAAAGATAATGATGAATGTTGGAGGGGATGTGGGAAAACTGGGACATTAATACATTGTTGGTAGAACTGTGAACCATTCTGGAGAACAATATGGAACTATGCTCAAAGGGCTATCAAACTGTGCATACCCTTTGATCCAGCAGTGTTTCTACTGGGCTTATATCCCAAAGAGATCTTAAAGAAGGGAAAGGGACCCACATGTGCAAGAATGTTTATAGCAGCCCTTTTTGTAGTGGCAAGAAACTAGAAACTGAGTGGATGCCTATCAGTTGGGGAATGGCTGAATAAGTCATGGTATTTGAATGCTACGGAATATTATTATTCTATAAGAAATGATCAGCAATTTGATTTCAGAGAGGCCTGGAGGGAATTACACAAACTGATGGTAAGTGAAGTGAGTAGAACCACACAGCAACTACAAGATTATATGACAACTAACTCTGATGGATACAGCTCTTTCAAGAATGAGATGATTCAGGCCAATTCCAATGGTCTTGTGATGGAGAGAGCCATCTGCACCCAGAGAGAGTACTGTGGAGACTGAGTGTGGATTACAATCAAGTATTTTCACTTTCTTCTTCTTGTTTGCTTGCATTTTTTTTCCTCTCAATTTTTTTTTCGGGGGGTGGGGGGTTTGAGCTGATTTTTCTTGTGCAGCATGATATTTTTGGAAATATGTATAGAACTGCATGTTTAACATATATTGGATGGATTACTTGCTGTCATGGGGAAGAGGTAGGAGGAAAAAAAAATTTGGAACACGAGGTTTTGCAAGGGTGAATGTTGAAAATTATGCATGTTTTGAAAATAAAAAGCTTTAATAAATAAATAAATTTAATCTGTGTTTATATATCAGCTCTTTCTCTGCTGATTGCAAATATGCCTATCATTTTTTTAATACCTTCAGCTGATCCATCCATGTCTGCTAGCCACTATCCTCTATTTCTCTTTTATCAACTAAACTTCTTGAGAAAGAAATCCACACTAGATGCTACTACTATTTCTCCTCACAAATATCTAAATTCTCATTAGTCTGGCTTCTAATCTCATTATTTAACTAAAATGCCCCTCTCTGAAATTATCAACAAATTTACTGCCAAATTAAAAGGTCTTTTTCTCAATGACCTTCTTGACCTCTCTACAGCATTTGACAATGTTAATCACTTTCTCTCCTCTCTAATTTTTTGTGACATACCTAGGAAGTGTTAAGTGTCTGAGACCAGATTTGAACTCAAGTCCTCCTGACTTCAGGGCTGGTGCTCTATCCACTGCACCACCTAGCTGTCCCTGCTGGTTCTCTTTTTACCCGTCTCATTACTCAATCTCAGTTTCCTCTGCTGGATCTTCCTCACAGTGGTTATCTCCCAAGGTTCTCTGCTAGATTCCTTTTTTTTTTTTTACCTCTATTTCATTTCTATATCAACACATTGTAGATCCAGCCTTACTCTTTCTTCATTTCTGCATCACTAACTACACTTTTGGATATCTTGAATTGGATGTCCTAAAGGTACCTCAAACTTAAAATATCTAAAACAAAACTCAATATCTTTCCATTCAAACTCTTCTCTACTTTCCAGCTTCCCTATTTCTTTTGACGTATGCATAATGGCCCAAATTATTCATGCTTACAAATGTTAATGTAATTCACAACTCAAGTCTTTCTTCAGGATCCCATAGGGCCAATTTCTTATAAAAACAAAATTTTTTTTAGGTTATACATATTCAATTCTTCCAAGCATATTTCCATATTCATTATGCTGCACAAAAAAACAAATCAGATCAAAAGAGAAAAAAAAAAGAAAGAAAGAAAAGAAAACAAGCCAAGAAACAAAGAACAACAAAGATGAAAATACTACACTTTCATTCAGCCTCCATAGTTTTCTCTCTGGATGCAGATGGTTCTTTTCATCACAAGTCTATTGGAATTGCCTTGAATCACTTCATTGCTGAAATGAGCCATGTCCATCACAGTTGATCAGTCAGGAGGGTTTTATGTATGAGGAGCAATTCCAATTGATCTTGTTGGTGAGTACAATAATCTTCCAAAATCTTACAATCCATCTAGCCAACAATCTAAGTATACTGATCTATTTGCAATTGCTCCTCACATATAAAACTCTCCTAACTCTGTCTTTTTTAACTGTCCTGAATACCTGGAATGTTCTCCCTCCTTAACTGTGTCTGTACTGGCTTCCTTCAAGACTTAGATCAAATCCCATTCTGCAGGAAACATTTTTCTTGTCTTTCCCACATTCTACACACACTACTACACACTGTTTTTCCTTTGAGATTATATTGTCTTCTTGGATATAAGTGGATATTTGAATATTGATTCCCCTATTAGGAAGTAAGTTAATTAAGGGCAACTCTTTCTTTGTTTCCTAGCACTTAGCACTGCCGGTACTTCTATTCCGCTGAGGTTCATGCTGTTTATATCTACCACCCAATCAAAATCCAGGTAGCTGTTGACTATAGGTCCTCAGATTACTTATTTTCTTTCCTCGAATAGTTTGATATCCATCTGACATTTTTTCTCTTCAACTTTTGCCCTCATACCAGTGGATTTTAACATAGCTCTTAATTCTTTCTCAAATACCTTAACCACTAACCTACTTATTTCCCATAAACTACTCCTCCACCCTACCTCAATTATATACAAAGATGCTCATACCCTTGACTTTACCAACACCCACAAGTTCATCTTCACATTCAAGAATTCTAAAACCCCTTTATCTGACCATACCCTGTAGACCTTACTCTTCATCCACACTGTGAATTTCAATCCCTTGATCTCTTAATTCTTCGTCATCTCCTCTAAACTAGCATCTCTCTGTCTTGATTCCTTGGAAAACAAATTCAGCTTTATCTGCCTCCTCTCTTGAATTCCTAGACACCATATCAGACTACCAATTATGCCCAGTCAAGTCTTAGCCTTAGATTACTCCCATTATTTTCTGCCTTTGCTCCTACCCATGTGTATATATGAATGAAGATAGAGAACCATTTTGATTAGATCCATTACAAACATATGCTACGTAATCCCAACTGGGCCCTCCCCATTGCTAAGTAATCCTACTATACCTCCATTATCAGTTCACTATCCCACTTTCCATATAGCAGCTCTTCCAAAATTTTTCATCCCTTTGTAAACCTCCTATGGATCCCCCCTTCTCTTCATTCTCATCTGATAATCTTGACTCATATTTTACCAAAAAAATTGAAGTCATTCACCATGAACTTCACCTTCTTCCCTCTTCCATCTCTTATCACCAAGATATCTTTTATTGCTTACTCCTCCTTCACCTATTTCACATGATGAAGTGACCTTATACCTTATAACAAGGCTCATCGCTCTGCTTGTTCAAGTGAATCCATTCCATCCCATCTCCTCCAATAGATACCCTCTGTCATGCCCACTTTCACTTATTTTCAATCTCTTCCTGTCTACTAGCTCATTTCCTACTGTGGAAGAACATGCTAATGTCTCCCTTACCCTGAAGTCACTCTCACTTGATCCTTCCATCCCCGCTAATTATCACCTTATATCTCTTCTGCCCTTTGTAGCTAAACACCTTGAAAAGGCCATCTACAATAGATGCCTCCACTTTCTTTCTTACAACTCTCTTCTTAACCCCTTACAACCCAGGTCCTAATCTTATTATTCCAATGAAACTGTTCTCTTCTAAACTATTGTGATGACCTATTTTCAATCCTCATTCTCCTTGACTTTTTTATAGCATTTGATATTGTTGATTACTGTTTTGTTGATAGTCTCTTCTTTCTAGGTTTTTGGGACACCAATCACTCCTGATTTTATTCCTGACTATTCCTCCTCTATTTCCTTTGCTGGACCCTCCTCCAGATCATATTCTCCAATCATAGATCATTTTTAGAGTTCTGTCCTGGGCCCTCTTCTCCTCTCTATTACTTCATTTGGTGGTTTCAACAGCACCTATATATTTAATTACCATCTCTATGCTGATGATTCTGGAATTTACCTTTCCTGCCCTAATCTCTATGCTGATCTCCAACATCTCCAAATGCCTTTCAGATATATCAAACTGGATATTTACTAAACACCTTAAACTCAATATATCCAAATCAGAACCTTAAATACTGGGGCGCCCCCCCATTTTTCCTATTACCATAGAGGGTAACACCATTTTCCCAATACCTTAGACTCACAGCAAAGGAGGCATACTGGATTTCAGGATCTCTTACCCTCTCTATATCGAAGCTGTTACCAAGGAGAATTGATTTCACCTTTGCAACATCTTTTGAAAATGCTCTTCTAGGGTATCCTTCCAGGGGTGGAGCCAAGATGGCGAGGATCAGACAGGAGTCTCTGTAACCTCCTCTAACCTTCCCTCAAACCAACAACATATGAAGCCTCTAGACTGATTTTGAAGCAAAAAAAATCCACAATATCTAGAGGACAACACGTTTCTAGAAGAAGATACTCTGGAAGAACTTCAAAACAGGTCTGCTTTAATTGGGCAGGGGGGTGGTCTGCTGAACCCAAACTGCAGCACAGGGAGACCAGGGCAGGGAGCTGGAACAGGAGTGGGAGCATTGTGCTTTTCACACACCTAGGAGTCTTCTGGGGGCCTCTTGGGCCAATCTGTCCTGATGGTGGGCAGGTGGTTTGGGGGGGTCTGCCTTTTGTGGGGGGTAGATTGTGAACCACTGAACCCCTGATGAGCATCAGACCTAGCTGCCGTTACACAGCACCCTAGGGTGATCAATCAATCAGCAGGACTGATCAGCACCTGAAATAATTCAATCAGCAGAACTGCCCCAGGGTGAACTAAAGCAGAACTGCCCAGCACCTGACATAATTCAATCAGTAGAACTGCCCAGTACCTGAAATAACTCAATCAGCAGAACTGCCCCAGGGCAAATTAAAGCAGCTGTCCCACCTTTGCCTTAAACAGACCTCATACCTTTAAAAAAAATGAATAAAAAACCAAAAAGAGCTCTCACCATAGACAACTTTTATGGAGAGAGGGAAGAACAGACTTCAAATCCTGAGGCCCCTAAAGGTAAAGAAACTCCAGAAAAAGCTGCAAAGAGAGACATAAACTAGTCTCCATGTCACAAGGCTTTCTTTGAAGATTGCATTAAGAATCTTAAAAGAGAGTTAGAAGAAACATGGGGAAATGAAATGAGATCACTGCAAAATAAAATAGAAAAAATGGAAAAAGAATGCAATGAACAAAAAAATGTAATTGGTCAATTGAAAAAGGAACTAAAAACAGTAACTGAAGAAAATAAGACATTAAAAATCAGAATAGAACAATTGGAAATGAATGACTAATCAAGACTTCAAGAATCAAACAAAAACAAAAAAGTGAAAAAATAGAGAAAAACATGAAATATCTCATAGGAAAAACAACTGACCTGGAAAATAGATCTAAGAGAAACAATCTAAGGATTATAGGGCTTCTTGAAAGCCATGATGAAAAAAAGAGCCTAGACACTATCTTCCAGGAAATCATAAAAGAAAACTGCCCTGATATTTTAGAGCCAGAAGGCAAAATACTTATTGAAACAATCCACTGATCACCTCCTGAAAGAAACCCAAAAATTAAGTCCCCCAGAAATATCATGGCTAAATTCCAGAACTATCATATCAAGGAAAAGGTATTACTAGAAGCCAGAAAGAAACAATTTAAATATCAAGGAGCCACAATTAGGATCACACAGGACCTAGCAGCTTCTACTCTGAAGGATCGAAAGTCCTGGAATCAGATATTCTGAAGGGCAAAGGAACTTGGATTACAGCCAAGAATAAGTTACCCAGCTAGAATGAGCATTATCTTTCAGGGAAGAAGATGGTCATTCAATGATATAGGAGAATTTCACCTATTTCTACTGAAAAGACCAGAACTGAACAAAAAATTTGATCTACAAACACAGAACAAAAGAGAAACATAAAAAGGTAACAAGAAAAAAAAAATCTTGAGAACTATATTTAGGTTATAGATACTTATAGAATGAGGGTTGATTTTATGAATCTATTATTACATTATGATTATTATGATGTGATTATTGTAATTTTGTGATATGATTATTGTGATTTTATGATTATTATGATATGAGAAACTGAAAAAGAAATTAGAGGTAGAAAAGGGATAACACTGGAAGAAGAAGAAAAGGAGTTAAATAAGGGAAATTACATCACATGTAGAGGCAAAGAAAACCTATAATGGTTGAGGGGAAAAAAGGGAGGGGAATGAGAATTGGGTTAATCTCCATCTCATCAGATTTGGCTCTGAGGTAATAATAGATGTACTTATAAGGAAACAGGAGGGAAAGGGGGAAAAAAGGGGTGGGTGGGGCTCTAAAGGGGAAGGATTGTTTGTGGGAAGTGGTTATCAAAAGCAAAATAGTAGGAAGGAGGGAAAGGGGATAAGAAAGAAAAAAGCATAAGCTAGGGTAAAGAAGATGGCAGGAAAAACAGAATTAGTTATTTTAACTGTGACTGTGAATGGAATGAACTCTCCCTTAAAGCAGAAGCAGATAGCAGACTGGATTAAAAACCAGAATCCAACAATATGTTGTATACAAGAAACACATCTAAAACATAGAGATACATACAGGGTGAAGGTAAAAGGCTGGAGCAGAAGCTATTATGCTTCAGGGGAACAAAAAAAAGCAGGGGTAGCAATCCTGATTTCAGACCAAGTAAAAGCAAAGATAGACCTAATTAAAAGAGACAAAGAAGGAAATTATATCTTCCTAAAGGGTACCATAGACAATGAAGCAATACCAATACTAAACATATATGCACCAAATGGTATAGCATGGAAATTCCTAGAGGAAAAGTTCAGAGAGATGCAAGAAGAAATAGACAACAAAACTATAATAGTGGGGGATCTCAACCTCCCTCTCTCAGAACTAGATAAATCAACCCACAAAATAAATAAGAAAGAAGTTAAGGAGGTAAACAAAATGTTAGAAAAATGATAGATCTTTGGAGGAAATTAAATGGAGACAGGAAGGAGTTTACTTTTTTCTAAACAGTCCATGGAACTTATACAAAAATTGACCATGTGTTAGGACACAAAAACCTCAAAATCAAATGCAGGAAGTCAGAAATAATAAATGTATTTTTTTAAGATCATGACGGAATAAAAATCACATGCAATATAAGGCCAGGAGAAAATAGACCAAAAAGCAATTGGAAACTAAATAATTTTATCCTAAAGAATGAGTGGGTGACATCAGATTGGCTAAAATGACAGGAAAGGATAATGACAGGTATTGGAGGGGATGTGGGAAGACTGGGACACTGATGCATTGTTGGTGGAACTGTGAACGGATCCAACCATACTGGAGAGCAATTTGGAGCTATGCTCAAAAAGTTATCAAACTGTGCATACCCTTTGACCCAGCAGTGTTTCTATTGGGCTTATATGCCAAAGAAATCATAAAAGAAGGAAAGGGCCCTACATGTGCAAGAATGTTTGTGGCAGCTCTTTTTGTAGTGGCTAGAAAGTGGAAACTGAATGGATACCCATCAATTGGACAGTGGCTGAATAAATTATGGTATATGAATGTTATGGAATATTATTGCTCTGTAAGAAACGACCAGAAGGACGATTTCAGAGAGGCCTAGAGAGACTTGCATGAACTGATGCTGAGTGAAGTGAGCAGAACCAGGAGATCATTATTCACAGCAACAACAATACTAGATGATGATCAGTTCTGATGGACATGACTCTATTCAACAATGAAATGCTTCAAACCAGTTCCAACTGTTCGGTGAAGAGAGCCATATACACCCAGAGATACACCCAGAGAGAGGGATGTGAAATGTGGACCACAACATAACATTTTCATGTTCTCTATTGATATTTGCTTGCATTGTATTTCCTTTATCACATTATTCCTTCTTGTAGATACGACTTCTCCTACACAAAAAATGATGTGTGGAAATAACTATACATATATTCGATTTCTTAAGTATTCTAACATAATTAACATGTAGTGGATATCCTGCCATCTAGGGGAGGGGTGGGGAGTAGGGGGGAAAAATTTGTAACAGAAAGCTTTGTAAGGGTTAATGTTGAGGAATTACCCATACATATGTTTTGCAAATAAAAAGTATTAATAAAATTAAAAAAAAAAAAAAAGAA
>JAJPUD010000920.1:250290-305503 GCA_023553655.1 Myrmecobius fasciatus
TAAAATTGAAAGTAAAAAAACTATTGAATTAATAAATAAAACTAAAAGTTGGTTTTATGAAAAAACCAACAAAATAGATAAACCTCTAGTTAATTTAATTAGAAAAAGGAAAGAGGAAAATCAAATTATTAGTCTCAAAAATGAAAAGGGAGAACTTTCCACCAATGAAGAGGAAATTAGAGCAATAATCAGGAGTTACTTTGCCCAACTTTATGCCAATAAATTTGATAACCTAAGTGAAATAGAGGAATATCTACAAAAATATAGATTGCCCAGATTAACAGAAGAGGAAATAAATTACTTAAATAGTCCCATTTTATAAAAAGAAATAGAACAAGTCATTAATCAACTCCCTAAGAAAAAATCCCCAGGACTAGATGGATTTACATGTGAATTCTACCAAACATTTAAAGAACAATTAACTCCAATATGATATAAACTATTTGAAAAAATAGGGAATGAAGGACTCCTACCAAACTCCTTTTATGATACAGACATGGTACTGATACCTAAACCAGGTAAAACAAAAACAGAAAAAAAATTATAGACCAATCTCCCTAATGAATATTGATGCAAAAAAATCTTAAAATAAAATTATTAGCAAAGAGATTACAGAAAATCATTCCCAGAATAATACACCATGACCAAGTAGGATTTATACCAGGAATGCAGGGATGGCTCAATATTAGGAAAACTATTAACATAATTGACTATATCAACAACCAAATTAACAAAAAACATACGATCTCAATAGATGCAGAAAAAGCATTTGATAAAATCCAACATCCATTCCTATTAAAAACACTAGAGAGTACCGGAATTAATGGACTTTTCCTTAAAATAGACAGTAGCATCTATTTAAAACCATCAGCTAGCATCATATGTAATGGTGATAAACTGGAACCATTCCCAATAAGATCAGGGGTGAAACAAGTTGCCCACTATCACCATTACTATTCAGTATTGTACCAGAAATGCTAGCTTTGGTAATAAGACAAGAAAAAGAGATTAAAGGAATTAGAGTAGGTCATGAAGAAACCAAGTTATCACTCTTTGCAGATGATATGATGGTCTACTTAGAGAACCCTAGAGAATCAACTAAAAAACTATTAGAATTAATCCACAACTTTAGCAAAGTTGCAGGATACAAAATAAATCCACATAAATCATCAGCATTTTTATACATCACCAACAAAATGCAACAGCAAGAGATACAAAGAGAAATTCCATTCAAAATAACTATCAATAGTATAAAATATTTGGGAATATATCTGCCAAGGGAAAGTCAGGATCTATATGAGCAAAACTACAAAACACTCTCCACACAAATAAAGTCAGATCTAAATAATTGGAAAAACATTAAGTGCTCTTGGATAGGTCGAGCGAATATAACAAAGATGGCAATACTACCTAAACTAATATATTTATTTAGTGCTATACCAATCAAAATCCCAAGAAATTATTTAATTGACCTAGAAAAAATAACAACAAAATTCATCTGGGAAAACAAAAGGTCAAGAATTTCAAGGGAATTAATGAAAAAAAATGCAAATGAAGGTGGACTAGCTGTACCAGATCTAAAACTATATTATAAAGCAGTGGTCACCAAAGCCATTTGGTAATGACTAAGAAATAGAGTAGTGGATCAGTGGAATAGGTTAGGTTCACAGGACAAAACACTCAATGACAATAGTAATCTAGTGTTTGATAAACCCAAAGACCCCAGTTTTTGGGATAAAAACTCACTATTTGACAAAAACTGCTGGGATAATTGGAAACTAGTATGGAAGAAATTAGGCACTGACCCACACCTAACACCATATACCAAGATAAGGTCAAAATGGATTCATGTCTAGGCATAAAGAATGATATTATAAACAAATTAGAACAATGTAGGATGGTTTACCTCTCAGACCTGTGG
Organism: Myrmecobius fasciatus; assembly: GCA_023553655.1. Lineage (NCBI taxonomy): Eukaryota > Metazoa > Chordata > Mammalia > Dasyuromorphia > Myrmecobiidae > Myrmecobius > Myrmecobius fasciatus. The sequence continues at coordinate 252,212 of JAJPUD010000920.1, forward strand.
AGGGGGAAGGAATTTGTGACCAAAGAAGAACTAGAGGTCATCATTAATCACAAAATAGATAAGTTTGACTATATCAAGTTAAAAAGTTTTTGTACAAACAAAATGAATGCAGACAAGATTAGAAGGGTAGCAGTAAACTGGGAAAATATTTTTACATCCAAAGGTTCTGACAAAGGCCTCATTTCTAAAATATATAGAGAACTGAATCAAATATATAAGAATTCAAGCCATTCTCCAATTGATAAATGGTCAAAAGATATGAACAGACAATTTTTCAGACGAAGAAATTGAAACTATTTCTGGTCACATGAAAAGGTGCTCCAAATCACTAGTGATCAGAGAAATGCAAATTAAGACAACTCTGAGATACCACTACACACCTGTCAGATGGGCTAAAATGACAGGAAATGATAATGATAACTGTTGGAGGGGATGTGGGAAAACTGGCTCATTGATACATTGTTGGTGGAAATGTGAAGGGATCCAACCATTCTGGAGAGCAATTTGGAACTATGCTCAAAAAGTTATCAAACTGTGCATACCATTTGACCCAGCAGTATTTCTATTGGGCCTATATCCCCAAGAGATTTTAAAGGAGGGAAAGGGCCCCACATGTGCACGAATGTTTGTGGCAGCCCTTTTTTAGTGGCAAGAAACTGGAAATTGAAAGGATGCCCATCAATTGGAGAAAGGATGAATAAATTATGGTATATGAATGTTATGGAATATTATTGTTCTGTAAGAAACAACCAGCAGGATGATTTTAGAGAGGCCTGGAGACACTTGCATGAACTGATGCTGAGTGAAATCAGCAGAACCAGGAGAACATTATACACAGCAACAAGACTATAGGATGATCAATTCTGATGGACATGGTTCTCTTCAACAATGATGTGATTCAAACCAGTTCCTATTGTTCAGCGATGAAGATAGTCATATACATCCAGAGAGAGGCCTGTGGGAACTGAGTACGGACCACAACACAGCATTTTAACGCTTTCTGTGAATATTTTCATGCATTTTGTTTTCCTTCTTAGGTTATTTTTTCCTTCTTCTCTTTCTAGATCTGATGTTTCTTGTGCAGTAAGATAACTGTATAGATATGTATACATGTATTGGATTTGTCATATAATTTATCCTATTTAGCACGTATTAGATTACCTGTCATCTAGAGGTGAGGGGTGGGGGGAAGGAGGGGAAAAGCTTGGGAAAAAAAAGGTTTTTTGCAAAGGTCAATGTAGAAAAATCACTCATATGTTTTGTAAATAAAAAGCTTTTAATAAAAAAAAAGAAAAGAAAGAAAATGCTCCTCTAACACTGCCACTAATCTAACTCAAATCTTTATCACCTCACACTTGGTCTACTGAAGCAGGGTCTGCCTGCTTTCTCCCCACTCCAAATCATTCTCCATTCAGCCACTTAACTGATTCTTGTATAATACAAGCCCAGTCATGTACTACCCTAGATTCCCTTTGGAAGGTGACTCCAAGAATAAATAGAAAATGGCATTTAAATATTTTCATAACTTAGTTGCCCTCTCAATTATCTTATCCCCCCCATATTTTCAATCTTTTTATACTTTATTCTCAATTCCATACATTTACTATATTTTTACACAGAACAGTTCATTTAGATCTGCTCCTTCTCTGAACTTATGTATTTATTATGTCAAAGAAATACCTTTGTGTAAAGGCTGTGGCATGGTTAAAATCTGGATAAGCAAAAGTGATAAAACATCTCGGTAAAGCACAGGAACCTCAGGTTGCTCTTCATTGCAGAGCCTGCAAAAAGCAAAATGTGATAGTTATAATTGATGTTATACTAAATTTTAATTTTTAATATTTAATTTCCCCAAACTTGACTTACTTAAATCAAAATTAAGTTTTTTAAATAGTTTTTAATTTTTAAATTATTTTTAATTTATGAAATAATTTTTATTTTAAATATTTTTATTTTTTAAATAGTTTTTATTTAGTTTTTAAAATAATTTCAAAATATTGCATATATTAACAATCTTATCATTAAAAATTGTATCTAAGTAAAAACTTCAAAATGTTATTTAAATAAATATCCAGAAAATGTTTACAACTATTGCTACTAGTAGACCTAGGTCTTTTGCTCCCCCCCAAATTCACTTCAACAGTACTTCTCTTCTCTCCACTAAATTAATTAACATTTACTAAGTGCCTGCCTCACATTAAGCACCAGGGAAAACACAAGGTTGTAACTCTCATATTACTTGCACTCTAGAGGGAATAGAAATGACTATAAAAGCTCAACATTTGAATTCAAGGCTTACTGGTTACAAGTGCTTTTGTCTTACAAATCGTATGAGGTACATAATATCATTTTCATTGTATAAATGGGAAAACTGAGATTCTGAAACATCATGTTGTTTTTCACAACTTATGTGAGAACTAGGATGTGAAGAATTCTGACTTAAGAACATTGTTCTTTTCTATTTACCAAAAGGATCCTCCCAGTATCAATCAAATAAAATATTTTAAGTACATGGGAAAGCAGGACTTATCTTTCCATCTAAATAAAGAAATCCATGTTTTCCTGACTTTCCTATTACAGATGAGAATATCCACATTTTTTTACATAGATATGCAAATTTAGAGGCATCTTCCACGTTTCATTGTTCCTCACTACTATATGCAACCAACAGCCACAGCCTCTCAATTCTACTTCCACAACTCTCATTTTCATCCTCTCTTTACTAACATAGTTGTCACCCTAGTTCACATAGTCTTAATTTTACACCTGGATAATTATGATGGCAGGCTAATTATCTCTTTGATGCCCATCTTTCTCTTTTTTCCATCTATTATCTATGATCCCAATGCCAAACTGACAGTCCTATGGTTCAGGTATACCTACGTCACTCCCTTGCTCAGGAAGCTCCTATGACTTATTTTTGGAATAAAATTAAAAGTCTTCTGAATAAGACATATCACAATTTGGCTTCCACTTCTCTTCTCTGGCTCACTACAAATTACTGTCTTCACATATTTTACCTTTCAACTAAAATGAATTATTTGCTATTCTCCTTCCACAACTTCCATTTCCAATTATACCTTTGCATAAGCTTTCTCCTTACCCCTTCCTCTTTTTCATTTCCACCTGAGAGAATACTTAGATTTCTTCAAAGCACAGTTCCATACCATCTCTTATAGTAGATATTTTCAGATACTCCTACTTGCTAGGTGCTCTTCCCTCCAAAATTGCTGTTACTTTGTGTGTTTATGTGTGTGTTTGTATATATGTATATAAACAATATATATTTATTTATAAATGTTGTTTCCCCAACTCCAATCCCAGTAGAATATAAGTTCCTTGAAAGCAGGGACTGTTTAATTTTTGTCTTTGTACCACCAATACCTGGCATAAAACTGATAGTCAATAAATGATAAATGCACTGAATTAAGAGAAACATAAAGCTAGGACTGAACACACATCTTCTGACTTCAAAAACAGTGCTCTTTCCAGTAAGCCTGTAGTTCCCACCTGTGGGCCACAAATGTCAGAGATAAAGATGGAAAGGAGAAGAGGCCAGGTGAGAAGAGAGAAATGGAATCCAAAAAAGAAGTTCTGTATAACATCCATTCATAGGATCCTACATTACAAATCTAAAGCTCACTTAGTTTACTTCCTTTATTTTAAGGAAACTAAGGCCTAGAAACAGGTATCTTCAAACAGGTAGCAAGTACCTATGGAAGAATTTGAACCTAGTCCTAACTTTAAAGCTAGTGCTCTTTACTTCAATTCAACAAGCTTTTCTTAGGTATCTACTATGTGCCAGGCACTGGGTATACAAGGACAAAAAAAAAAAAAAAAAAAAAAAACTATAACTACCCTCCAAAAGCATATGTTCTACTAGGAGGAGAAAAATGTATGTATGTGAATAAGTAAATATAAAATATGTACAAAAGCATTTGATGGAGTGAAGCAAAGGAATCAGAAAGGCCTCTAAAAGGAAGTGGAACTTGATCTGAGCACTTATAAAATTTAGGGCTTCCAAAGACAGAGGAGAGGTGAGAGAATATTATTGGTATGGGAGACAGCCTATGCAAGGGTATACACAGAGAAAATGGAATGTTATAAAGAGACAAAAATAAGTTATCTTAGGTTGGTTGAAATATCAAATGTATGAAGGCAAAGAGTAGACTAATTGTGAGGGCTTTAAATGTCAAACACAGAAGTTTTGTTTTATTCTAAAGGCAAAATCCATGCATCCATGCAATATCAATTTGGCAACTGCCCAGAGGATGAACTGGAGAGGCAAAGAGACTGGAGAAAGAGAAACCAGTTAGTAAATTATCACAATAATTTGGGAGAGAGATGATGAAGGCCTGAACAAGAATGGTTGGTTATTTGAATAAATAGTAGAAGATAGATGTGACAAGAATATGAGAGAGGCATGAGCAAGAAGGTAAGATCATATTTGGTTGCCAGAGTCCAGGAAGATTTTCTGGAGGAAATGAAATTTCCTTGTAGAATGGAGATTTTGGAAGGGGAAAAGAGACAAGGAAAGAAACTTCAAAAGCAGAGTTAATCTTATTCCTTCTTCTTATTGCCTTTTCTGTCTCCTTGGTTCCTTGTAAGTAGTATAAACTTATTTATTCATGTTGTCTCACCAATTCCAGCAGAATGTAAGGTGTTTTTTTTTTTTTTTTTTTAAGGCAGGGATTAATTTCCCAGGCTAAAGCTAGCTCAACCTTTTTGCTGCATCCTTGTTTAAGTTTATTTGCTATTTAAACTTCTATCTTAGCTTGGTCCTCTCTACTTATGTGTGCTCTGGAATTTATACCATTAGGTTTGCACTGGGTCTTTATTAAATATCTATTCTGTCCTTTGAGTTTCCTTTAGTTTTTTGTGAGTTTCTAAAAAATTAAATCATCCAATACTGTACACAGTAACTGCAGTATTGCATGGGGATTTACTGTGAATAACTTAACTACTGTCAGCAATACAATGTTTCAAGAAAATACTGCAGGACTTCTGAAAAAAGGTGCTGTCCATCTCCAGAGAAAGAACTGGTAGACCCTAAATGTAGATCAAAGATAATTTTTTTAAACTTTATTTTTCTTGGGGTTTTTGTTTGTGCCTTCTTTTACAGAATGGGCTACATGGAAATACATTTTGCATAACTATCTATGTATAATCTATAAATTGCTTTCTTCCTAAGTGAGGAGAGGTGAAGGAAAGGAGAGACTTTGGAACTCAACATTTTTTTAAAATGTTAAAATTGTTTTCACATGTAATTGGAAAAAAATAAAAAGGGAGAAAGGGAAGATTTTATAAAAAAAAGAAGAAGAAGAGGAGGGGAGGGGAGAAAAGAGCCTTTATCAAGATCTTATTATGTGTGATAGTCTTTTGCTTTTCAAAAGTTCACCCTCTATTGGAATTAAAAAAAAAAAAAAAAGATAGAAGGATTTAGCTGCACAATAAATGGAAAGGTCTCATAGTCTTTAAGGTACACAGTCTTTAAGCAAATCATATTGCCTCTTTAATATCATTTCTACTAAAAAAAAATCATATTAGTTTCTGATGTTAAACTATTTAAACAATACTAAGGACTTTGGGGCTACATCAACCATGGAAGTAAATTACTAGGCTGTATGTCCACAGAGTTTGGTTTCCCATCATAAAAGTGATAATGGGGGGGGGGGCAGCTAGGTGGCGCCGTGGATAGAGCACCAGCCCTGAAATCAGGAGGACGTGAGTTCAAATATGACCTCAGATACTTAACACTTCCTAGCTATGTGACTCTGGGCAAATCACTTAAACCCAATTGCCTCAGAAAAAACAAAACAAAACAATCAATTAATTAATTAATTAATTAAAGTGATAGTGGGTTGAATTACCTGTTCCTAAAACTTGCCTATTCCAGTCTTTAAGCATCTTCTTCAGGGATCCCTCACAATATGGTCATCACTACTGTTCCTCTGCTAGATGTAGGTATGCAAAATATCTCAGCAGACAGTCACAGATTACTTAAACTTCAGTAAGTACATAATTCTTATAAAAGGACAAATGTTCTGATAAAATTTTTTCACCTGCCAAGTCTTAAAGTTCTCATTTTTATTGGCCTATAAGGATTAAAAACTCGGTATTGAATCTAAAAGAACACAGTCCCTGGGAAGAGATGAGTCAACCCAATCCCTATTTACTTCCAAGTTAGGTAAATACTTGACTATCAAATTTAATCCCAGATTGATGTTTTTAATTTCATCTGGGTCAAAGCAAAGCTTTATTCATTAAATTTCTAATGTAACATGAAGTTTGCTTTCAGACTTTGAGCTTTCCTCCTAGCTTCCTACGGTTGGAAATAACTCAGTTGCTTACTAGTTTAAAAAGCAGCCTTATTTTTGCTGCTAGAAAATGTAAAAAAGGAAGAGGGCTCTTTCAAACTTTCAAATTATAGTAGTACAATGATCTGAGGTTCCTTTTGATAATAAAAATATTATTTGAAATTTATTTTAAGAATGTTTCAGTTCCAATTTGGAGCTATGCTCAAAAAGTTATCAAACTGTGCATACCCTTTGACCCAGCAGCATTTCTATTGGGCTTATATCCCAAAGAAATCATAAAGGAAGGAAAAGGCCCCACATGTGCAAGAATGTTTGTGGCAGCCCTTTTTGTAGTGGCTAGAAACTGGAAATTGAATAGATGCCCTTCAATTGGAGAATGGCTGAATAAATTATGGTATATGAATATTATGGAATATTATTGTTCTGTAAGAAATGACCAGCAAGATGATTTCAGAGAGGCCTGGAGAGACTTACATGAACTGATGCTGAGTGAAATGAGCAGAACCAGGAGATCATCATACACGGCAACAACAGTACTATATGACGATCAATTCTGATGGACATGGCTCTCTTCAACAATGAAATGTTTCAAACCACCTCCAATTGTTCACTGAAGAAAGCCATATACACCCAGAGAGGGGGATGCGAAATGTGGACCACAACATAACATTCTCATACTCCTTGATTGATGTTTGCTTACATTGTGTTTCCTTTATCTGATATATCGTTTGTGTAGAAAAGATTTTTCTTGCACAACAATGATAAGTTTGGAAATATGTATACATATATTCGATTTGCCAATATTTTTAACATAATTAACATGTAGTGGATATCCTGCCATCTAGGGGAGGGGTGGGGAGTTGGGGGGAAAAATTTGTAACGGAAAGCTATGTAAGGGTTATTGTTGAAGAATTACCCACACATGTGTTATGCAAATAAAATAAAATTAAAAAAAAAAAAAAGAATGTTTCAGTTCCTCCCAAGTATCCTGGGGATATGAAAACAAATTTCATTAAATGTCAAACTGGGGGAGGGAAAAGAAGTCTGAGATCTGATTATAGATATGAGTACTAAAAGTGTGAGCATCTTTTTAAAATGAAAAAATTTTTTGTAAAAAATAATTTTGAAAATGTCTAAAAATGTGATCAAATATATGGAATAAAAGTGTTTCAAATGATTTATTTGGATATATGTACTATAACAGCATAATAGAACATAATGCAACATAGCATGATATAACAATGTAACACAATATATGATGTAATATGATCATATATGATGTGATATGATAAGATGTAATGTGATATGTAGAATATGATATATGATATGATCCCTGGCTATCTTCCATGCCTGAAATGTTTTCTATCTCAATCTCAAATTCTAACTAAAATCCAATCCTGTACAAGAAACTTTTCCTAATCTCTTGTTTCTTTTTTCTTCCCTCTTTTAATTTTTTTCTATTTATCGTTATATAGCTTTCATATTTGTTGGCTTCTTATCTCCCCCATTAGACAGTGAACTCTTTGAGGATGGGGACTGTCTCTTGCCTTTTTCTTTTTCTTTCTTTTTTTTTTTTTTTAATATTTAATGACTGACTGGCTTCACTTCTAGTCATGTGCTGCTGAACAAAGTTGAAGAAAATCATGAAATTGTGTTTAGATACATTTTCTAAGAAGCCATAATTCCAGTGTTTTCCCTCTGCTGATTATTTCCAATTTATCTTCTGTATAGTTTGTACATAATTGTTTGCATGTCACCTCTCCCATTAAACTGTGAGTTCCTTAAAAACAGGAACTGTCTTTTGCCTTCTCCTTCTACTCAGAACTTAGCACAGTATCTGGCATTTAATAAAGGTTTACTGATTAGCTAACTATAATATAATATATAACGATTCAATTTTATAAAATGTGACATAATATTACATGTAACATAATTTGTATATTAACAGAAATGATATGACTAATAATCCCTAAAATCAGCCAGCCTGCAAGTTAATATGCTAATTTTAAAAATTAAAGATGACTGCCTATAACTGTCAAAAAAATGTACCTCCCCCAAAGATCATTTTCATCATTAATTCATAAATATTAATTTCAATAATTAAGTACAAATTAAATAATTAAATTATAACTTCATTAGTAAAGTAATTTTCCACCAAATGATCACAACCCTTCCATACCTTAAAAAATTCACTATCTGGTGTAATTAATCCTCTTATGAACCTCTCTGAACTTGGCTGAGTTTGTCCTTATCAAATGTACTACTTTGGGAACTGTTCCTTAGCATCTGAATTTCAATCTCAATGATTTTGCTACAGAGAAGAAATATAAATGTTGTTTCTTTGTTTAGTGATAAGATGAGGACACTATATTTGTCAATATCTGTTAGAGCAATTAGGAAAAACATAATTGCTCTTAGTTCTAACAGGCTGATACGGAAGATGATCTTGTGGGAAGGGGAGATACAAAATAGTTATTGAAATGTTTGAAGGATTGTTATGTGAAAGAGGTGTTAGTATTAGACTTGTTCTAGCTTGTCCCAGAAGGTAGAAGTAGGAGTAATGAATAGAATCTGCAAAGAGAAAGATTTAGGCTTGATATAAGGGAATGATTTCTAACAGAATGGCAATTTAGGAAAGATTGACCACTCTTAACAGCAGAAGAGGGGAATGGACAAACACCCTTTAAGTTCTTCTCAACAAGATAAGTGATTTGAAACACCCAGGATAAGAATTAGTTCAAAGACTAAGCAATATATAAATAAGCCACCTTAAGTAACAAGAAAAGAAGAGATATTTCCATGGAGAAAAAACAAATGATCACAGAGACAAAACTTTAAGCATAAATGGGGTTAAATTGAATATACCATTCTTAATATATCGAAAGTGGAATATATTGTGATTCATATGATCTCTAAGATGTTGTTTTTCTCTTTCCCCCCAAAGTTTCACCTCTGATTAACTATAAAATACTAAGTCTTACCCACCCTACAGTTTTTCTAGAAAACTGAGAAATCTATTTTCTTTCTAGTTCCCAACTATTTCAAGAGAATAAATGTAATAGTACATATGAAATATTACTCTGAGTTCAATGGAAGAAAGGAGCAATATAACTGAAAGCTTATCAATACTAAAAAGCATATAAATGTTTTCTATTGTTTATCATAAAGTGAACTCTTAAATTTTCCTCTATATTCCAGTATTCTATAAAAATGATATGATATATATATTAAACATCGTAACAAAAATTGAGAATCATATTAAAAGCTATAGGCTAAAGAAAAGCTTTAAGCTTATTTTGATATTTCTACAATACTTACTGTGAATTCATATCCTGCATTAATTGAGTTAATTTTTTCCATGGATTGTAGGCAGAATCAATGCTATAAAGCCTCATATGCATGGCTAATACATGGAACAGCTGATCTGAAGAGATTAGAGAAAAAGTAATTAGTGAATTCACACATTCTTCTTCAAGATAAAATTATAACGCAAAGTTTACACTTAAAATATACAGACACTGGTTTCATGTACTGTATAGAATATAATTCTCTGAATAATTTATTCTAGCTATCCCTCTTTCTGCTTACTTAAATAGCAAATATTACTTAAATTTATGGGGGGAAAAATCATGGGTTTAATTTATGGGTTCTTCCTACGTCATTTTGTAAAGCAAGAATTCTTGCTTATCAGTGTTAAGACCGCTTTTCTTAATGATAAGCTTAAGCAAAAAACTACCATAAAGTTAACTGCAATGGGTTTTAGTGGAAAGAAAGCAGGTATGAGTCAAAAGACTCTAGGTTTAAGTCCTACCTTGGATATAACCTAGTTGTACAACATTAGGTTAAGTCATTTAATCTCTCGCCTCAGGTAACTGTACAAGAATATAAACTGAAAAACAGTAGCCTATCCACACTGGTAGAGAGAGTTTCCTTATTGGGAGATTTCTATATCAACGTCATTTCCCCTTCTTTCCCCCCCTGCCACCTCAACAATAAATATCCAAGACAGTGGATGAACTTAAAAAGAAATTATATTAAAATTGATTACCTACTGCCACTGGGAGATCATCACTGTCAAACTTTCTTTCCCTTTCCTAAAAAAACAACTTTATCTGCCCTCTAGCTAATATATGTAAAGTGTACTGCAAACATTTAAGCACAACGTGGTCAGTCATTTTTATCTTATCTTTTTCAAAAGAAGCATTAGAAAGATAAGTTAAGGAAGAAAGGGTGTGAACTATTCTTTTAGGGCAAAAAGAATGAAAATTTCCAACCACAATATGGAAAAAAAAATCCAAGGATCAACCCTCAACCAACTATTTCTAGGGTAATTTAGTCCATATTCTCTAGTTTACAGATTAAAGAGTGAAAGGGCATTTTCATTTTGTCTTCTTTTATCTAGAAGCCACTACATATTCTAAAAGGCTACCTAAATTGCCCTTCCCACTAACTGCATGCTAAACCTGCCTTTCCCTTTCATAACTACAAAAAATGTGGCTCCTTGAGAAAGCCTCTACTAACTATCTAACTTGAATCACTCTGAAACTTCTATCCTTATTTCCCCCCAATTAATATTTGCTATTAGCTACTCCAGTGTTTCTCTGGTTTCTCTGATTCTCCACTCTGCCCCAGAAAGCTCCTTGTTGGGAAAACCTCATATCCTATCAATCTTGGTACTGTACCTCATCACTATACTCTCTTCCTCTGACAAGAAGATGAACTACAAAATCTCTATTAAAGATATAACTAAACTCAGACATTACCTCATTTTTCACCTGATTGCACTATGACTCTGGGACTTCTCTGATTTCTCTCCTAAACCACCACCTTCCACTATTGTCCTCCCCCAAATAGCTTGTAAGTTCTTTGAGGGTAAGGGCTATCTTTCTTTTCTTCTTATGCCTCCAGTTTAGCATGTTACTCTTAGCATATAGTAGGTCTTTAAAAATCTTAACTGACTTCTGAATATCATTCTATCTTTACATTCTCAGGTGCTGGCAGGTGGTTTGCACCTACTTCATAGGAGCTTGAAAATGCATGTTGAATAGTATAGTATATATTTATATTAGTCTATTCTGCATGCTCCGTTAAATTAAAAGTTACTCTAAAGTTAGAGGTTTTTAAGCTGAGGTCTGTGAATGTTTTTTTCTTAACATTTTGATAATCTACATTTCAATAAAATTGCCTTTTTTTGTAATTCAGTGCATTTTATTTTAGTAATTTAAAAGCATTATTCTGAGAAGGGATCCATAGGCTTTCGCTAGACTGTCAGAAAGGTCCATAACACAAAAAAAGGCTAAAAAAACCCTACTCTTAAGATGATCTTTTTTAACCTTTTTAATTCTGACAGACTTCCAAAGTTTTCAAAATTCATAATTTATTGCAGACCTTCATTTGGAACCAACTTCTTTGATGTTCTAAGTGAGCAATGCCCAAGAATGCTGAATTGTTGCTGTCGTAGTATTATATTCATAGGACTTTTAGCAGCATTAGTATAGAGAAAGGATTATAATAGCATTTGGGTTTAACTTCCCAAAAATCTTGCTAAATTTAGAAAGCAAAGATGGCATGGCAGCATCATAAAACATCAAAGAGGTCTTCATTAAAGTACTATTACTTACTTATTAAAACTTTACTATGTGCAAAGCATCAGCTTCTAATTTTAACTGGATTTTGTTATGTTTTTAATTTCAATTATCTTCTTCCATACTGGATAGATATTGGATTTTAATATACTTATATAACATCTGAACTAAGACTGAGAGCAAGTGAATCATCCAGATAGGGCCCAGCACATAGTAGGCACTTAATAAAAGCTAAATGATGACCGACCTCAGCCAATACTAAATTTCTTTCCAAAAGGCTATCAGGCCCCAGCCTAATATAATAAGGTGATAACCTCAACGTGGAAAAAAAAAATCAAATCAACACTGGAACAAAGTTACCAAGTTACAGAAAGGAGGTAATAATCTACTGTACTCTAGCTAGCAAATTCTCTTTTTCTTTCTCCCACAAATCCTCTGACTCAAGAGACAATTCATGTGCTGACATCAAACTGTAGGTATATACCAAGGCACTATCCTGGGCCTCCTTATATTATTTCCCTATTTTCTCTCATGATATCAATTTATGCAATTTCATTTATTATGTCTATGAAGATAACTCCCACTCACTCCTTTATCTTACTCCTAAGTTCAACCTAACATAACCAACTCTTTGCCAGACAGCTCCATTTTAATAACAAATGGATATCTCTAATATAACACATTTAAAACTCAACTTATTATCTTTCCCCCAAGCCTACTTCTCTTCCTAACTTCCTTATGTTGTTGTGGACAACATTAATTTTTTAGTCACCCAGATTTGCAACTTGAAGAGTTATTATCAATTCTTTCTCCTCCACTTCCTGCCCCTACATCCACTGATTCTTCCTTTACAATATCTCTCATCATCATCTCTTTCAGCTCAGTTTGCATCCTCATTTCTTAAATGAATTTGTGTAATAGCCTCCTAATTGGTCGCTCAACTTCAAGATTCTCCCCTCTCCAATCTATATCTTCAGTACATGGCAAAACAATAAAAACGGTCATATCTGACACTTCACTCCCTATCAAAGAACTTTAGTGGTTCCCTCTAACCTCTAGGATAAAATATAAATGTAATTTCTTAGTATTTAAAACTCTTCACAATTGGACTTCAAGTCACTATCCTATTTTTATTTCACATTACTCTCTTCCATATATATCCTATGTTCCAGCCAATCTGGCTTACTTGCTGTTGCCAAGGCACAATATTCAGTTTCCTATCTGTGTACCTTTATATAGGCAAATAATCATCTCTATCTTTACACTGCGTTGAAATCCCTTCAAGGATCAGTTTAGGTCCTACTCTCTACAGGAATCTTTGCTTGATCACTCTGGTTAATGCTTTTGTATTTGTATTGTGTATATTTTGAATTTACTTATCTTTGTATATGCTGAAACCCTCCCTCTTCCCTGAGTAGAATGAATAACTCTTCTAGGCAGGAACAATTTGTTTTAGTCTTTCTATCTCCATAACAGCACAGTAACATGCAAAGTAATATGAAAAGCCAAATAATAACTTAAGACAAGAAAGCAAGGAAATAAATGATTAATTGTCAAATCAATGGTAAAGATAATGGCTATCAAGTTCAGAGAGGAGAAAAATTACTATGGGCTACAATAGGCTGCAACAACTTAAGGAAAAAGTAGTAGAACTTAAGTCCTAATTGATAAGGATGTTTGGTTAGATATAAAGAATGTGAGAGGAAAGAGCTGAAACAGAAGATGAACTTTTAGAGTCATCATGATGGAAATTAGGCTGGGATCAGACTATGGAGAGTTTTAAAAATCAAGAGCTTAGTCAATAATCATTAGTTAATGGAGAGCTTCTGAAGGTTTACAGATAACAAAGAAACATAAAAAGGTTATTAATAACTTTTGAGGTTGCTTCAATTGTCCGATTTAATAAATAATTTTTATATAGTTCAAGAATTATTATGGCAATTTACAATAAATGATTATGTTCTCTAATCCCTTAAAAACAGTCTTTTGTGTAGGGTGAGCATAAGATTAACATAATTACAAGTAAGGAGAAAAGCAACATTTTTAAATTTTAAATTATAAAAAGTATATAACCAAAGTTATTATGCAAATGGTCTCTTTTTTAGAAAAACATTAGTTTTTAATATCATTTTAATATCACTTCTTTAAAATGAGATTAAAATGAGACTGAAATCAACAGGAACTAAAAGAATATAAACATAAAACACTTTTTTATACAAATAAACTCAGATCTAAATAATTTAAGTAATATTCATTGTCCTTAAGGGGATGTAAAACCAATATAATTTTTAAATGGCAGTTTTACCTAGATAATCTATTTATTCAACGTCATCCTAACCTAATCACTACAAAAATTTTTACTGATTTAGAAAGAATAAGTTCATTTGGAAGAATAAAAGGTCAGGAACTTTAAAGAAATCGGAGGAAAAAAGATATAAAGGAAGTAGATTCAGCAGTATCATATTATACTATATCATATCTCTATTATAAGACAAGAATACTGTTGAAGTATTTAAATTAAAATTTTCTTGTATAAATAAAACCTATGTAACCAAGAACAGATGGAATGCAGAAAATTGGGGGGAAACTTTCATAGACAATCTCTCAGATAGGATGTGGTTGACCTGGAATATTGCTGTGGTTTAGGAAAAGATGAACTAGTTGATTTAGAAAAAACATGGAAAGACTTAGACTTATTGCTATCATCTTCAGAGAAACAGATATTAGAAGAAAATAAGCATAGTACAATCTTATATATATGTGTATATATATGTATGTATATGTTTATAGATATTTATGTACATGTGTGTATGTGTGTATATATACACATATATATATATATATATGTATATCACTTAATTATAGCATTCTTTATAGTGGAGGAACAGGAAAAATAAATTAAAAAGTACACATCACAGATCAAAAGAAATCCAACAAGGAAGCAAAGAAAAAATGGATAATTTTGAAAACTTATTACATACGTTATTATCTTGAAATAGAAATGTATTGTTTTATACTGGATCCTCTCTCATGTATACATACAATCTCTATTGTATACATGGAAATGTTTTTTTTTCCCCTTTTCTCATTTTGCATTTAAGTTTTTTTTTTAAACATTACAAAAAATAATGAGACTGTAGCCATCGAAATATCTTACTGATTCATAAAAGCAATGTTTTCATGTGAGAATCACCAACTAATCAATTTCTAAAGCAACAAGAATATAATTATTCACAATATACCTCCTGATTTCTCACCTGGCTGCACTATTTTGGGACTTCTCTGACTGACTCATTATTGGGATAATCTCATCAATTTGTAAGATTTCATCACTGTTGGTATTCTATCCACTTCATCATTACCCTTTGCCTCTTACTCTCACTGGAAGGTGGGGCCATGAATTGAAAACCTTTGTTTAAGGAGAAAACCCAACTAAAATATCTCCTCACTTCTTACCTGGCTGCACTACTTTGGAACTTCTCTGATTAGAAATATATAATATGACTAGAATGAACATTTTACCTTTATGTATGAAAATCATTACAAAATCATAGAAGGTTCACTTTTGATCCACACATACATATACATATATGAAGAGAAATAACTATATAAGTGTTTCAATAAAAATAATTTTAAGCATCTAAATATAAAATATGATTAAATTTGACGGCTTTATCCTTATCACTTCAATGATTCAGCAGTTAATAAACAGATCCCTAATACTTACGTCCCAATATCAGCAAATCCTTCATGATTCAATCTACTAAAACACTGACCTATTTCTACTGATCATATTCAGGGCCATTAATGAGCTATCACAAAGAATTCTACTTTCACCTACAACAAAAAAATTTTACATTCTGCAGTATCTAATTAACTAACTTTACAGCTACTACAAGATTAAGTAGAATAATGTACTTAATCACAAAGTAGACATTACAGCAGATGAGAGAAGAAATCTAAAAGAACTGTTAGACTGCTCTTTATGTTTCCTTAAGCTTTAAATATGTTAATTGCAAGGGGATAGCATCATTAAAAACAAGAATTAAAAAAGGAAAACAAATGCTGCATTTTCCTTAACAACATGCATCATATTGTTTTGCATTGTTTTATATTAAAAAATTGACAACCACAGATTTTAGATTTTAGAGAGGCATATGCATATCACAATATGCATTTGTATTTATATTTGCTGAGGCAATTGGGGTTAAGTAACTTGCCTAGAATTACACTACTAGGAAGTGTTAAGTGTCTGAGACCAGATTTGAACTCAGGTCCTCCTGACTTCAGGGCTAGTACTCTATCTACTACACTACCTAGCTGTCCCTCATACATATTTTTTAAAAATTGTGGTTGTATCCCTAAGAAATAAAAATATATAAATTATTTTGTTGAACTCTTCTTTAATTATTACTACTAAGCAAACCATTAAATAAAGAGCTGTATGCTTGCTAAAGGTATTTGTCACTATCAAATCTTTCAAGGCTTATTATACATTACTCCTCTTCACTGTTCAATTCAGCTAAACTATGCTTCTTGCTTTTTCTCACATATTATATCCAAACTCATTTCCTTTTATCTTTGCACATTCCTATAATAGGGAACCATTGGCAGCAGAGAGACATGATTAGACCTACACATTTAGGAAAATAACTGACAATTGAGTGGAGGATGAATTGGAGTAGGGATAGATTTAAAGGAGGGGACCTATTTAGAAGGCTACTGAAATAGTTGCAGGCAAGAGGTGTTAAGGATTTAAATTAAATTAAGTAAATTAAATCATAACTGTATGATTAGAGAAGAGAGATATCTGAGAAATGTGGATAAGAAAGAAATAAAAACATTTGGCAAATCAATATGTGGGGTAAAAAGGTAGAATTAAGAATGAAAACAAGACACATAACTCTGAGAATACTTTGCATGGAGATGACAACTGAACCCATGGGATCATCCAATGAAACTACAGAAAGAAGAAAGAAAAGAATCCTAGACACAGTCTTTCTCATCCATAGTTAGTGGGTTTGACATGGATGAAGAGAGCTGTTTCAGACAGGTGAGAGCTAAGCAGTCAAAAAATAAATAAAGTATAGGAGGAAACCGTAGTTAATAGTATCAAATGCTGAAGAGAACAAGGATGAGAAACAAGAAATTCACTGGTAATTTTGAGAAAAGAAATTTCAATTTTATGATGAGGTTGAGACTAAGATTATAGAAGATGTGGAGAGAGCAGAAGAAGCAATGTGTAGAGATGCTTTTTCAAGGAGTTTAATTTTTAGAAAGGGAAAGTTTTTAAGAACAGAAGAAACTTGAAAATGTGCATAAGGAAGTAGGGAAAAGAAGCAGTAGATGGGGAGAAAATGAACATTAGGAAGATGAATAATAGCAGGAGCCATCTGCTAAAGAAAACAGGTAAGAATGGGATCAAAGCAACATATAAAACAGTTAACATTAGCATAGAGGAATGAAGGTAAAAATAATGGAGAATGATTTCAGAGGAGTGTGAGATGATATGAAGTTTAAGAAAAGAATCTTAATCGTAAAATTGAAAATAGCCCAAAGAACAGACATAAATATAGTGGATGGAAACGGGTTCCAGTACAGTCCTCACAAAAGCATGCCCACAAGAAGTCACACAGGGCCTGCTTCTAGCCCAGATGGCCCAGAAGGAGCATGAATTCCTATAGGAAATGCAGATGGAAAAGAAATCTTAGACTCTCTCTCATTCAGGGCCAGCATGAGACTGAAAGCACATAGCCCTACTATAGTCTCGAGCCTATTTTCTGAGCTCAGAAGAAGGTATGGATGTGCATTGGTAAAGTTTCTTCATCTGAGACTTCTCTATACTAATGATATTACAGACTCTGTCACTGTCTTTGTCTTTACTTAGGTACTAAATAATTTCAAATAGTTAATTACTAAGTACTTTATCAATGATCCCTCCAAGTAGGGGAATCAAGATCTAGATGAAACTTTTGAGACCATCCAGTCTAATTCAATCAAACCCAGTATTGGAAAAAAAAAAAACAAAACTATATATATATATGTGTGTGTGTGTGTGTGTGTGTGTGTGTGTGTGTGTATACATATATATATTTTTTTAACAGCACACAATTTTATCAGTCATATCCCCAAGTAAAATAAAATAATAACATTCTTTACATTGGCTCTATATAAATTATTTCAGAAACCAAGCAAATTTCTCCCCATAAAAATGATGTTAACTCATATTGCATAATAATCCAATAAGAAAAATATATTTTAGCATCTACTCATACAGTAGAGCTATAAAAAAGTCATCTATTCCAGCCATTTTATTTTTACGGAGCCTCAGAAGAGGGAATTAGCTTGTCCCAGTTCATAAAAGTCAGTAAAAGCCAGGGTTTGAATCCTAGTTCTTTGACTCTAAATCCTAAATTATTTCAATTTTGATGAACTGCCTCCATAATTTAGGGCAATTTCTTCTTATTCTCTGGTAATATTTTTATTCTTTTTTAGTTATTTTTTTTTTATGATTGTATGTGAGCATGTGTTAGCTATTAGTGAAATAGAACATGCAATTCTGGCTTTAACTATTTTACAGATCCCCCAAAGTAATCAATGAAAGTCAAAGTATTTAAAAGATAAGGTCAGGCCACTAAAGGATAACTTGAAGCTTCATCATTTATATTCTACACTAAATCTATGCAGTCTTCACTACAGCTTGGAACGAAGGTCAAAATAATTTCCTCAAATTTTCAAATCATATCAAAATTTCACCCTTTAAGTATTCAACAAAACTCCCGAATAAAATTAAGATGGATTGCCTACAATGATTAACAGGAAAAATAGATATTCATTGTGTAGATTTTGCATACATCTTAAAATTTATTCAGTAATAGTAACAAAAGTGTAAAAGCAGGTATTTCACTCTGTCTCTCTCAGTTTAAATTTCAAAATGAATCTCTTTATATTTTGAGGAAATTTATCTGAAATAAGGATTGGATCCAAATTCAACATAAGTAGAAGTGAATCTGCAATTTAAAGACTCAGGATGGAGATAAAAATTTTATGAGACGAAAGGATATCTTTTTATGCTTTAATATTCTTACTTAAGAAATAGGTCTAGGCACCCCTGAATCAGTGATGGTATTGATGGCTTCCAGACCTCTCAGTCTGGAGACACCAAAGATAAATTGGAAGATGGGCAGGAAAAGTTTGTTATACTGTGAATGAATCTTGGGAAACTAGCAAAGAGTAGGCATGGGTAGTGATGATGGTGGCAGCTTCCTGCCTCAGGTCACAAAAGGTCTCTTTACTAACACTGAGGAAGGATTTTGCTGCTTTACCACATTAGATCTTAGAGCTCCATTGGGGGCAGGGACACTCTTAGCAGCTCCAGGGCAGAAAAGAATGATTGTGGTCAGGTCCCTAGAAGAATCTCTGAAAACAGACATTTAAATCTCTCAAGCTTGGGACTGTGTATCCTCTACCCTGGAAACAAGAGCCCTGCTTTAACAAGAGTTAAAAGCCAAATAATAAGTTAAGAAACTGAACAGACAACAGAAAAAGATTCTGACCATAGAAAGTTACTATGGTGACAAGGAATATCAAAATACCCACTCATTTGAAGATAATAAAGTCAAAGCTCCTACATCCAAAGACCCCAAGAAATATAAAAATAAAAATATCTTCAGTAAAAGGTCAAAAAACAAAACCACTTTTTTTTGTCACAATATCACTTCTGCAAATTAAGATCCAAGATTCAACATTTACTTTTGTTGAAAAATACTAATATCATTTTAAAAGGAACATTTTCAGAAATTCTAGACCACCCTAGAATTTATAATTTTTTAATGTACTTTCAAATCATACATTATTAGAGTCTGACCAAAAAGAGCTTACACATTAAACAAGTAGTCTGACTTTAAAAAAGTTTATACTTAATATACACCCTTTTTGACCAAAATGCTGTCTTTTTGTAACATTTTTAATTAATAGAACTACTTATTCAAGATAGAAAGATTACCTAAAATTAGTTTGAGTAAATAGTGAGGGGGGGGTTAATTTAGGGACATCCATAATGCAAAGTTCTTCTGCTCAAAAAATCTTTTAAACAACTAGAATACTTGATTAGCACATACTGTTTGAAATACCAAAAACACATTGATAATTTTTATTCACTGTCCCCACTCTGAATTCTTTTCGAGACATTAGATTTGTAGGCGTGAATTTTCAATTCGATAAGCCACTGTGCTTTTAAATCAATTTTGGGGGAAAAAATGATAGCTAAAAATGCTTGTAAGACTTCTTTAAGAGTAAATATAGAGGGGCAGCTAGATGGTACAGTGGATAGAGTACCAGCCCTGAAGTCAGGAGTACCTGAGTTCAAATCTGGTCTCAGACACTTAATATTTCCTAGCTGTATGACCCTGGGCAAATCACTTAACCACAATTGCCTCAGGGAAAAAAAAAAGTAAAAAAGTAAATATAGAGGCAGTGATTGGAATCCAGAAGAATTCTCTCAATATACCCCTACATACAACTTTAATGCCACAAGGCAGAGGCAATAAAAGATAGAGAGAGACATTTTTCCAATCTAAAACACCTTTTAGGAATTCAGCAGGACAGGTCTCTAAAGGGGCTGGGCAGAAGTCCAGAGCCAAATGTGACTGCGGTAACAGCAGCAACTTCAGGAGCTTTACTAGAGATGGTAAAGGGAAGTGAGACAACTGGCAAGAAAGAGAATACAGGGAACCCTTTGGTGGCACTGAGTACAGTTACTGTTCACTGAAAACTTGACTGCACATAAACAGTTCTGGGTTATGATTGCACTTATAATCTATCACAAGGAAGCAGGGAGTCCAGTCACCATTCAGAGGTCAATAGGAGCATTAGTATTTGTGACTTCAGGAGAACAAGAACCCATTCTGGGTAAAGACTAGAGCACAAATCAGGAAAGCAGTGTCTACATCTCTCCCAGGATAACACCAGCTTAGAAATACCAAAAGTTTACAGACATGCAGAGATAACTGAAAACAACAGCACAAAAAAGCCTAAAGCTTGACACAATACCTTTCCACTCCCAGATGAAGACAGCCTGACTTGAACAAAGTTCAAAGTCAAGATATAAGAAGGGAAAATGAGAAAACAAATAAAAAATAACTTGACCATAAAAAGATACTATGGTAGCAGGGAAGACAAATATACAAATTTGGAAAAAGAAAACAATGTGAAAGCAGTCATATACAAAGCTTCTGAAAAATGCTTACTAGACTCAAGGCCATAAAGAATTCCTAGAATAGTTAAAGAAATAATCATGATAGAAGAAAAAAATTGGAGAGAATAATGAGAGTAATTTAAGAAAATTATGAAAAAAAGAATTATCCACTTAATAAAAGAGGCACAAAAAATACTTCAGAAATAACATCTTAAAAAAAAAAAAACAGAATTGGCTTAATGGCAAAAGTACAAAAATTCCACTGAAGAAAAGAATTAAAAAAGCATAATTGGCCAAATGGAAGAAGAGGTACAAAAAATTCAATGAAGAAAATAATGTCTTAAAAATTAAAATTGCACAAGTAAAAGCCAATAAATTCATAAGACTTCAAGAAACAAAAAACAAAGTCAAAAGAATGAAAAAAATAAAATAAAATGTGAAATATCTCACTGGAAAAATGAATTATCAGGAAAATAAGATTGAGAAGATATCATTTAAGAACTATTGGACTATTAGAATGCCTCAATTAAAAAAAGAGAGAGGGAACATATCATATTTAAGGAAATTATAAAGGAAAACTGTCCTTTAAGGAAAACTGGATCTTAGATCCAGAGAATAAAATAAAAATTGAATGAATCTATTCATCACTTCTTGAAAGAGGTTCCAAAATGAAACTTCCTAGGAATATTATAGTCAAATTCCAGAGCACCTGGGTCAAGGAGAAAATATTAGCAGCAGCCAGAAATGCACAGTTCAAATATTGTGAAGCCACAGCCAGGATCATACAAGATTTAGCAGCTACCATGTTAAAAGAAACAGAGGGTTTGGAATATGATATTCCAGAAGGCGAAGGAACTAGGAATACAAGCAAGAATAACCTACCTTACAAAACTGAATATAATCCTTAAGGGGAAAAAAATATATATATTTAATGAAATAGAAGATTTTTAAGCATTCTTAATGAAAAGACCAGAGCTGAATAGAAAATCTGACATTCAAACAGAAGAGTCAAAAGAAATATAAAAAGGTAAACATGAAATAGTAATCATAAGGGATTCAAGAAAGTTAAACTATTTATCTTCCTATATAGGAAAATGAAACATGTAACTTCTAACATTATCATTATCAAGACAGAAGGAATCTACAAAGACAGAAGGCACAGATGTGAGTCAATTATATTGGAATAATCTGAAAAAAAAAAGCAGAAGTTAGGAAAGAGGGATGCTCTAGGAGAAAGGGAGAGAGAGAATGGATAATTTTTTTCTCACAAAAGAGGCACACAAAGAAGTGCTTTTAAAAAGACAAGGGAAATGGTGAAGAGGTTTGGTTCAAAGAGGGAAGAATATGTATACACACACACATACACACACACACACACACACACACACACACACACACACTTCACGGATATAGAAAATCTATTGATCCTAATAGGGAAATAAAAGGGGAAAGGGATAAAAAATGGGTGGGGGGGGCAGAGAATGATAAAAAAGATGGTGGAATAAGGGAGGCAGTGGTCAGAAGCAAAATGGACTTTTAGGATGGATGGGATAAAAAGAGAGAAAAGGATAAACAAAAAAATAGGATGTAAAGAAATACACTGTTAGTAATCAATAACTGTAAATGTGAATTGGATGAACTCACCCATAAAATAGGAGATAGCAGAATGGATTAGAAACCAGAATCCAACAATAAGTTCTATACAAGAAACAAACAAAACAGATACACACAGAACTGAAATAAAGAGTTGGAGCAGAACCTATTTTGCTTCAGCTAAAATAAGAAAGGCAGGGGTAGCAGACATGATCTCAGGTAAAGCAAAAGCAAAAATAAACCTAATTAAAAGAAATAATAAAGGAAAACTATATTTTGCTGGGGGGGGAATGCCATAAGCAATGAAAAATATTTTACAGTAAATTTCTCTAATAAAGACCTCATTTCTTAAATATTTTGGAAATGAATTAAATTTGTAAAAATAAGAGCCATTCCCTAATTGATAAATGATCAAAGTATGTTAACAAGAAGTTTTCCAAAGAAATAAAAAGTATCTATAATCTTATGAAAAAATGCTCTAAATAAATGGCAAATTAAAACACCCATGAGGTACTACTTCACATCTATCAGAAATGAAAATGCTGGAGAGAATGAGTGAAAGTATATACATTAATGCATTGTTGATAGTATAATGAACTGACTGAACCATTCTGGAGAACAATATGGAACTATGCCTAAAGAGCTATGAAACTGTACATACTCTTATACCTAGTAATACCACTACTAGATCTATACTAAGCAGCTTGCCTGTCTATAATGGCTAGAGTACTGGGCTTGGAGCCAAGAAGTCTTATATTCCTAAATCCAAATCTGGTTTGACACATTTACTAGCTATATTTACCTGGGCAAGTCACTTAGCCGTGTTTGTCTCAGTTCTTTATTTGTAAAATAAATTAGGGGAGGAAATATCAAACCACTTCCACGTCTTTACAAAAAAACCCAATGGGGTCACAAAGAGTTGGACACAACTGAAACAACAAAAAAACAAAAAATTCAGTACCCCAAAGACATCAAGGAAGAAGATAAAGGATCTATAAATATAGATATAGCAGTTCTTTTTGTGGTGGCAAAGAATTGGAAATTATGGGGATGTTCATCAATTAGAGAATGGCTGAATAAATTATGGCATATGATTGTGATGGAATGCTATTGTGCTTCAGAAAAAAAAAAAGATGGCAAAATCTATATGAATTGATGCAAAGTGAGTTGAGAAGAACCAGGAGATCATGTGCAAAGTAACAGCAATGTTATAATAATGATCTTGGCTACTCTGATCAATACAATGATCCAAGACAATTGCAAAGGACTCAAGATTTAAAAAAAAAACAAAAACTCTACTTTCCAGAGAGAAAATTGATTAATTCTGAGTGCAAATTGAAGCATAATTTTCTCACTTTATTTTTTGAGAGTGACATAATATAAAAATATGTTGTACATGATTTCACATATATAATTGATATCATGTTGTTTGATTTATCAATCAGTAGCACAGTGGTGGGAGAGAAGGAGAAAAATCTAATACTTAAAATTTAAAAAGAATATTAAAAATAAATAAATAATGCATTAAAATAAAAAAATTATATTTCAAAAGGATAATAATTTATACTAAGATATAAGAGATTCTGGTTAAAGTTGTCTAAAGTCATATGGGCATAAATAAGAAATCAAATGATATTGAACTGACATTAAAGTTACAAATAAGGTATATTTATACCTTATAATTAAGGTAAAATTTACAAAAGATATAGTAATGAAATAACATTTAAGTTACACTATTACATTAATGTTAAAATATGCCTTACAATTACAGTGAAACTAACAAAGGATTTTTAGCAAATCCCTTTTCTACCATATATATAATCACCTATAAAACACCAATATATCACTGAAAAACAATAAACAAAGGCCCAATAACACTCCTTATTAAAGAGGTTAAGTTGAAATCGAGATTATCAATGAATATACTAGTCATTAGCATTCTCATAAAACTGGTCAAATATTTGGAAATCTCTTAGCCTGTATATCAACTTCAGAGAAAAAAGTAGCCCTTTATAAATTATATAGTTGAAATCACTTTACTGAATTCTTAAATACAATTCTCTCTTGATTATACAGCAATGCTACATAGCAATTAACAATAAATATCAAAATAGGCTATTTTCTATAAGGGACAACCTAGTAGCTAAAATTTCATATACAGTAGAAGTGAAAATTAAGATATCTTCTTAGTATCATGTTATTCTTTTCAATATATCACTAATTTACAATCCATGTAAATACACAAATTATATACATGTTTCAACAAGTGCATAATTACCCTAGTCTTTAACAAAGTATCATCTCCAAACTCTTACATACAGTCAGGCAGGTATCATTTCAGTATACTCTAACTAAGTCTTAAATTAGTTTCTTATATACTTAAACTTTATTCTAGTAATTCTGAATCATCTTGATAATTTCCCCCCAAAATCCTATATCTTCTTAGGAAAAAAAAAACTGCAATGAGATATATACATTATTTTTAAAATATGCATTAGGGCAAACATGAGGACAAAGATATACTGATATCTTTTTAGAAAAGTTATTTTTGGTCTTTTTAGGAAAATACAAGTTTAAAACTGGCTGCAAAAAAATTCAATCATCACCTTTTTTTGTTGAAGAGATAATCAAAAGAAGTAGAAAAGTGGCCATAATTAGTATTCTGTGCCTAATTTTGATAACACTTCCAAATAATGCAATTAAAATGAGGGCTTACTGTAGCACTAAAATCACACTTTTAAAAACCTATTTTTAAGTATCCAAATTAGTCTTCAATCAATATTACAACTACTACAAAGAGCTTGAACTAGAAAAAATATTTTTCCTGAAAAACTCTTTCAGAAATACTAGAAACAAAACAAAATAACACATTTCCAATTTATTTCAAATTTAATTTGTAGGATGTTACTAAGAAACCTACAAATGAAATAGTTTCTATAAAATGTTTTCTTAAAAATACTCAATGTAAAGGTTTCCCTTCAAAATAACCAAAGTGGAGGATGAAAAAGCCAACTATTTCTTATAGTTAGGAATATAATCATTTCATTACTAAATCTATTTGCTTCCTGAATTATTATGTTAGATTACAAATATACCTTAAAATTAGGGAAGTATGGGGGTAGCTTAAAAAAGGGTTAGTCATATTAAAAGACCATAATGAACTTAAAAGAAATTTGGAAAAAAATTCAAGTTATACTGAAAAAATAAACTTTATTTTATACTTGTTTAGTTCAAAAGTTAACTGAATTTAGTAATTTTAAATACTTACTCAAACAAGATCGTTTGCCAGCTGTGCTTGCTCCCCCTGAACACAAATTCCCTCCACGATGAATTAACTCAAGTTCCAAATTGGTCCTATAAATAAAGCATTAAAATAATTTACAAAATCATTAGGTTAAAAACTTAGTCCTTTTGGGGGCTAAATTGCATGAAAATACCATACATAAAAACAAAATCTCTCCTTCCCACTGCTATATGTGAATATATAGTTCAATTAATAGGCTGAAAATAAGTATATGTTTTTATCCAATATTTAGGGATAAATTCAGAAAAGAAATCAATTCTGTCATCTTTTACTACATATTTATATTTGTACCTGGGAAAAAATTATATTTGTCACTATAATTATTGCCACAGTTCAACTTTTGCCTCCCCCCCAAAAAAAAACATGAAAAATTGGGCCTTGAGAGAAAAAAAAGCCTCCAAAATACTTCATGAAATTGTTCAGTTCTTAATGAAAACAGTGAACAATAAATGCATTCTTAATCATTGATGCTTTCATTAATACAAATTACAAATATGTATTTTCCTTGAGAGAAACAGATCAACTATCAGAATTAAGGCAACATTTTAAATACTTCAGATACCATCACTAATGTAAGAGTCTAAAGATATCAAAAAACCATAAAAAGCAATCTTTTTCATCAAACTGAGAATTTTCTAGATAGTCTCTAGAAAACAAAGATAACTATTAACATTTATGAATATTTCTACTACTAATAATAACTATTAATTATATCGCATTTGCAAAATGTTTAGCAATTATTAGCATACATCAGTGATAAGTATTTTAAAATTAGTTTTATAGGTGAATTCATGGAGAACTTGAAAAGTTACTCCTTTAATGGTGTAGTGAAACTCTAATTAGACTAAACTCAACTCATACATAAAATTATGTATATTTAAATTATTTTAAAATATTGTTTTGCCTTTCATCAAAAAAAATAAGACAATATAGAAAACTGTTTCTGAAACTATTTTCTGTAAACATGCTTTTGTTGCTAAAAATGAATAATTTATATGTAAGCTATAGAATTTATATCAATAACCAAAAAGATATCATTTTAAAAATAACTATAAAACTTAAAACTAACTTTTACATTTCATTATAGAAAGAATATACAACTATTTTATTTATATGAAAACATTTGGAAATATTTAGGTTTAGAATATGGAATATTTTGGTGAAGTATTTTCATATTTTTGCTTCTAAAAATACTAACTCCTCCAAATATTAATATCCTTAAGTTGCAGCATTTGCCACCCGTTTCTGAAGGAATGCTTTAATCCTCTCTACTCAAGGGGGGAAAAAAAGCAATTTAACATTGATAATGTTCCTGCTCAGAGCTCCATCTGGTTGCTGCTGATAAGGGCATCTGTGTGACAAGGGAATTTTCCACTCTTCAGGCGATTTGCATTGCTCACTGAACTTCTAAAAACCTACCAGCAAAGAAGCAGGGACAAGGATTTCATATTAGTGGACAGAAAGCGAGCGGAGACCAGCATGTGTTCCTTCATCAATGGAATATAAATGAGATCAATATATTTTGTTTTCACAAATCTTCTGTTGCCTAAATCTGTAGAAAAAAATTCATGGCTATATTCTCTTATAAAAACTGAGATCGCCTAGATAGTATTTAAAAGAGCTAGCCAGAAATACTAACAATTTTTAATGAACAAAAGTCAGATCCAGAATTTTTACATTTTATTTCTGTAGGAGATGCAAACAGTCTTATTAGATACATAAAGGTAAGAACACTTTCAGTTTTTCATTCCATCATAAATAGTAAGATATTTTAAAGTAATACATAAGCTACGGATTAAATCTAGAATATTCTGGGGAAAAAGCTACTGACTTTATTCCCATGTTTTAAATAATGGTAGAAAGATCACTGGCCAGCTTCTCTTGTAATATGAAATGCCTTCCCAAAGTTCTTACTTACTATTAGGTGCGCTGATAATCTTTGATAATATTAGGGACCAACTCCCATCATAAATTCCAATCCTATCTCAATCATACCAATGATTATCCCTTTTAATTAATTTTGGGGTGTGTATATCTATATTTACATATGTGTATATATGAAAAATAATTATGTATGTTCTGTATACAGACATACAAAGGAGAAAAGAGTATTAAATAGTCAATGTCTGACTTTCCCTGAATGTTCAGAAATACACAACTACTAAATTTTCTTTCCCTATCCCTCTTTCTGAATACATGACTTTCTGAGTATGGAGAAAAGTAAACCCTTGCATTCTATATTGTTTTTTTGGTTTTTTTTTTTTTTGTTCTTTTGCTTTTTGCTGAGGCAATTGGGGTTAAGTGACTTGCCCAGGGTCACACAGCTAGGGAATGTTAAGTGTCTGAGACCAGATTTGAACTCAGGTCCTCCTGACTTCAGGGCTGGTGCTCTATCCACTGCACCACCTAGCGGCCCCCATTCTATATTGTTTAATATAAATTTACTCACATTGGTTTGGGAAGAAAGGAAAAAAGAGACTCTATAGTGTAAGAAAGAATTAAAGTACTACTTTCCACAGCTAAATAAATTTTCCCTTCCTCATCCCTAACACGGACAGAATAAAAATGGACAAGAAGAGTTTGTGTCCCACCTCTGATAGATGGTGGTTATGCTACCCTCAATCTATCATTGAATCTCTTCACGCTCAAGGCAAGTTCTGAAAACTAAATTGCAAAAAAAGATGCCGCCTGCACCAATGCTGAATCTGGGAGTTCCCTATATCAAATCACAAGACTAGTCCTCATCCCTATTTATCAACAGCTCCAGGTCATGTCCAACCTAAAATATGAGGGGCTAGAATAGTCCCTGAAATCTCTATCATACATTATTTCAACATAAACAATATCAAATAATTTGGTACTTTGGGAAGCTATCCCTTTGTTCAAGCAAAAAGTGTATGTTTCATCCTACTCAAAAAATCCATATGTTTATTTGTAAATATAGTAAAACTTGAACAGAAGCATTCTATTTCACTGACATACAAATAAATATATCCTTCAAATAATTTCTTTACAATCCTTCTAAGGCTACAATCAGAAAATTCTTCTAAGATTTCTCCAAGCAACTAAAAGTAAATATAGATATGTGCTACACCATTATAGGAAATAGTTTCAGGGGCTGGAGTCACTCATTAGAAATACTGTGCTTCTCTCTCCAAAGAATTCAGTTTAGATAATAAATAGTAAGCAATTATAACAATGTATTCCTCTGGGAGAAATGGCCTTTGAGAAACCAGAATTAAAAAGACATTTAAACCACTACAAATTTTTAACAAATGAATATCCAATCTTTACAAAACATTATTTAGGGAATCGTAATATATTAAAATATATATATATATATTTTTTTAAATTTTTATTTTATTTGCATAACATATGTGTGGGTAATTCTTCAACAATAACCCTTACATAGCTTTCTGTTACAAATTTTTCCCCCCAACTCCCCACCCCTCCCCTAGATGGCAGGATATCCACTACATGTTAATTATGTTAAAATATTGGCAAATCGAATATATGTATACATATTTCCTAACTTACCATTGGTGTGCAAGAAAAATCTTATCTACACAAACGATATATCAGATAAAGGAAACACAATGTAAGCAAACATCAATCAAGGAGTATGAGAATGTTATGTTGTGGTCCACATTTCGCATCCCTCTCTCTGGGTGTATATGGCTTTCTTCAGTGAACAATTGGAGGTGGTTTGAAACATAAAATATATATTTTAATGAATGTTTATTATTAAAATAATTTTAATTCTTAATTCAATCATGAACTCCTATATGACCTTTCCATTTCTCTCTCATATGCTAAATCAATATTTATATCCCTACCTCTTTTGGACATATACCATCATTTTGTCATGTGCCTCTTTTCTTCACTACTTCCATTCTCAGTGTCTTTCCGAGATTCCAGGGATTTAATTATTATCTCTATGCAGACAACTTCCAAATCCACAAATAAAGCCCTAAACTCTCATGCTCTAGTTCTATGTCACCAAATGCCTATCAGACATTTTGAAATGGATGTTCCAGATGCATCTCATATTCAACATATCCAAAAGAGAAATCATTATCTTTCCCTCCAAACTAGCAATTTTTCCAAATCTGTCTAGGTCTTCTAAGGGCACTTTCATTCTTCTAGTTGCCTAAGCTAAACCCATAGTCAACTCTACCTATTCACTCTCCTTCACCCTATTTTTTCCTCCTTCCAATATGCTGCCAAGTATGGCCAATACTACCTCCATAAAATCACCTACTTTGTCTACTCAGATAGCCAACATTATCACTGAGGTTTTCAATTAATTTAACAGCCTCAGAACTGGTCACTTTGTCTCAGATCTCTGCTCACTCTAATTCACTCTCCACTTATCTGACAAAGATATTTGTAAAGCACAGCTTTGACCATGTCACTTCATTGCTCAATAAACTCCACTGGTTCCTTAATGCATCTAGGATTAAACACAAATCTCTTTTTTAATCAGTTAAATTCCCAACCTGGCACCAATCTACCTGTTAACTATATTATACATTATTTCTATTCCCCATGCATGGAATGAATTTCCCCCTCTTTTCCACCTTTTATAATCCCTATTTTCCTTCAAAAATAGCTCATCACCATCTTCTACTTGATGTCTTTCCTGATCTGCCTGGTTGATACTACTTCCCCCCCAAATTACTTTGTGTGTGTGTGTGTGTGTGTGTGTGTGTGTGTGTGTGTGTAAAATATACACATATATTATATATGTATATATAATATAGAGTCTCTCTGCATAAGAATAAGCAACAAACATTTATAAAGGCCTTTAAGATTTACAAAATAATAAAATATAAACTCATTAAAGACAGAAATTGTTTCCTTTCTGTCTTTTTATCAACTCCTAACACATTACTTGGCACAGAGCTGGTGTTTAATTAATGTTAGATGTAGGCAGCTACTGAAATAGTTGAAGCAAGAAGTGAGTGCTTCTAAAAATAGTGACTAGGAAAGCAGAAAGATGGTAGATAGGAAAGATGCTGTAAAGGAAAAATGAACAGGATCTCACAAGTAACTGCATAGGGAGTTTGAGGGAAAGTGAAGAATTAAGGAATGAAGCACCCTCAACAGACATAGTGAAGTTAGTTTTTTTTTTTTAAATATATTTTAGGGGGTAAATGAGCTCCATTAAGGAAAAGTTAAGTCTGAGGTTTTCATGGCATCTGTCTAGCAAAATTTGGTGCTGTGAGACTAAGATGACAGGATAAGAGATTTATATCTGAAAGGATTGCATATAGTACAACCTATTCAATTAGAAAATAAGAAATCTCAACCCAGAAGTGTTGAGTGGCCTGCTTAAGGTTACATAAGTAGTTAGT
This sequence comes from Myrmecobius fasciatus, assembly GCA_023553655.1. Taxonomy (NCBI): domain Eukaryota; kingdom Metazoa; phylum Chordata; class Mammalia; order Dasyuromorphia; family Myrmecobiidae; genus Myrmecobius; species Myrmecobius fasciatus. The sequence continues at coordinate 283,564 of JAJPUD010000920.1, forward strand.
TCAAAGGACTTGAACCCCCAGTCCTCTTACTCTAAATGCAATTATCTTTGAATGCTGACTAAACTGAAAGAGAATAAAAATCATGCTTTTAAATAGGTACTATGTAATTAAATTATGCTAGGTGAAACATAATAGAAATGTGAAGAGCTAGATCCTAACTTAAGAAATTTACATTCCAAATAGGAAGCATTCTGTGTTTTATAAGTGATATTTTTATTAAATTTCAGGCTTTCTTTTTCATTGCTTCAAGTGAATCTTAAGGTAAGTAAACATTTGATGTTATCTTGTAGAGACCTGTCTCAAGAAAACTGAGGAGGTATATTAGAGATACACTTCTTACTCCATAAATCATTACTTTGTGGCTTTAGCCACTGCCACCAAGAGAGGATTAGGGTAAGACAGGAGACAAACATTATTGAGACAACCATTTTGTTTTGTCCTCACTCAAAAACATCTGCAGCTTTATTAAACAAATATGTTTTACTCTCTCTCAGATAAGCCCATTTCCTACTTTGCTCAAAAAACTTATGTCACCCAGCATAAATTCCTATCTCCTTTCCTCTACAATTTTAATCTTTAAATGTCACCAGATTCTTTCCCTCTTCCTTCCATTCTCAAAGCTGGCCCTCCTTGCAGAGATTCATCCTTCCATTTTTGTTTTTGATTTCATTTCCCCTCTTGTTTACTCTACTACTGTACTATGTGGGATCATCATCTTTTCTCTCTCATTTCTTCCTCATTTATGAAAACATCTATTCAGAATTCTGAAATCAAGAACAGAAAAACATTCCTCTGATCCTAGACCTTCCCTACCAAATTTTAATAAAGAGTTTTCTCACTCTTTCTACTTCCTGTCATCACTCCTTGATGCCCTGCAATGGAACTTCTTTCTTCTATTGAAACCACTCTCTCCAAGGTCACCTGACTGCTAATTCCAAAGACGTTTTTTTGAATCATCAGCTATTTGTTATCTCTACTAAATCATCAGATACAGTCAACTGCTTCCCTCTTTGATAAGCACTATGGCTTCTAAAACAATCTAAAGCTTCTAAAACTACTTAAGCAATTTTGCAGTTTTCTTTCTAACTCTCTGGCACCTGCTTTCTCTGTCTCCTCAACAATTCCTTTTCTTTCTCTAGCTTGGTTAAAGCTGGTCACCTTCCAAAGCTCTGTCAATATCCCTCTTCTTTTCTCTCTCTACGTCTTACTCCCTTAGCAATCTCATTCATGTCCATGGTTTCAACTAATACCTTTCCATGTGAATGGTTCCCAAATCTATCTTACCCAATCTCTGCTGATCTTCAGTCTTAAATTTCCACAAATTCCCACCTTAAAACTCCATCTGTATAGCCTACCAATAACTCAAATTAAATGTAAAAAATTGAAATTATTTTTCTTACAATGCCTATACAGTTTCCTAACTTATCTAGCACCATTGACACTATTGCTGTTATCAAAATCCTCACTTCCAATCAAGTATTATGTCCTATGAATTCCACTTCCAAAATACTTCTTTCATATTTGTCCCTTCCTTTCTTTTGCTTTGATCATTACTGTAGTTTACTCTTATCTGAACTATTATAGTATTGTCCTAATTGACCTCTATTCTTTTTCTTCTTCATGCTTTTCTTCAAACAAGTGTCCAAAAAAAAAAAAAAAAAAAAAAAAAACTTCATGGTACTGTTTTGCTCAAAAACACTCAATAGCTCCTATAAGTATACTCCTTATTCTGGTCCCTCCAAAGTGAGGTTTAAATCTTCCTTTCCATTCTTATAACATCAACTTACCTTCATTCATTCTATTTTCCACTAAAACTAGACTTCTGGGTATTATTCAATCTCATCCAGACTTTTCCATGCATTTGTATTAACTATATCTTATGTCTGAAACAGTTCTCCATCTACATCTCTGAATAATAAAACAAAAATAAAAAACTTTATTTTCTTCAAGACTTAACTGAGAAAATGCTACCTTACTCTGCAAAGTACACTTTCACCCCTCAACCAGAAGTGATTCTTCTCTCCCTAAATGTCTCATGTCTGTTTAACTTCTATGTATTTATCTCATTCTAACTTGCATTATAATTATCTAAATCACAGTCTTAATAAACTGAAGAATAAGTACATTTTTTTCCATCTTTTGGGGTATCACTCATTTCTTTTATTTCAAACATTTATTAATCATCAACGGGCAATGTACTGTGGTTAAGTTGTGGATATAAACACAATATACAAAAAACAAACCCTAAACAGTTTCAGTCTTCAAGAAGCTTACATTCCATAGGAATAAAAAAAAGAAAAGCCTTACACTTTTTATCTTTATGTTTCCAACCTTTAGCACATTGCCTTAAAGTAGTAGATATTTAATAAATGTTGTTGAATTGAATTGGCTTAATCTAACCCCCTTTAGTCATAAAATAGCAAAACAACAATTTGATATGAGTTTTCTACAAAATTTCTACTGTATTATACAACGAACTTCTCACCTACTATCCTCTTGAAAAACCATGGTCAGTATTCTAGCTCATAGTTATATTCCCTTTTTGGTTCACTATTATTAAGAGAATTTTATAAAGAGGGAAAAAATGTACCTCAAAATTTAAGGCAACACATATATTTCTCATATATGTGTAAGAGTAGAAGGGGATTAAAGTTTATGTACAAAACATGCCCAATTATTCAGAATCTAAACCCATGGAAAACTCAAATAATTAGAATTTTCTACACTTTAATAAAAGATAAGAGCTAGGAAGATGCACCAACCTTGTGCTTATTTTCAAAAGAATTTGAGCACATTCCAGAGGCTGTCTTATGATCCACAAAGAATATGTCCAATTTCCTAGAATTACTACAAACCTACAAAACTATAGAGTGATCATAAAAATATTAAGTGATATTTATATATCAATTTAAAATTTACAAAGTAGTTTATAAGCATTATCTCAGTGAAAGACTAATGATAAGACTAATGAGAGCTCTCAGATACTACAAGATCCTTGAAAATAGATTATCCATGGATTTTCTCCATGGTCACTTCTCAGGTAATCAGAATAATAAATGAACTAGACTACCACATTTGCTATTACTCTGGAAGTTTAACATATTCAAACAATGTCACCTTTCTATATAAACTATGTACTTATCATCTAAATTTCAAATCACAATTAAAATCACACATCTTATTTTCATTTTTCCTCAATTTATAATTTATTATTCACAAATCTGAAAAACAAGCTAAATGCTACTATCTTTCAATGACAATATGCTGACCAGAATATTTCCCATTTTAAAATCTATTTGGTTCTGTGACCCACCCTTTTCACTTGTAATATACTCAGTATTTATCCTTGGTAAAGTCATTAATTTTTCTGAGCCTTAGTTTCTCAAATTCTTAGATGGACCAAGTGAGGTAATAAGGTATGTAAAGTACTTTTTAAAAATCACCAAATATTAGAATTATATTATTTGATTCAATCACCAGATTCAATCAATTACACATTTCCAAGGAGATGCAGTTTGGCCACCAGCTGGCACTGGTACTACTCTTTCTGAAGTCAGCAGAATGGCTATATATAATCTTACAGATTACATTCCTTTCAGAAGAGAAGTTTAAAGAAATATGTCACTATTTTATTAACAAATTATACTCCCTTTATTATTAATATGAACCCTGAAGTGAATTTCTATTAAAAACAGATTGCAAAGTACTTTATTGTAACCAAAGCAATAGGTAAAAGAAACAAAAGACCTGTGGTGCCAACAGAAAACTTAAATTCTAGAACAGGGTCATGAAAATGCCAAAGGACCCATGATGAGAAATACTCTCCCTCCCTGCAAAGAGAGAACTGGTATACTACTTTTCTCCCCACACTTTTAATTTTTTCCCCTATTTTTTCTTTTTAAAAAAATTAATGTTTTCTTTTCCCCCAATCACACATAAAAATTTTTTAACATTAAAAAAAAATTCCAAATTCTCCTTCTCCCCTCACTGAGTAGGCAAGAAATTTGATAAAGGTCATACAGGTACAGTAATGTAAAACATATCTGCATATTAGTCATGCTGTGAAAGAAAATACAGAAAAGAAAAAAAAATCCAAAAAATAAAGTAAATAAAAATATACTTCGATATGCATTCAGACTCCAAAAACTAATGAACCCTGAGGCTAGACAGAAGCATGCTTTTTTCATTTCCTTTATTTATTTATTTGTTTGTTTGTTTGTTTGTTTGTTTGTTTGTTTATTTATTTATTGCTTGATTGGTTTTTTTTCCACAAGGCTAATAGGGAAATATGTTTTGCATGATTTCATTATGTGTGTATATATATGTATATATGCATATATACATATATACACATATGTATGTATATATGCATATATACATACATATACACACACATATATATGTATATGTATCACTGATCTCCTAGTACTCCTATTACTATTACTATTGCCTTTTCAATGGATGGGGGAAGGGCAAGAAAAAAGGAAAGAATTTGGAACTCAAAATTTTTTTTTTTAAATGTCAAAATAAACAAATTTTTTAAAAAATATTTTTTAAAGGAACAGGGGAATGAACACCAATGCATTGTTGGTAGAGTTGTGAACTGATCCAACATTCTGTAGAGCAATTTGTAGCTATGCCCAAAGCGCTAACAATCTGTACATACCCTTTGATACAGCAGTGTGTCTACTAGGCCTGTATCCCAAAGAGACCATAAAAAAGGGAAAAGGATCCACACATGAAAAAATGTTTGCAGCAGTCCTTTTTGTAGCAGCAAAGAATTGTAAACTGAGTGGATGCTCATCAAATGGGGAATGGCTGAATAAATTAGGGTATATGGATGTAATGGAATATTATTATTCTTTAAGAAATAATCAGCAGGATGATTTCAGAGAGGCCTGGAGAGACTTACAGAATTAATACTAGTGAAGTGAGTAGAGCCAAGAGAACACTGTAAACAACAACAAAATTATGGGATGATCAATTATGTCGGATTTGGCTCTTTTTAACAATCAGATGATTCAAAGCAATTCCAATAGACTTGGATGGAAAATGCCATCCATATCCAAAGAAAGCTATGGAGACTGAATGTGGATCAAAGCATAGTATTTTCACCTTTCTTTGTTGTTGTCTGCTTGAGGTTTTTTTTTTTTCCCTTTTGATCTGATTTTCTTGCTCAGCATGACCAATTACAAATATGTTTATAAGAAATGTTTAACCTGTATCAGAGTGCTTGTTGTCTTGGAGAGGAGGGAGGACAGAAGAAAGGGAGAAAAATTTGGGACACAAGATTTTGCAAAAATGAATGTTAAAACTATCTCTACATGTACTTGGAAAAATAAGATACTATCAAATTAAAAATAAATAGCATAAATATGCAAAAAATAGGGTCATAAAAGTAGAAAACTGACAACATCAACTGCTGCAGAAAAAGGCTAGCAAAAAAATTTCAAGTTGAATGTCAGTTTCACTTCTGCTTATCATTATTTCCCAGGATAAACTTCTCCAAAACTTTCAAATAGACATATTCTTCAATACTTCAAAAGCATTACTAAATTAGGCTATTTTCATCTAATTTGGGAGATGAATACCAACACAATCTCACCTGAATCCTGCTAGCTACAACCTGTGGAATATAGTTGGCTTTCTCTTATTTAATTTGATTCTTTGGTTTAATTAAGATACTTTCAACTGCTATCACCTTTCTCGAGATGCTATTATTAAAAATAAAAACTTAAAAAATATTAAATATTTAAAAAATTTTCTTCCTGGGCTTCTATAATTAAATGAGTGGCAAGATAGAACAAGTTTAAACTTTCTTTCCTCTGCTTTCTTCATTACAAAGATTAATACAATATTTTGGAGAATAAGACTGTCTAGTTTTGCATATAGGCCAAACAAACTGAACAGAAACCTTTTAACCAAAAGCAACTCATTTTGAATTATACAATTTGGAAAAAACACTAACAATTCCCACCACTCACCATTCTATAATGCTTAATTCAATATTAACTATAAAAATATTCCTGGATTTTATTTTTTCTTAAAAACCATTTAAATTAAGATTTGATGTTCATAGTCATAGTTAAAAGTTTACTCCAAAAAAAGGTAGAATAAGTTTAAAAAAAAGATATAATTATGTTAAGTGAACCTTTATGACTAGATAAAATAAAGGTCCATTAAGCAATACCAGTGAGTGAGACAAGTGAGAAAATTCTTAAAAAATTAAATACTGTACTTACCTAGCTACAGAATACATAAAGAGAAAATCATTGTCTGGTGAGCCAGGAGTCTTGCTATAGTCTGTATATTTCCTTTGGGTAGTACTTTTGATATCCTTCATTACAGATTCCATTTCTTTACTTAAGTTGGTTTCTGACTAATAATAACAACAACAAAAAGTTCACTATATTTTTAAATCGCCAATAGACATACAATACAAATATGTTTTTCATTATTAAAAGACATCAAAAACTAAAATGTAAAAATTTATAACAGTAATACAATCATCATTGTAATATAACCTCTTATTTCATAGGTATCCCCAAGGTTCTGTCCTGGGTTTCCTTCTCTTCTCCTTCTATACTATTTCATTTGATCTCATCAGCTCACGTGAATTTCATTATCATCTCTATGCTGATACTCAGATCTACCTATCCTGTTCTAACGTCTTCTGAAATTCAGGCTCACATATCCAACTACCTTTCAGACATCTCAAATTAAATCTCCAAGACAAGACATCTTAAATTCAATGTGTCCAAAACAACTCATTATCTTTCCCCTATACCCTCTCTCCTCCTTCCTAATTTCCCCCTATTTCTATCAAGTAATAGTACCATCTTCCTATTTCCTTAAGCTTATAACATGGGGGTCATTTTTGATTATTCAATATTTCCCAACCCCCATATCCAGTATGTAGTAAGGTCTGTTGATTTTTCAATTTGGCAACATCTCTCAAATATGTAGCCTTCTTTCCTCTGATACTGCCATAATCCTAATAACTCTCATCAACTCATGCTTAGACTACTGCTGGTAGATTTGCCCACCTTATACCTCTCCCAACTCCAATTCATCTTCCATTCAGCCACAAAACTGATTTTTCTGAAGTACAGATCTAGTCATGCCATCTCTCCCCCACCCCACCCAAAAAAAAATTTAAAAAAAAATTCCAATAGGCCCCTTTAGCCTCCAGGATAAAATGGCTATTTGAGCCTTCTTAACGAATCTTCCCATTCCTTTTCAGTTTTTTTATACCTTAATCCCTGGCACACATTCTTCAATCCAATGATACGGGCCTCTTTGTTGTTCTACAAATAAGACATTCCATCTCTTGACTCCAGTTTCTTTAGCTGTCCTGTCTGGAAAATTCCCTCTCTTCATCTATAACTGCTAAAATCCCACCTCCTACAGAAAGTCTTTCCCAAACTTTCTTAATTATTATTCCTGACCTTTTAAAATTTTTTCCTGTATAGACTGTTGTCTCCCCCATTAGATTGTGAGCTCCTTAAGGACAAGGACTGTCTTTTATCTCTCTCTTTTTTTTTAATCACTAGTTCTTGCTACCGTCTTTGGTACATAGTAGGCACTTAATAAAGGTTTATAGACTAACTGACCTTTAAAGTAACAAAGGATACCTCACTTTGAGAAAATCTAATATATTCAAATTTGAATATACTACAAGATAATTTTACATTACAAAAGAAATTATTTTTAAATGACAATAATAAAAAATAAAATTTTTAAATTAAAACAACTAATTTTCATAAATATATTTATTTAATAAAACCAAGTATAACTATATGTTGGAGGCTCATTACCCTATGGGTTTAGACCCAAAAATTATTTTAAAGGTAAAAATGTTTTATAAGGAGATACTTCTGTCATTTATAGTGATAAATACCATCAACAGAAATTTAAATACACAAGATGAAACAACTATATTGTATCAGTTGGTACTATATGGAAGATCCAGTCTGTTGAATACTTAATATTAATATATAATCTTTTTCATTAACGTAGTTTTATAAATAACTGCATATTAACAAATATATGTAAGTAGTTCTGTATAAACCTTGTTAATAGGTTTTTTGTAAACTAAATTGTGCTTTTCATCACATAAAAAGAATATATGAGATATGGATAATACAATTCTATGAAAAGTGACTAAGTACATACAAACATATGGGTGTTCACAATCTGGAAAATACAACATTAAAACTATAATAATTTAGACAGGATAATTACAGACTTCGGTAATAAAACATTCTACTATTCTTATTTTTTTAAACTCAATAAAATAACAGAAGTCAAAATCTTTTAAGGCAAGTTTCCATTAAATTCATAAAAAATATAAATGAGTCAGAAAAACTGAATGAAAAGTAGAAGCAAATTAACAAGGATCTTTCTGCCTTACACTGATGCTTACTGGGAAAATTCCCAGCTGTTCTTGAAGCTCTTCAACCTCTTTTATGAGCTCTTGCATGCTCTTGTTACTATGACACTGCCAAAGGCTATTTTCCACATTGTTTCCAGGATAACAGGGAAGTACACTGTTAGCAAACTGACGACAGAGTGGGCATGTGAATTCTCCTTTTTCCACAGAGAAACCCTGAAGAACCTGGTCATTCTAAAAAGATGGAATAAATGTCATAATTGTGCTAATAAAAATATGTACATATTTAAAGAAAGACAAAGCTATGATATTATATTTTTGAAGGAATGTTTTTCCCCTGGGGCAATTAACTTCAAAAATGAAAGAAATATAAATTTGCTAATCTTTTAAAAAAAAAAGGGGGGGGGCAGCTAGGTGGCGCAGTGGTTAGAGCACCAGCCCTGAAGTCAGGAAGACCTGAGTTCAAATTTGGTCTCAGACACTTCCTAGCTGTGTGACCCTGGGCAAGTCACTTAACCTCAACTGCTTCAGCAAAAAGCAAAAACAAAAACAAACAAACAAAAAAAAACAGTTGTCTTAACAACAAAAAATGTCACCTATCAAGAAATTTCTCAAATCACAGCAGTCACACAAAGTACTACTTTCACCAATGAAATAGTTTAAAATTGTATTCTGAGTTCAGCCTCAAGTATACTAATTAGAATGCTGTCAAATATGGTGAATTCTCTTCTGAGAGAGGAAAGGGGAGGAATATATATGACGTGGAAGGTAATACTAACTAGTAGGTCAGAGAAATCACAACCTGAGCAATAAGAGGCCTATTTTCCTAGCTATCATTCTCCATGAAAGTATATGAGTACCACAGTTATAGGAAGATAACTAGACCTGTTTCTCTTTCAATGAAGGGTTCCATGAAGATCCAAGTGCAGTCGACTTCTATTTGTTCATGACTCTGGCTATTTTAGGGCACTGGGAGCTAACCTGTTCCACTTTTAAATCTCTCAAATATACATTTACTAGGGACTGTAGTGTACATGATGAGTAAAGAAAAAAATCAATGACTAAGGGTAGAAAACATAAAGAGTATGCTTTGGGTAGACAAACAAACCACTGTTACTACAAGTATAAGATTTCCAAAATAGGTTGTTAGGTATTATGGTCACAATATTAGAACATATAGCATAGAAGATATTGTTGAGGGTTTCATTCATGTGCTCTTTCTGTCCATCAGACTGAGAATGATGTACTATGAAGAGGGAAATCTTTACTTAGTAACAGTATAGGAAACAAATACATCCAGAAGTCCTATGAATAGTCCAGGAAAATGAGATAAACTCTGTACTTCAAAAGGCATATGAAAGAGAAGACTAAGGAGATTAAAAAATAATAATAATACAACCACTTCCTTCAGGTATAGGCAGGTCATCTCAGCAGCAATGAGAGGTCCAGAAGAGAAAAAGAAATGAACCACCTTGGCTATCAGCAAATATCACTGTATATTTTGAAGCAGGTCTTTGACAAAATCTATCATTTGTATTCTTAGCACCTAATACATTCTAATGCATAAAAGATATTTAATATATACTGATCTTTACCTCCAAGGAATAAATGAGAATTAAATCATATTGCTATAAGCCTACTGATGATTCCACAAGATCCTTGGCCAAAGCACATGTTTCACAAGACTGGGTATGCTCACAGTCATAATTACATTCACCAAAAGTCACAGGGGATTTTGTATACAGTCTTAAACAGATCCCAGTAGACCACAACTAGACCATGGTTGTAGAGGTGGAACATTACCTATTAGGCCTTTCCAGAAGATACATAGTGATATGAGTAGGTCCAGAGATTTAGTCTTCTATTAGTATATTTTGTACCTTCCTGTGGAATTGACATTTCTCACTATTTCTCACCAGCAACACTGCTTTCAGACTTCTTTGAACCTCTTCATTAAATTTTCTTTCCCCAGTAAACTCATCATTGGGAAATCTCATTATCTTCCAAAATTCAATCTGCCTGGAACTTACCTCTCTTCAGGCAGGACCCTAAACACGCAACCTATCTGATATTCATATCTAATCAATAGCCTCTGCCTCTCTGATAGAACCCTCAGATTCAAAGGCAGAGCCTAGGAATCCAGTACCTCTATTTAAGAGCGCAGCATAGTCTTTTCTCAATTTCCCACCAGCTACACTACTTTTGGATTTCTTTAGATTTCTTCATTCTGCCTCTAGGCCAGGTATCAACTTCCCCTCTCTTTTCATTTTCCTTGTGTGTTGCCTCTACCTACTAGACTGTAAAGCTCCTTTAGGATGTGAACTTGTATTTGTATCCCCATGCTTAGCACAGTGCCTGGCACAAACTAGGTGCTTAATAAATGTTTAATTATTAATAGAAACTGAGGCTGAATGGCAGCAAAATTTATAATCTATAGTAGAGCCTATCAGGGAGTAACTAATCCACCGGTTATCCAAACTACTGGGTGTCTAAATTGATTTAGCACATCTGTTCAAATATAATAATGTTTAGAAATTTAAGTGACAGCAAAGGTGAAAAATAATCAAAGTGTTCTACATTCTAATGTGTAAAAAAATAAAAAGGTACCATGTTTCTTTGACATAGGATATCTATGACTTAAAAGTGGTTTTGACTGAGAGTTTGTTTTATCTGCATTGGTCAACTCCTAGAAAAAGTACAGAAAGGGATAAGAGTTGATAGTAGATAATGTGGGCTTTAAGAATATGGTTCCCATGAAAACATTAGAAACATTGGTCTCCATAATGAAAAGTTTCCAGACATACAAAAATATCAAGATAAGGCCTAAGATAAACCATTTCTTCAGGTCATTTAATGTGGCTTCCTGCAGTAGCATCCATTGGAACATCATGAGGATCTTTAACAAGTAAAAAGAGGAGCCACTAACAGAACCCAGAGATCATACAATGGTAATAATATTCCTCATAAAGCCAAGGAATACAATTTCTCACCTGAAACAATCCTTTCTGGCCACATAGATTTCACTTTGCATGGATGTCTACAGATATATTTGCCCCAAATATGTTTCTTTTTTTTTTTATCAAACTGGCATGTCTTCAAATTAGTTACATACCTAATAATGCCACCTTATGAATTGGTTACTATAGGAATTAATTGTATTTATCTAATTAAGGAAACCAAGGCTCAGAGAAGTTGTGTTTTCCCATAGTCATGCCACTAATCAAGAGGCAAAATTTGAACTCAGAATGCTAGGAATTGAACATAGTATAACAACTAATCTATGATTTAAGGATACTTCTTTCAATCAATATTACTATATATGTGAGTTAGTGAACATTGATCCCTTGATTACCACATTGTTATTTTCCAGATCTTACATCATTCTGGATGTATAGTGCATTCAAAAAAATAATTTAGTCATACAGATCAGCTAATAACAGACATTTTAATATGGGGGAGAGAGAAAGAGAGACAGATTTAGAAAAGAATCATTTATATAAGAGAGGATGGATGAAAAATGGCTGTTCCATTCCCATCAAATTCCCATCAGCCAACTCCAGAAATCTCAAAGCTATCATAACACGAAGCAGACCTCTGAAGAAAATGCTACATTATGAAATATTTACAACTTTGTAGAAAGCAAGGAACAGGGATTTGAATTAATTTCTTTTGCTTTTCTGTCTACCTAAATCAGTGAGGGTACCCTGAGAGAGAAAGAGGAGACTTCAAGTATCAGGAGAGTCAAACCACTATTCTTGACTACTACCTCCCTCAAGAAGCATAGAGCCTGAGAAAAGACCATTAGATATGGAGAATAAATGACTATTTAACTTGGGGGGGGGACCATTTCAATTGAATGGTGGGGTTAGAACACAACTTATAGAAGGTGTAAAAATGAAAGAAATGGAGGTATTACTTATATATGCATTTTAAAATTAGTTGATTAGGGCAGGTGGCATACAAGACAATAGCTAGCAGAAATGGAGGAACTAGTGAAAGATTTTTTTGTTTTGTTTTTGTTATTTTTAAAGAATAGGAAAGACAGATATATTTGTAAATAGCAATAAAGAGGCAAAAGAAAGGGAAAGATTAAAGAATAGAAAGAGGATGGGAATGGGAATGGTAATGGGAATGGGAATGAGAGGTAATAAAGGCAATCTGCTGCAGCTGGCAGACTGGCCATGGCAAGGAAAAAGACTACCATTTCATCAGATAGTGAAGGAAATAGTGGAAGAGGATGTGATCAATATATGAGAAGAGATGGAGAGAAAATAGAATTATCACCAAATAGTCTCAATTTTTTTCTGGTGAAATAAAATATGATGATCAGATTTTAAAAATTTCAGAACTCATGAACATAAAGTAGAACATTTCTAGCAAGATCAAGTAAATGACCGTAAATGTATACAGACAGGGTGGAGTGGTAGAGGATGACATATAAAGTGAATAGATTGAGGAATTGGAAAAATAGAATATCTGACGAAAAATCTGTGTGTGTGTGTGTGTGTGTGTGTGTGTGTGTAATGGTGTATGTATATGCATATACACACATACATATATAACATACACAGGTCAAGAACTGAGGTTGGAAAAAAAGACTGAGAAAGGCACTGAGGAATGCTCTGGTGTCAGATCTGGTGGGAGATAATGGATTAGGTGATATATTTGTCTAGTATGAACAACAAAAAAGGAAAGATGATTAAAAATGGTGATGGTAGAAGAATCTGCAAGTGGCAATGGATACAAGAAATATTACAACTCCTCCACCATGACCAGTGAATGGAGGGCTATAAGAGAAATTGTAATCAGTCTTGGAAAGGGCAGTGGGACAGGTAGAGTCATCAAAATGAAGTCTTATTTCAGAGTACGCTATTAACTCTTTCAGCAAATTTTAAAGCTAGATTAGATTGAGAGACAGATGGAGAGACAAGAAGACTTAAGTTCAAATCTGGCTACAGATATTTATGAGTTGTGTGACTCTGGGCAAGTTACTTAGGTACTGCCTACTAGGTTTCCTCAACTTTAAAACTGGGATAACAATAGCACCATCTGCATTGTGAGGATCAAATGAGATAATATTTTAAAGCATTTAGCAGTACACACTCTGCCAGACACATAGTAAATGTTATTATAAATATTGACTATTAAAAGAGAAAAAAGACAATGAGAAACAGAATTTTACCTTAGTTCTAATATGCATTTTAATTTCACAGTACAAACATTTAAATAACGTATACATGCTGAGTTAAGCAGAAACAGTAATATTTTTGTTCTAATTCTGAATTGCCTATTACTTTAGTCTATTCTGTACATTGATTTTTCCAGTTACAAAATCTATCTTAACACTGTTGTCTATTTGAAAAGGCAGCATTTTGTTGATGAATAAATACTATAATGGACCAAATAATTTTTATTCAGAAGACCAAAAAAAAAAAAAAAAAGAAAAAAGAAAAAAGAAAGAAAGGAAAGGAAAGAGTTATAAAAAGAAGACATAAAGAAAAGATTATTTGAAAAAGCAAGAATTGAGTATCTGATAATTTAATATACTTTTTGCCAAAGAGTTAAGTAAAAAGCTCTAGATTTGGAGACTAACAACTATCAAAATTATTAGTTCTATTTTATTGTATATATGTTACAAAAGAAAAAGATATACATGCACATTTAATAATACATTTATATATGTTTTAAAATGTATCAAACTGTGTCTAAATTCAAATTAGTTTGCTTAATATGGCAGAATTCAGCCAAACAGATGACTTATTTTTAGTCATAACACCAAAAAATTAGTTTGCTTTATGTTTGCAATTTTTTACTTTTTATTTTAAACACTACAATAAGATTGTAGAAAAATACATTAAACCATTTTAAATTTCTGGACAGTGACAATTAAAGTTGGATTTTGATTTCCCACTACCATAGCAAAGAGAAATCATATATTTTTCAGGAACCAGAAGACCTTTCTGTTCTTATAGTGGTAGCATCATAAGTACAAATAAAACTAAAAAAAGATATAAAATAAAATATCTTTATCAAGCTTATCTAAACTGAACTATTATACTTCTCTACCATTTCAACCCCCACATCACTTTTTGGGTTATGAATTCCTATTTTAACAACTAACATTTTCATAGAATTGTCATGATAACCTTCAAGGCCTATTTCCAAAGGCTAGCATCAGTTTTTGCAGTTCTAACTTCTATCAATTTCTGAACAATATGAATTTCTATCTTTTGATCCTGTATGCACTATAAATATATGGTCTTGCACACCCCAAAAATTTGCCTAATAGGACAAAAGACTCCTCTAGATAAAAGAAAAAATAAATGATGAACTGGCTCTTTGACAAAGGAATATGTGAGCACAGACTTAACTGTCCTTTAGACTACTGATCTTCACTACACTATTACTGGCAAACAAATATAATTATTATAGACATTTTGATTGATTTTAATCTTTTAATATTCAAAAATCTTTTAAAGATTTTAATCTTTAATACCTTGTTGATATTAATAATAAATATTAATAGTTTTGGGCAAACCTATGAGTCTTGGCTTCGTAACCTAAAGATTTACAGCTTAGTACCCTAACTATATGCAAGCAAGTTCCACATAAGAAACCCAAATCTGTTAGCAGTAATCACTGGACACAATGAACAAAGCAATTGAGTATTTTGGATTCTGTTATTTTCACAATCTCAATCAACAAAACAGAGTCAAAAGCAGTGCCATAGACTGTAAAAAATTACACAACACAAACCAAACTCAGACTTTTTGTGTGTGGAAGTCAAAAGTGTAGCTTTTCAAACATAAATGCATACTTACATAAAGAGTATATTATATTATCTTTGTTTCACTTTATATAGATCATATATTTATGGTATAAGAATTTAATTCTACACATTTACTAAGCAAGGGACAATACAAAGCCCTAGAAACAAAATTGAAAAAATAGTCCTTTGATCAGAAGGAACTTATTATCTGATCATAATAGCTGGTATTTACTCAAGGTTTTCATACATACATCATTTGATCCTCATAACAATCTTATAAAGTAAATATTAAAGATCTTTCCACAGATGAGGAAACTAGAGCTAAAAAAAATTAAGTTTTTCTCATATTAGAGAATTTGGTAAATACTGGAGCTAGGATTCAAATCCAAGTCTCTCGAGTACAAAAACAATGGCCTTTCCTTTATATCAAACTGAAAAACAGACAAAATTAAGCATGATACAAAGGAGAAAAGAGCAGCAGAAGAGAAATACAGTGTTTCAGGGAAATTTAAAGAGGCAAGTGAAGGGTATTAAAGATAGCTTAAGAAAGAAGCAATGAAACATCTGAAGTAGGCCTCAAAAAAAGATTCTATGACTCAAGCCTATGAAAAATGATGCACCTTAACAGAGCCTCTTTCTCAAACAAGAACCTGAAGAGCAGGAAGTCAAATCAAATCAATTTCATTCTGTTCAATAAATGTTTGTTAAGCTAGGTAAGGCACTGTAAAGACAAAAATAGTGAATGCTATGGCACCTCTCAATTGTAAGGTATTCTATTCAAACCTTACAATTGAGAGGTGCCATAGCATTCACTATGGTTATTAAGCTAGAGTAAATATCTTGAAATATTCCTAGCCTTAAATGGAAACCAACATAATAAAACTTTCTTGTATTTTTCTAATAAACTTACCCGCAATGATTCCATATATGATTTATGGCAATCTATGTGCAATGTGTGTCCACAAGTTTGCACATAAACACCTCCTTCCCAGCCAATTGAAACAGCCTGGAGACAGGAACTCTTAGAAATTAAGCAAAATATATCAAGTTGTAAAAATATACATATTTAAAGTAATATTTACACATATTTATACAAAACAGAAAATATCACATATTTCTCAACTGTTTTATCATTTATATTTTTGTGACATAAAGCAGCATACAACTAACTTCAAGGTAATCTCTCTTTAAAATGAAATATTATAAATATTAGCTCCAAAGTTTCTCTGATTATTAAAAATATGAATATGTATATCTCATGAAATACTCATGCCTCCACAAAATTTAACATCTAAACATAAACATATTGCAGTTAAATGTGTCAAAGTGGGAGGAAGGAAGGGGGGAAGGAAAAGAAAAGGAAAGAAAGAAAGGAAAGGAAGGGAGAAAGAAAGGGAGGGAGAGAAGAAGGGACATGAAGATAGCTGGGAAAAAATGCTGAGTAAAAAGTGACTTTCTTGGCAGATTTAAAGATGTACATCAGCATAAATCAAATATGCACAGCAGGTGAGTAGCCTTCTTCTGTTTGCAAATCAGAAAAACTATCAGGTTGTCTTCCTGCTATATTTCAGAAATGCTTTTGAAGTACTAGCAGATTTTGGTGTGAAGATATTTTTTTTTAATTAATATTCAATAATATAGTGAACAAGCTGCTTTCTTTGACACTACAGTTTAAAAATGTAAGTAATATTCTTTTTGTGAAAGTAGTTAAAAACAAGATACAAATTTATTTGTTATTTTTAAAAATCTACTGTTGGGTACTCTGTTAGAGAGTCTAATCTAATAATGGTTAGTTTGCAAAAATTCTTGAATAAATAATGTATAAACTGAGAACTTCCTAAATAGTTACAAATTCTTACATGAAAAATGTATGCAAATGAGCTTCAAACAAAAAAGCTTTAACAAATTCATATAATAATTTTAGGATTAAATAATTGGATTCATTTCTTTGCATTCTGACTAAAAAGTTTCTGATTTCAAGCAATTTATGTTCTACTAAGACATTTACACAGATAATACAAAATAATCTGAAAAGGAAAAAATAAACATTATCTATTAGAAGAATCAGGAAAGCTTCCCATAGAAGGGGACATCTGAGTTAAGTCTTAAAGGAAGTCAAAGAGAAGATGAGGTGCTTTTCAAGCATGCAGGAAAGCCTGTGAAAAGACATAGAAGATCCTGGAATAAATGCAAAGTTCATCAAATAATAGGAAGGCCAATTTGGTTGGAACATTGGGGACATGAAAGGGAATAATATGAAATAAATCTGCAGAGGAAAATTGGTAGAATTAAATTGTGAAGTTTCAAATAAGGGGATGTTTTCCTTCTAGGGCAACAGAAAACCCCTAATGACAATATTACCCAAACTAATTTACTTATTTAGTGCCATACCAATCAAACCCCCAAGAAATTATTTTACAGATCTAGAAAAAATAGTAGGAAAGTTCATCTGGAAGAACAAAAAGTCAAGAATTTCAAGGGAATGAATGGAAAAAAAATGCTGATGAAGGTGGCCTTCCTGTACCAGATCTAAAACTATATTACAAAGCAGCAGTCATCAAAACCATTTGGTACTGGCTAAGAAGTAGAGTAGTCGATCAGAGGAATAGGATAGGAACACAGGACAAACTAAGCAATAACTATAGCAATCTAGTGTCTGATAAACCCAAAGACCCCAGCTTCTGGGATGGGAACTCAATATCTGACAAAAACTGCTGGGAAAATTAGAAACTAGTATGGAAGAAATTAGGGCTTGACCCACACCTAACACATACCAAGATAAGATCTAAATGGGTTCATGATTTAGACATAAAGAGTGATATTATAAGCAAATTAGAGGAACATAAGATAGTTTACCTCTCAGATCTGTAGAGAAGGAAGGAATTTGTGTCCAAAGAAGAACTGGAACTCTTAATTGAACACCAGATAGATAATTTTGATTATATTAAGTTAAAAAGTTTTTATACAAACAAAATTAATGCAGACAAGATTAGGAGGGAAGTAATAAAAGCAATAAATCATCTTTACATTTAAGGGTTCTGATAAAGGCCTCATTTCTAAAATATATAGAGAATTGATTCATACTAATAAGAATTCAAGCCACTCTCCAATCGATAAATGGTCAAAGGATATAAATAGACAATTTTCAGATGATGAAATTAAATGTCACATGAAAAGGTGTTCCAAATCACTATTGATTAGAGAAATGCAAATTAAGACAACTCTGAGATACAACTACACACCTGTCAGATTGGCTAAGATGACAGGAAAAGATAATGATGAATGTTGGAGGGGATGCAGGAAAACTGGGACACTGATACATTGTTGGTGTAACTGTGAACAGATCCAACCATTCTGGAGAGCAATTTGGAACTATGCTCAAAAAGTTATCAAACTGTGCACATCCTTTGACCCAGCAGTGTTTCTATTGGGCCTATATCCCAAAGAGATCTTAAAGGAAGGAAAGGGACCCATATGTGCAAAAATGTTTGTGTTAGCTCTCTTTGTAGTGGCTATAAACTGGAAACTGTAGGGATGTCCATCAATTGGAGAATGGCTGAATAAATTATGGTATATGAATGTCATGGAATATTATTGTTCTATAAGAAACGACCAGCAGGACGATTTCAGAGAGGCCTGGAGAGACTTGCATGAACTGATGCTAAGTGAAACGAGCAGAACCAGGAGATCATTATACACGGCAACAACAAGACTATACAATGATCAATTCTGATGGACATGGTTCTCTTCAACAATGAGATGTTTCAAACCAGTTCCAGTTGTTCAGTGATGAAGACAGCCATATACACCCAGGGAGAGGCCTATGGGATCTGAGCATTTTCACACTTTCTATTGATGTTTGCATAGCATTATGTTTTCCTTCTCAGATTTTTTTTCTTATATATCC
Organism: Myrmecobius fasciatus; assembly: GCA_023553655.1. Taxonomy (NCBI): domain Eukaryota; kingdom Metazoa; phylum Chordata; class Mammalia; order Dasyuromorphia; family Myrmecobiidae; genus Myrmecobius; species Myrmecobius fasciatus. The sequence goes on from JAJPUD010000920.1 coordinate 302,632, forward strand.
AATTTTTCTTATACAGCAATATAACTGTATAAATATGTATACATATTCGATTTATCAAGTATTTTAACATAATTAACATGTATTAGACTTCCTGCCATCTAGAGAAGGGGGTGGGGGGAAGGAGGGAAAAATTTGTAACAAAAAGCTTTGCAAGGGTCAACGATGAAAAATTACCCATGCATATGTTTTGCAAATAAAAAGCTTTAATAAGTAAATAAATAAAGATGATTTTAATAAATAAGTAGGAAAAGGATTGGAGAGGGAGATAAGTGGGAAAAGGATTGGAGAGGGAGATACCCTGAAAGTAAAGACTACTTAGTAAACTACTGCAATAATCCAGGTAAGATCTAATTAGGGACTGACTTAGGATGTCAAGTAGACACTAGATATAAACTTCACAAAACTTGGTAAACTGATTGGATATCAGACATAAGAAAAAGGGGAGAATCAATGATTATTCCAAGGTAACAAATTTGAGTGACAAGAAGAATGCTGGTTCCCTGAACAGAAATAGGTATATTTGGAGAAGGGGTAGATTGTAAGGAGAAAGATAACAAGATCTGTTGGGACAATTTGCATTTATAATGTCTGAGTGTTTTAGTGTGGCTAATTAAGCCCCCCAAAAAACTCAAGCCATGGAAAGCTCACTTCTAAGTACAATTTTGAATTGTTTTGTTCAAGAGACTCCCTTTAGGATTACTGAAAAAAACTTTATGATATAAACATTCTAATCTACCTAAAACATTTAAGAAAGCTTTACTGCGTCTAATGTAATGGCAAAGGCAATATCCCCATCTAGGAAATTCTGCCCTATTAAAAGAAGTAAGTGACATTGCTGGACATGGACAATGAAGGAATTTTTTTTTTTGCTTAACTATGCATATTTGTTACAAGGGTTTTGTTTTTCTTTCTACTTCTACCCTCCCAATCAGGGAAAGTAGGAGAGAAAACAAAATTTTAAATGAAAAGAATTATACTTATTTTAATAAAAAAAACATGTATAGGCAAAATATATCTATAAAATTCTGACTTAGTTGACAACATTCCTGACATACTCCAGAAAAGGCCTTATCCTATACAAATCTAGGTTACGTGCTAAAAGACTGTCCCACAAGCAAGGCCATGAACAATCAAAAGGCAGAAAGACTCTGAATCCCATTTTCTGTATCTGCTGGACTCTCCTAAAACTAAACAAGAAATTACTGCTCCATTTTTTTTTTCTTTTAAGATAAAAATTTGTTTTTTTCCCATGGACTTAAGTCATCATCATCATCATTTTTATTATGTTTTAATGGCATTTTATAGCTTACAAAGCATATTATCTCATTTGATTTTCATAAGGTAAGAAGGGCCAGCACTATCATCTCCATTTTATTTATAAGAATCTGATGTTGAGAAAAAAATTACTTGATTTGTCCAAGGTCTTCTCATCTAATAAATGACAAAATTAATACTAGAATCTGGGCCTTCCAAAGCCTACTCAAAAACTCTTTCCATTACATAATATTGCCTTCATTTTTTACTGTCTCCCTCAGGACAAGAGAAAAACATTATCTTTGGCTATCACTGGGAAGTCAGATTCTCATGCCTACTTCAGTTCATGAGTGGTCCGCAATGTACATCCCTATGATATTCAGCAGTTCATTAGCTCATACCACTGTAGGCGGAGAATTGAGAGCAGAAGGACACTCCAAGATTTTTGAAATCTAATAAAGGAATAATCTGTAGTAGCTAGCACAATAAATCTATTATGACCAATTCTAAAATTCTGAAACCTGATTATAATAATCAAATTAAAAATACAAAAGACTTATAGTAAAATAGGGTAGGAGTCCCAGGGAATTTGCTAAGGAGCCTGCTATAGATGCTTCCTCCATCCTTATGGAGATGTTAAAACTATTTTTAAACAACCAACTACAAAAAAAAAAATTGAGAGGGACACAGACAGACTACCAGCAGTAAAGCAGATGACTGCTAATGGGTCTAGAGAGTCTGAAATCTATAATACAGACCACATTCACAGATACATACTCTAAACAAACCCATAATGAATACTATTGTAATGAGTTCTGTAATATGTCTATTTAAAAAATGACTAAAAAGAATTAAACAGTTATTAAAATATTCAAACTATATATCTAAAAGGCATTTCCCTCTGAACTATGTCATGAAAAATATGAATGGCTATTTTGGTCAAAATTTTGTCTTACCTTAATATCTAAAACATTAATTTTAATACAAAATTTGTCTACACTTAAAAAAAAAACTTCTAGATTTCACATCAACAAACCATTTTATATTGCAAATAAAAACTATAAAATCATATGCTAATGGGACAGGAGAAGATACACAGCAATTTGAGATTCTAGAGTACTATTCAATTGTATTAAGTACTTACATCCTTAAAGAAACGCTGTAACAAGGAAAGCCTAACATCATGCACTGCAGCACATGTATCCCAGGGATATATCTGCTCTTCTTCTGTGGTTGGCAGCTTCTTTGGCTCTGTGCTATTCCGGCACTGCCCTAAGACTACAAACAAAAAGAAAGTGGGCAGAAATAAACAAAATAACAAAACTGATGAAATTGTCTAAAGGAAACAAGTTGTTACTTACTTGATACACTCAATTTCTGATCCTACCCCCATTCCCTAAATACAGATTAGAAATATACTCCTAGTAAACTGCCAGTTTAACATATTGGATTATTTGCCATGTAGGGGAAGGGGTTTGGGGAAGGGAAGGAAAATAATTTGGAACACAAGGTTTTGCAAAAGTGAATGTTGAAAATTATCTATGCATATGTTCTGAAAATAAATAACAAGGAAGGAAGGAGGAAGGGAGGGAGGGAGGGAGGGAGGGAGGGAGGGAGG
>JAJPUD010000920.1:310503-333311 GCA_023553655.1 Myrmecobius fasciatus
AAGGAAGGAAGGAAGGAAGGAAGGAAGGAAGGAAGGAAGGAAGGAAGGAAGGAAGAAATATTTCTAGTAGGAACTTATACCTTTGATATGCAAGGATCTGAGCCATTCTGTTATTACTGATACTTCCTCCACTGCCCTTTTAGGGGGTTCATTAGTTGCTGTAGCTGAAAAATCTATCACCCTGAAGCTAACTTCCCTGGTGATAAACTGCTCCAAACTTAGCTAGACTAGCCCTTATGTGACAGAAGACGAACATATTCAAACCTCAGAATTTATGCTCCAAGTATAACCTTCAAGAACAGAGTCCTTCTGAGGTCACCATGAGCCATCACATTAGGACTTTAGTATTAAGCAAAATACTTAAAAAATAGAAAGTTTTCTACTTTTTTTTTTATAAATAATGCTGAACTAGAATTTAATCAATAACATAATTTGTGAGCCAAAGGATTCAGAAATAGGAGGCTACAAGTACATGTTAATATATATTGGTAGAGTGTTTTCAATTAACTACTATCAGAATCACACCCAAAGTATAACAACCACAGTCATGGTACTCCAAGTGAATTTATAGCAGCTCCAATAAGAACAAAGTGAAGGGAGCCAGCAGCTGACATTAACATCAGCATGTTAAATACAATTACTGTCAGCATGTGGCAAAACACAATAAATATCTTCCCCTTCTCTGGTAACTTCTTCAGGTTTTTTGTTTTTTTGTTGTTTTGGGGGGTTTTTTTTGCATTTCTGTGAAACTACCTCCCAACAATACTTCGATCTATTGGTTACTGTTGGTTCACTTTAACCAGAATTCATATGTGTACAAAAGATGTGGCAAAATGGGAAAGTCTCACATAATATTTTTTATCCTAGACCACACAAATTCCTAGCCCTGACTTTTTTTTTTTTAAAAATCTCCATAAACATCTTATTATCTCCCTATAGGCATGAAAATTGTTCTGTCCTTTCTAGAATAATAACATTCTTGATTCAACTACTGCTTGGAATGATACTTATACTAAACAGTGCTAAGTCGAATGAAATGAGAAATTTATTTTGTAACAAAATGTCAAAGTGGACTATGCAGATAACACATTACACAATATTTCTATTCATATAAATACCTAAAGAACACCTAAAGAAACAAGGAAAATAATATCAATAATGAGAGGTAACATGGTGTCAAAATACTGTGAGCCTTGCAACCACAAAGACATGAGTTCAAGACACAAAACAGTTGTGTGACTCTATACACAGTGTTTAACCTATCAAATTCCTCATCTGTAAAGAACGAACAATATCATTACTATGCATCTTATGGATTTGTTGTGAAGAAAGCACTGTGTAAATTTTAAAATGTTTTATAAACTTGTTTTTACTATTAGGAAATATCTATATGGATACACAGTTATAGCTAGATCTAAGAATTAGTATAAAAGCGGCACACTAATAAAATTAAATGATTTGGTAAAGTAAATTCATATTTAAGGATTTCTTTAACATATTCTGTAAAGCATCTGAAAAAGGAATATCTTTTCAAATTGTTTCATTGCCCTTAATTTCAACCTTTTTTGGGCTGAGTTACCCAAATCTGCAAGGAAAAATGAGGCTAATAAGAAGGCAGCCTCAGAGGCAGGATTTGAACATGTCTTGTTGACTCCAAGCCTAATTCCTAATATAACTAAGAATTATTAGTTCTCTATATTCTCTGAAGATTTATGCAAAGAGTCTTAATAAATGTATTAGAAACATAATTTTCTTTCGAAGTAGAAGAATACTACCATCAGAAAAATCACTGAATAGATGAAGAAAATAAAGCCATTTATATTCATATGAAAAAAATGCTCTAAATCATTATTGATTAGAGAAATGCAAATTAAAACAATTCCAAGGTACCACTTCATACTTCTCAAATTGGTTAAGATAACAGGAAAAGATCATGAAAAATATTGGAGAGAACATTGGAAAAACTGGGACACAAATGCATGTTGCTAGAGTTGTGAAATGATCCAGCCATTCTGGAAAGCAATTTGGAACTATGTCCAAAGAGGTATCAAATTCTGCATACCTTTCAATCCAGCAGTGTCACAACTAGGTCTATATCCCAAAAAGATTATAAAAGAGGGGAAAGGACCCATATATGCAAAAATGATTGTAGCAGCCCTTTTTGTAATGGCAAAGAATTGGAAACTGAGTAGATGTCCATCAGTTGTGGAATGGCTGAATAAATTATAGTGTATGAATGAAATGGAATATTATTGGTGTGCAAGAAATTGATTTCAGAAAAGCTTGGAAAGACTTACATGAACTGATAGTGAGTAAAATAAGCAAAATCATGAGAACATTGTGCACAGTAACAGCAAGATTATATGATGATACAACTATGATAGGATTTAGCTCTTCTCAGCAAGCCAACACAATTACAATAGATTTGGGATGAAAAATGTCATCCACATCCAGAGAGAGAACTATGGAGACTGAATGAAGATTGAATCATAATGTTTTCATCTTTTTTTGTTTGTTTGTTTGCTTTTTCTTTCTCATGTTTTTTTTTTCCTTTTGGTTTTATTTTTCTTATACAACATGACAAATATGGAGATACGTGTAAAATGATTGTACATGTATAACCTATATCGGATTGCTTGCTTTCTTGGGGAAGGGGGAGGTGAAGGAGGAAGTAAAGAAGAGAGGGAGGAAGAAAAATTCAAAACTCAAAATCTTACAGAAATTAATGTTGAAAACTATCTTTACATGTATTTGGAAAAATAAAATATTATTGAAAAAAAAAAAGAAAGAAACAAGTCAAAAAAAAATTAGTTTACCAAATAGTGTTCAACTTCTGGATCCTATGAGAAGCCAATAGGACTGTTACATGTGTTCTAACCCAAGCAGTATTATAAATTACATAACAGTTGTGAATATACATTGTTAAAGGGAGCTTACACACAAGGAATAGCCTTTCTACGCTGTTAAAATAGTAAGAAAAGATAACTATGTAGGAAAAAAAACTCATGTAACATTTAAAGTTTTAATATGCTAAAATGGATGAGGATCAGGAAAGAAAAACTTTGAGTAAAATCTTTGCTCAAAGTTTTTTGAGGAGGAAAGTTATCAAAAAAAAAAAAAAAAAAAAAGAGGTGAGAGATGAAGAAAAGAAAAAAGGAATAGGGGTCCTAAAGGGGAAGAAGCAACTCTTCTTAAAGAGTTGCCAAATGGGTTTTTTTTTTTAAATATTTAAAGCTAAAGTTCTTATCAATTTTTTCTTTCTATCTGTAGAAGGTATAGAATGGAAGAAAGCCAGAGCAGTGATCCAAAAGAGTCAATCATTAAATAGAAGAGAAAAAAAATAAAATAATCTCAGAATGCAAAAATCCTGCCCCAATAGATTTTACAGGCTTTGAACTCTCTCACTCCAAAACAATCAATTCAGATGTTTAGGAAGAATGTCTAACTGTTCATCTTCAAGCATCATAGCCTAAACAAGTGATCCTTCCTAGAAATAATACTTTGAACAGGTTTTCTTATAATTAGGGATTGGAAAAAGATACCTATCTCCAAATACATTTGGGGAGAGGGAGCAGAACAAAGAGAACTTACTGGGGAAGAATGCTGAGAAATGCTTCATGCTTTTTCAAAGAACTATAGCTTTAGAAATAGGAAAAATCAAAATTACCAAAAATACTACAATATGCACAGCTTCTACTTAGATACAGTTCCACAATGGGATATTTGGGACATTACCCATACATGATATCAATATGGTCCTATTTTTAATAAAATGGAATAGGTGACATTCCAGAGATACTGGACCTAGAGTTTAAAAAAAAAATAAAAAAAAAAAACCTTAAAATATTTTAACTTTTAGAGAAAGGCAGGATGAGGATGGAGGAATTGAATAATGTATTAAAATATTTCATTTTTCAAATGTCTTACAGAATACTGATAAGCTCTTCAAAATGAATTTCTATTCTGAAATTGCATTATACTAATGAATTGCTTTGTGACTTAAAACCAAAAACAAAATATAAAAACAAGCCATTGTGGGGCAGCTAGGTGGCGCAGTGGAAGGGGCAGCTAGGTGGCGCAGTGGTTAGAGCACCAGCCCTGAAGTCAGGAGGACCTGAGTTCAAATCTGTTCTCAGACACTTCCTAGCTGTGTGACCCTGGGCAAGTCACTTAACCCCAATTGCCTCAGCAAAAAACAAAAAACAGAAAAGCGAAGATAAGACAAGCCATTGCTTTGGCATACATATAGATCTAGACTTTGGTATATTGACATAGAATGGTTTATAACAACAAATAAATAACTCATCTATGTGTATGTGTATATATGTGTATATGCATAATATAATTATTAATAATTTAAACACTTTTAAGATTTACAAAGTGCTTTCCTCATAACAACACTGAGATAGGTAATAAATGTGTTATTGCTCTCATTTTTCAGATGAAGAAACTAAGGCTAAGAGAATTTGTGTGTTACCCATGTACATTTAAATACTTGAAATTTAAAAGGCAAAATTCAAATCTAACTCCACATCTGGTATTCTTTCAAAATAATAAAAGTTAATAACTATTTTGATTCTGAGAAATAGCTCATTAAGAAATGTACCTGAAGAAGCTTGCAAAAGCACAACTAATCCTGTGGGTCGTTCTTCAGAGGATGGGCCACTCTGTCCACAGATGACACAGTCATATACTGCTTCAGAGACTTGCTGTTCTGGTGTCACTATCTCCATAGCAATATCAGTTTCTGGAGAATCTGAGAGGTGGGGGGAAGAAGGGGGAGAAAACATTATGTCTACAAATTTCTGGAAACTGTCTCTATAAGAAAAACATTTAGAAAAGTAAAACAAATATCAGGTACTGATAAGATCGTTACTGTATAACTGAAGCAATGGTATAAGCTTTCTAAGGTAAAAATTTTATTCAGGAAAAAGTTTACAAAATAATGAAAACAACTGACAGTTATACTGACATTATGACACTGAAGAATATAATATATGAATTTTAAGTATTTGGGGTATATCTTATATCTTATGCTTTTTAAAAATTGGTACTAAAAATGAAGAATGTGAATTGTAATTCTGCAGAAAACTTTAAAAAGAAATGTCTATCATTTTTGAAGGATTTTATCTAAGTCTAGAAAGTAGATTTTAAAAAAATCAGAAGTCTTGGGAAGAAATATTTATTGTATTCTTTTATGTGGATATGACATTCAGATATGTTAATCAGTTTATTGGATTTAATACAAAAAAATTATCCAGATGTATTATGTGAATTACCTCCCATCTACCCCAACAATTTCCAAACAAGAAGTATGTACCAAATCTATATAAAACATCCACAAGGAAAGATGATGAAATATGTGCATACAAGGTGAAGTCTTGTGAAATAATAATGAAGTAGTAACCTACTTAAACCTCCCACTCAACCTAATCTCTGTGTTAAAAGCAAGATTTCCTAAAGTTCTGCCATTAGGTTTGGCTAGCTTTTCCCAAGGCCCTGGGTTAGCTAAATTCCTTTCTTTAAAAGTACTGAAACTTTCTAGGCTTGGGAAACAAAGTTCGTAATGAGTTTCTGAAACTTCTGAGCTGGACCAATTAGGAAGTTATGTTCAGTTTAATCAACATAGTATCCTCACTTAATATGCTTGTTGAATGTCCTTCATATGCAATGGTTATAATACAGCACTTTCTGTTAACTGTAGATTTAGGAGAGTCTCATTTCATTCCAATATCTGACCTATAAAGCAAATGACCTAAGTCAGACCCAGACCAGTGCACACCCTTACTCTTCCCTCTCCCAGCAAAAACAACTTAGAAGGTTTGTATTTCACACTATTGTGGCCTCTACAATCCTCTCAAGGCAGTAACCTTGTTTGAACCCTACACTCAACAGGAAGAAGGCACTGATATTGCCCAGTCACGTGACAATAAAAGAGACGCAACTATGGGTTGGGGTAAATGCAGAGCCACCTAGAAGTGAAGATACTTACGTAAGGTAAAACAGTCTAGAAAGCTAACAGAAAGTCAATGTTCTCCCAGAGTTTTAGATAGAGGCCAGAAAAACTCCTACAATCACCAGCTAGAAGAAGTTAAAACTGCCTTAGAGACTTGTGCAGAAAACAAAAAAAGTGCCCCGTGGAAGTGAATGAATGGAAAGGAGTCAGTGGAAAGGAGTCAGATAGTAAAAAGAAAGTCTGAGGCAAAAAAAAAAAAAAATTTTTAAAGGGTGGGGGGGGGGCCTTAAAGATAAAATAGCAATAAATAAATAAACAAATCTGGGTATAATAGGCTTAGCTTCTAAGCAGATAAAAACAACTTATCTTGTAAAAGATAAAAGGAGAAGATAAAATAAGAATTTTTTAAATGTCTAGAAAATTAAATGATAAAAAGAAAATAGAAATAAAAACTCTCAATAAAAAAAAGAGAGCAAGAAAATAAATCTGTGGCTTCCCAGAAATCATGGAACAAAAACAAGAAAATCCAGAATGGTTCCAAAGAGAAATAAATTTTTTAAATAAAAAGGAGAGTAAAAATTAGGAAATCAGAAATCTGAGCTACTAAAAAAGAAATAAATAAGATAACAACAAGCAAATTAAAATTCACGAAGAATAATCTCTCTTTAATAGATGTGCTATCAAACATTATCAAAGGAAAGATGCAGGAAAACTTGGAAACACTTTCATAAACTGATGCAGAAAGAAGTGAGCACAACTAGGAAAATAATTTATACAACAAGAACAGAAGATCAGCTTTGAAAGACTTAACAACTATAATCAATTTAACGACTGCCCACAATTTAAAAAGACCAGTGATGAAACATGCTTCCCCACTCTGAAAAAAAGATGGTAACAGTCTACAAGTGTAGAATAAGATATACATTTTCAGACATCATCAATATAGGAATCTGTCTTGCTTTACAATGAATATTTGTTTGGGTTTCGGATTTATTGGGACTTATTCCATTATGGTGGAATGTCAGGAAGATGCTAATTGAAAAATAGAAAATTTAATTAAAAAAAAATAGAGCCTCTGGAAAAAAAAAGGTAATTATAAATATGGGATTCAAAAATATGAGTTTAAGAAGATTAGTGGGAAAAAAATGAAACAACTTTGAAAAGATATAGTCTACATAAATTAACTGACCTTGAAGATAGGATACTAAAAAATTAGAAATATATTCATAAAAAAATTTTAAGATTTTTCTAATGCTATTTCTAGAGAAATATAATTCTAAAAGGATAAGACTAAAATGGATGAAATTTTCAATGTTTTGTCTTCCCTGCCAATCATTATTTTCCATAATGAAGTAGAAAATTAATGTTCATTTAAATCTTAATTTTAAATTTTTACTGGCACAATTAATGTTAGCATCTCATCAATTTATTTACAATAAATTAACTTATAAATATTACTAATTAATTAATTTTATAATAGATGATTTTATGTTTTAACACAAATATCAGACTCTAGGTTCTATCATATAAGTTTCAAAGTTATATCAAGGGCTTGAAAAGACACAGAAATATCACTATTTCTTTCATTTGAAAAAATGTCTTAAAATATTCATCCTATTTTTAATAGGCAAAACTGTTGGATACATTCTTAGATTAATAAAATTAAGTAATTTTTTTTAAATTACATATCCAAATCACAACGTACATAAATGGTTCTGTAAAAAGGCTAAAAATTTGAAAAAAAGAAAGTGTGTCAATATATATGACTAACAGAAAAAATTAATTGTTTCTTTTAATTGAACTTAAAAAAATCACAAATGAGAAGAAATTAAGTTCTGGTAACTAAATTTTCTCTGCTAATTCATCAATGACGAAAAGCAACATAGGAAAAAATGGGAACATTCTATTTAAAAATGATGAATTTAAGTGCCATGGAACTACCTTGACTTGTCTACATATGCAAATGCTACTCAGTTGCCATATACATTCAATCTTAAGACTCTACAATGACTTCTAACACACAATGGATATCAATTGTTGATATTAATATATGATGTTGATATCAATATATGATGTTGATAACTAATAACCAATGTGATTTTTTTCAAGTCATATTAATACATATCTTTTTGGGAATAAAGTACCTATTAAAAATAGAATATTTTAAAATATTATCTTAATGGAAAGGATATCCCTCAAAATTTTAATTTATATAAAGTTCCCTTTACTGCCTCTTGGAAGTAAATCAGGTATAAAATTAAATTTAAATAAATTATTAACTGAAATCCATCTTGTAATTATAAAAGTCCTGCCAATTTCTTGAAAATTGTACCTCTAAAGTTAGAAATCTGGTGAATTTAGTCTAAAATAAGTGTTTGCAACAGCATTAGAAACAATGGAAAGTAGCCTGACAGAGATTGAGCTTAAACCAACATGTTACACACCATGTAACAATTCAAAATAGATATGTGACCTAAATATTAAATATGAGATAATTTTAAAATCACAATAGAAGCATACCATATGCCTTTTACAACTATGGATAAGAAATTAATTCTTAACCAAAAAAAGTTAATTAAGAAATTTGTTTAAATTTTGATTAAATGAAAAGAGAAGTAGTTAACTGAAAAAAAAAAATCTTTCTATCAAACATCTCTGATATAGTATTTGTCTCATATACAAGATGCATTGACAGGGGCAGCTAGGTGGCGCAGTGGTTAGAGCACCAGCCCTGAAGTCAGGACCTGGACCTGAGTTCAAATCTGGTCTCAGACACTTCCTAGCTGTGTGACCCTGGGCAAGTCGCTTAACCCCAATTGCCTCAGCAAAAAGCCAAAAAAAAAAAAAAAAAGATGCATTGACAGCTAACAGAAATATATTGAACAAAAACCATTCCCAAAGAGATAAATGATCAAAGGATATGAAAAAAATATTTTGGTATATATATGAAAGTCTTTTTTTGTCACTGACATTATTGAAGTACATGCTAAATAGAGGAATTGACTGAAAGTAGTCTTCTTTTACTCAAAAGGTAAGGTACTCCAATCTTTCATTCTATATGCTTTTAAAGATTTCCCTTTATTTTATTTTTATTTTTTAAAAAATCTGTTTTTAAAGTAATAAATTTTTTAAAAATTAATTTGTTCCATACACTACTCAAATCTTTAAAAAAAAAAACTAAAAAAAAAAAATAAATCCCTCAATACATACCTACATGGTCCAGCACAAATTGCCACATTATAAACTGTCCAAAAATAAGTCTCTGCATTTTAACTAAATCATCATTCTGTGGGAGGCAATTGGGATGTTTTACCTTTATTCAAATGTACTTAAAATTTATCATTGCATTCATTAAAGTTCTAAAATCTTTTAAGGTTTGTTTTGCTTGTATAATGCTATTATTATATAAATTGCAGTTATTCTGATCACTTCAATCTGCAGTTTTTAAGGGTCTTTCAAATTTTCTCTGAAAGTGTCCCTTTCATTATTTCATATGTCCTATTAATATTCCCTTGTATTCCTAAGTCACAATTTTTTAGCCATTCCCAAAGAAGACGATGCACCTTTAATTCCCAATTTTGGCCTCCCACAAAAAGAATTTCTATAAGTGTTTGTATATATGGCTTCCTTTCCACAGTATTTGGGGGGAGTGGGGGTGGCACTATAGGGAATGCAGTCTAGGGGTAACATAACTGAGTTAAAGAGAATGTATGTTTTGTTAACTTTCTGGGTATAGTATATATTTGTTTTCCAGAATGGATGAATAAATTCATAGCTTCACCAAAATTTCTTTGAACATTAAAGATTTCTAGTTCTTCCAAATGATTTGATAGTATTTTTGTACCTTTGTAAATTTCTTTTGGTGATTTAATAAATATACCATTGGGCAATGGATAGAAAGCTGGATTTTGAGGGAAGAAGACCTAAGTTCAAATTTAACCCCAGATACTTAGTGGCTATGTGACTCTCATCAGATTACCAAACCTCAGTTTCCCCCTCTGTAAAATAGAGTTCATAATAGCACTTACCTCCTGGGATGTTGGGGGGATGAAATGAGTTAATACATTTATAAAGGTATTGCCAGTAGAGCTCTGAATTGATCCAAACATTCTGGAAAGCCATTTGGAATTATAACAAATAAAATGACTTTCTCCTTTGATCCTAAGATTCCACTGCTAGAAACATACCCCAAAAAGAAGTCAATGATGTTTCGAAAGAAAGGTCCCTTATATTCCAAAATATTTATAGTAGTATTATTTGTGGTAACAAAAAACTAGAAAAAAATTAGATAGCTATCAATTAAACAATGCCTAAACAAATTGTGATATATAAATGCAATGAAATATTACCGCTATAAGAAATGATGAATACAGAGAGGCATTATATGAACTAATATAAAGTGAAACAAAGAGAATGAGGAAATATATACATATAATTAATGACAATATAAATGGAAAGAACAACAATAAAACAATGTCATGAAACTAAATTGACCAGGGAAAGCCTCAAAGAAGAAATATGAAAACTCATCTCAGTTATTCCTTTACAAAAAGGAAGAATATTGGTATGGAAAACTACATATAATTTCATATGTTCGTTGGTTAGTGGGTTTTTTGTTTGGTTTTTTTTTTTTTTTTGAATTTTCTTTTTTCTTTTTTAAGCTTTTTAAAAAAGATCTCCAGGCAAGAGCATAGGGGGAAATACTATGAGAAAAGTAAGTGATGTTCAAAACAAAAGATTGCATTAAAGTTCTGGTTTCAAAAATAATAATAATAACAGTAGAAATGCAAAATAAAACAACTCTGGACATCCAGTTTGAAATGTCTGAAAAAACACTTAAAGATACAAGATTAGAGGCTGACAAAGTTTTTGACAGAATCGGTAAATTTGTGAATCATCAGCAAAGAGATAGTAATGAAATCCACGGAAGTCAAAGAGGTCACCAAGTAAAATAGTATAGAAAGAAAAAAAGAGAGTCCAAGATAGAACCTTTAGGGTTATCTATGATTAAAGAGTGTCATCTAGAAGATCCAGAAAAGGAATCAGATAAGGAGCAGTCATAGATATAAGGTATCCCTTAAACGCAAAGAAGAGAAAGTATAAAGCAACACATAATATTTCTGCAGTATCAAAAGATACAAAAAAGTCAAGGAGAATGAAAACTGAGAAAAGGCCACTAAATTTAGTCTTTTTGAAGAGAAAAGTAGTATCTGAGAGAATGGCTTCAGTAGAATGATGAAACCAGAAGCAAGATTATAAAGGGGTTAAAAAGAAAGTGAGGGGAAAGAAAGATACACATAGTTTAACGTTGACTAAAACATTGTAAAAGACAAAAGCACTTCAGAATGGGGAGATCAACCAAGATGATGGGGAAGGAAGAATCAGTATGTCCCAGTTCTCCCTTATGGGACTAGATTCCACACTAGAATAAATGCTGATGGGGAAGTTGGGGAGGGGAAGGAAGAGAGATCACAATGAATAATCTTTCCAGCTCAAGTCAATATAAAGAGACAAAAGATCTGTAGACACTGCATTCCAACCCAGGGTTAAACTGATTAAGGGCTTGACCTTGGTTAGGAATCAAGCTAGAAGTAGGCCCAGATCCAATAATGAGACCACCTGACCTTTTGCTGAAAACTGAAGCACATGGAAATTGGCAGTTCTGTTGCTCACAGCCCAGAGATGGGTGCCAAATCCAACAGGGATCGACCCCAAGTGCTCCTCTAAACCCTGGAACTGCCACTGAAAAATAGAGTTGCAAATCAGTACCAGCTGTAACCAGCGCCAGCAAAGGGCTTCTGTAATCTCTTTCTGATCAGTCATCCAACACCTTTCTATTTCTGGGCTGAGAACTCTTGAAGCAACAGCAGCAACAGTCTCCGCCGCTGCCACCACTACTACTACTGATGCCATGTCACTGTTGTCTTACCTGCCATTTGGTTCTCTCTGTTCACCCTCCACGCCAGCACTAATCCTGATGTTATAGATCTTTCTTTCAGACAATCCAAGTTTTCTTTTAAACCTATACTAAGCAACAAAGAACATCCTCCAAACCCTTGTGAAACCTATTTTCACTGGTCACAAGCTAGGAAAAACCATTAGGCAGGTTTGTCAGGCCTGGCATATTTGTGCCCAAGTGAATCCTGAAGGTGTTAAAACATTTTCAGAGGAGGAGTACCTATCCAGAAGACTGGCAGATAAGACTTTACACATGCCTGATGCAGGGATTTCAAAATTATTTCTAGTTTTGTTGATATCTCATTTTGGCCTGCCAGCTCTTTACAGAGTGACAATGGTACAACCTTCACATTGCAAATATCTGAAACTGTGGCTGAGGCACTTAATATTAATTACTAGCTTTACTCTGCCTAGTATCCTCAATATTCAGGGAAGGTAAAGAAAAGTAATCATATTCTCTTCAGGTCAACTGCTTTCTCCCAAAACTTCTTAAACCATTTGCTTTGCCCCTTTTACCGCACATCCCAAGAATGAGGGCTCTTTCTCCAGCTTTCCCTAGAGAGTTCCCCTTATGGACTTCAACTAGCGCAGGGATAATTCTTTGGTCAAGTCAGGATACTTTTCTCTGTAAGATGAGCCTTCTCTTTCACTTTGATGTTTCTGAAGACTCTATATCAAGAGAAATACCCCTGATTAGAGACCCCTTTGGCCTGTCATCTTCTCTACCTAATGCCTAATTTCTTTTAAACACTTGGCACTTGTATTCTTGGCCATCAAATAACCCTTTTAATGTTCACAATGCTATCATCCCTAATCCCCTTTTTATTAGATTTGTTTCCTCCAGCCTTGGGCTAACATCTTCAAATGATGGTTAACACTCAACACTGAAAACAGGAAGAAAGTACATTTCAAATATGTAGGACAGACAAAGGCAAGAGAATTAAAAGGAGTATTGTGTATGAATAGTAAAAGAAAGAGCAGTATAGTGGAATCTCAAAGATGGATGAGGAATAATGTCCAATTAAGCTAGATAGATAGATTAAGACTAAGAAGCATAGGACTTTTAAAGGTAAACTTTACATATGATCTTAGAAACAATAGGCAGTCATTTGAATTGAGACAGGTAGATACATGATCAGATTAATGGTTAAGGAAAATTAGTTTACCAGAAATGTGTGTAATGGATTGAAATGAGAGACTAGAGGCTGCAAGACTGAGAGAAAACTTTTGCAATAACTAGCCCAGATATGATGGTGTGAACTAAAATGATTCCTCAGTAGTGACTAAGGGTAGATGCCAGAGATGTTGTGAAGATAGAAACTACAAGCTTAGTTATCATAACCAATGAAGTTTAACTGAGATGTGATTATTGCTAATTGAAAAAGAAACTACAATATGTAGCAACTGAATGGCAATGAGGGATGGGTAAGAATAATACTGAAGTTAAAAACCTAGGAAAAAATCAGGACTAGATGTCTAGATCTGTGATAGATATGCATAAATCTATAAATCTGAGTCCCAAATTTTCCATTAAATTTATGAGAATGAATATTATTTAAGAGTGTAGAAAGCATATAAGAGAAAAGGACCTAGGACAGAAACCTAGGGAACACTCACAATTAGAAGATGTGCTATGGATGATGAACAAGCAAAGGTGACAGAGAAGGTAAGAGACAGGAGATGAACCGGTCACAATAATTAAAGATGACAGAGGTAGTCAAATGCAGAAAATAGGCTGAGAAGAATTGCTAACTTTGAACTTTCAATTGGTTATTAATAAGATTAGAAGAGACTATAAAGACTCAAGGAAATTAGAGGAAAGGTATAAAGAGAAAATGAGAGGAAAATATATGGAAGGAGAAGGAAACAAGCATTTATTAAGTATTTACCACAGGCTAGTACTATGCTAAGTGCTTTTACAAGTATTGTTTCATTTGATCTTTACAACAAGCCTATGAAGTCAATGCTATTATTACTTCCATTTTAGAGTTGAAGAAATTGAGGAAGACACAGGTTAAATGAAGTGTTCAGGTCCCACATCTAATAAATGTTTGGGGTCATATTTGAACTCATATCTTCCTGACTCAAGGCCCAATGCTTTATTAACTGTAATACCTAGCTTCTGTGGGGAGTGAGACAGAAAATCAATTAGAAAAGAACAAAAAAGACTGTTTTGTAGTAGAAAGGGCCTAGCTGAGGCTAGATAACATGAATTTATAATGAGTCCAGTTGGCATCAGTGTGAGATTTCTTCCAGTTGCACTGAGCAACTCGTGTAGGATCAGAAAAGGCATACAATGGAAATATTTTAGACTTGAGGTCTGCCAAGAGAAGAGCAGTAACAGAATGAAGGGGCAAAGGGATTTGAGAGGAGAGGACAGTGTAGAGTTGAAATGGCTAAATATTCAGACCAAGATGGAAAAGTCAGAGCAGAGAAAATATTGAGGGCTGGAGAAATTGGAGGTCTTAATGAAGATTAAAAAATGAAGAAAAGGTAAGTCATAGAGAAGAGGCTAATAATAAGACACACTGAGGTATTAGAATGCCAGAGTTTCTAAGTAGGAAACTAAAATACTTATTGAGTAATGATGGGATCTAGTGTGATCATCCTTACATGTGACTGTGGTAGACTGAAGGAATAGGGATTTAAAGTTATCATTATGGAGATTTCCCTAGCTTTTGTATTTACACCATCAAAACCATCAGTTGTTTCTGCCCTTCTGAGAGGAGAGCTAGAGAACAGAGCAAAAGACTCCCTCCCACCCACCCACTTGTAGTTTTTATTTATACAGGGCTCAAAATCTTAGTTATCTCTTCCTTGCTACTAGCTACTCTGCTAGATTTCAACTCAACCATCATCATTAGACAGCAGGGACGATTTTTCTTTGTGTTTTTTCATTTGTTATCTCCAGCACTTAGCACAGTATCAGGCACATGGTAGGCATTTAATAAATGTATTCCATCATAAGCTGAAGAATTAGAAATCGAAGGAGAGTATTAAAAGTGTCTATATGCATAACAAAAACCCTTAATAAAAGGGAAGAAATTAGGGAAGAGAGAAATCAGGTGAACAAAGTGCCGAATTAATTTGTGAAATAAGAGAGGATGGGTTCATTAATTCATCTCTTTCAAAAGCAGAAGACAATCAAATCTAAGGTCTGGCAGGCTTTAAGGTCTTCTGGAAACCTTTAAGATAAGAAGAAAAATGAAAAGAAAGGCTATTTTTAAAATTCTTTTTTCTTAATGACTGCATATATTATGGTATAATAATTTTACTTTTACCTATAAGTCTTATACTTCTGTCTATGAAAAGGTATCATATCAATTATCATTTTCTTCAGATACCTTCACATGGTACTCAAGCTTTACCTTTTACCCACTCAATTTGTTCATCTTAATCAAAATGAGATATAAACTGAGATTATTTAATTTTTGAAAGGATAAAAAAATAGTAATTTTTTTAAAAGTGTAAAGATGGCAGACATCAATCAATAAATTAGCCTGTCCAATTAAAATAACAATTGGCAAGATATTATGCCCTGACACATTTGTTAAATAAAATCAGTCGATTAATCACAAATGGGACCTAGGTTTGAACAAAGCCAATATATCTCTAATGAATAGATCCATCAGTTACAGGCTTTAGACTTCAGAAATCTTTGAAAGCTATTGGATGGAGAGAATAATTCTGCATAGGAAGTTTACTGATTCTGAGTGAAAAAACCCAAGTCATTCCTTTTGGGTCTAAAGAAGGATTCAAGTATCTGGCAACTAAGTAGTGGAAGCATCTAGTCAAGCCCCTGAAAAGGAATTGCTTAAACAAAAGAGAAGGGCCCTAGCTTCAGACTCAGTTTCAGTGTCTTTCCTTCTCCCTAATTTTATGAAATTCAGAGGGCTAGTAGATTTTGTTCTTCCCAATGGCATCCTCATCCTAACAATATCCTTGAAATATCTTATACAGTGTATGGAACTGAAATCAAGAAAAAACTAGACACACTGAGAAAAAAAAAAAAAACTTTAAGACTCTATGAGGAGTTTAGCATATACGTTATATTATACCTTGTGGCCTAAGGGCCTAACTACCTCATGAAGGGAAGAATAAGATTTCCAACACCCAGGAATTGTAACCTCTTTTCCACTAGTACTTCCTAAGCTTGAGTCCACATTCCTCTAGCCTATATACTGACAGGGGAATTTATCATAAACTTTTGGGGAAATATTTTATACCAACTATGTTATTACTACACCAAATTGCTAACCAAAAGCTAATTAGATTTAGCTGCTATCTAGTAATCATGGGAAGAATACCAGTGGGGGCTCATGAGTGATAGCTTTAGAAAAATACCTCACAACTCCTTGGAATTATCCCTGGATCCTTGAAGGGAGACACAGAAGCCACCACAGAACCTCCAGACCTACCAGTACTATCTGGAGTCAAGAAATTCATTCCAGAACCTACAGACTCTACATTAAGTATGGCATTATAATTACACATATCACTAAATAAGTTAAAACTCACCAACATCCATAGCAGTTTCCATGAAGCTTTTCTGTCTGGAAGCAAATTCTGCAAGCAACTTCTGCTGTCTTTCTCTAGCCTTTTGTCGCCTAAATTAAACAAAGATAGAAAGGATATACCACATCTCTAACTCCAGCAGTTTTTGATAATATAATCACTATAATTAAAATGAGGTTTTAGAAAATTCACAATTGGGAAACTAATTTCTCCTAAAATGAAGATAATGCAAATTATGATAAGCACTCTGGATTGTTTTTGCTGTTGTTGTTGTTGTTTTAATGCATTATGAACTATTTTTCCAGATGTTGTAATAGCCATCTACAAAGACTCCTAAAGGAAATGAAGCCTTCATCTAGGGTAGAGTTATGATATTCTTTCACTGTGATAACCAAACTAAACTTAGTTCTTCCATATTTATCCTTTCAGAAACATATTAATGGAAAGTGGAGACTTAATCATTACTATGTAATACTCATTATTATATAATATATCCCCTATATAAATTGGAATGTAAACTGAAAAGAAATGGAGAAGACTATGTTCATTAAAATGCTCATGAAAGGTGACCCAAAAGACTTAATGCAATCTAAACTTATTAAAATTTAAACTGTAGGCTTAAAGAAACAAATTGCACTAAACTTTTGGGACACTATTACCATTAAAATGTGGAAAGGTTCTGATTGAATAGAGCTATTTAATAATCAGTGATATTGTTTCTTTATATCACGGATCAATGATATTTACAATTTCCAAAGAGACCAAAAAAATACCTCAACATATCTTTTGCATGCTGGAAACATGTTTATATTTGGATCTTATCCTAACAACCCAGTTATTAAGTCTCAATGCTTCTTTTAAAATCCTGTAAATTTGTAGTCCTTGTCTTCATATTATCTTCCCTTCCTCAAAAGGTGGTTATTTATTTTGTCATTCCTACTATTCATTCAACAATTCCTTTGTGTTCTTTCATGTCCAAAATAATCTATCATTACTATCAATTTGGTTTTCTCTATTATCTTTCTTAATGAAGAAGATACCCTCCTATCAAAGATCTCCTACTTATGTAAATTTATTATTTTTGCATTCTTTTTAAAATTTTGAGTCCTGTGCTGATACATTGTTGGCAATTTGGAATTATGCCCAAAAAGTTATCAAACTGTGCATATCCTTTGACCCAGGAGTGTTTCTATTGGGCTTATATCCCAAAGAGATCTTAAAGGAAGGAAAGAACGTTTGTGGCAGCCCTTTTTGTAGTGGCTAGAAACTGGAAGCTGAATGGATGCCCATCAATTGGAGAATGGCTGAATAAATTATGGTATATGAATGTTATGGAATATTATTGTTCTATAAGAAATGACCAGCAGGATGATTTCAGAGAGGCCTGGAGAGACTTGCATGAACTGATGCTGAGTGAAATGAGCAGAACCAGGAGATCATTATACATGGCAATAACAAGACTATACGATGATCAAATCTGATGGATATAGTTCTCTTCAACAATGAAATGCTTCAAACCAGTTCCAATTGTTTGCTGAAGAGAGCCATATACACCCAGAGAGAGGGATGTGAAATGTGGACCACAACATAACATTTTCATGTTCTCTGTTGAGGTTTCCTTGCATTGTATTTCCTTTATTGGATTATTCTTTCTTGTAGATATGATTTCTCCTGCACAAAAAATGATGTGTGGCAATAACTATACATATATTCGATTTCTTAAGTATTCTAACAATTATCATATAGTGGATATCCTGCCATCTAGGGGAGGGGTGGGGAGTAGGGGGGAAAAATTTGTAACAGAAAGCTTTGTAAGGGTTAATGTTAAGGAATTACCCATACATATGTTTTGCAAATAAAAAGTATTAATAAATAAATAAATAAATGAATGAATAAATGAATGAATGAATAAGTTTATAGGGGGAAAAAAAAAACAATGAAATGTTTCTAACCAGTTCCAATTGGTCGTTGAAGAAGGCCATATACACCCAGAGAGAGGGATATGAAATGTGGACCACAACATAACATTTTCATGCTCTCTATTGATGTTTGCTTGCATTGTGTTTCCTTTCTCAGAATTTTTTCTTGTAGACACGATTTTTCTTGCACAGCAAGATAAGTGTGGAAATATGCATACATATATTTGATTTGTCAAATTTTTACATAATTAATATGTAGTGGACTTCCTGCCATCTAGGGGAGGGGTGGGGACCAGAGGGGAAAAATTCATAACAGAAAGCTTTGTAAGGGCCATTGTTGAAGAATTATCCATACATATGTTTTGGAATTAAAAAGCTTTAATTAAAAAAAAAAAAATTTGAGTCCTGAATTCTCTCCCTCCTGCCAACCCCTCAATCATTGAGAAGGCAAGCATTATAATATCACTTACACATATGAAGTCATGCAAAATATGTTTCCATACATTCCATATTCCATATGTTGCCAAAAAAGCAAGAAAAATAAAGTGAAAAAATTTGACTTCTCTCTGCACTAAATTCATCAGATGTCACTCTGGAGGTAGAAAATATTTCCATTATGAGTTTTTAGGAATTGTTTTGATTGTATTGATCAAAGTAGCTAAGTCTTTCATAGTTAATCATTCTTAAAATATTGCCTGGTACTTTATAAAATGTTCTCCTAGTTCTATTGACATCACTTTTCACGAGTTCATATAAGTCTTCCCCTATTTTTTTCTGAAATCATCTTATCATTTCTTATAGCATAATAGTGTTCATCACAATCCTATATCACAACATATTCAGCCATTCTCCAATTACTGAGAATCCCCTTAATTTCCAATTCTTTGTCACTACAAAAAGAACTGCTATAAATAGTTTTGTACATGTAGGTCCTTTCCTTTTTTTTCTTGACCTAATAATGATAGTACTCATTAAAAGGGTAAGCACAGTTTTCTAGTTCTTAGTATGTTATTCCAAAGAACTGGACAAGTACACAACAACACTAACAGTGTATTAGTGTACCTATTTTTATCACATCCTCTCCCTTTTCTATCATGTTAGCCAATCTGACTGGTATGAGGCAGTACCTCAGAGGACATAAATTTAGGAGCTTCCCCTAACAGTTGTTTTAATTTGCATTTCTTTAATAGTAATTTAGAACATTTTTTTAGTATGACTTTGGTGGGATAGTTACCACCAAAGATCCCTTACTAAAGAGTAGCAGTGAAGAGTCTAGTTGCATCTAATGAACCAGATTAACAAGAAAAACTACTCTCTCACAAAAAAATTAAAATACTGATGGAAAACTATTTCACATAATAGATGTGATGTTCTATAGCACTTGAGCTTTCCCCCACTAGAAAGAAATGTCCTTGAAAGTAGAACCTGTTTCACTACTGTATTCATGTTTCAAGTACCTGGCACAGAATATATAATGCTTCTTTTTGGACTTTTGATTCTCATCATCAAATTATAGTTTTTAACGTTTAATATTTCAGCTATTTAAATTACCATCCTTCATTTGCTATATTATGAAAAGTGTTTCTCAGCTTGTAAATTGATTTATTCCAATAGTTATTTACAGTGTTTTTGGTTTGTATGGATGAATTAGAGACAGGAAAAAAACTGCAAGAGGAGGGTAGATTTTCTGGAATATATACTGGTTGAGAACAGAGAGCAGATATAAGAAAATACACTAAAGTACCAAGACTAAATCTACCTCTATTAATATTAGCTTTCCCCAACCTAAATCTTTGACCCCTAAAGCCCACTGATTTTTACATTCCTTTTTTAAACTGAAAGAAAACTAAAGTCTTTATCATCTTTACCTTTATGCTTTTTCTTCTTTCTAACTCAGCTTTCCTCACCACAGAACTCACTCCCTATACAGAGCTTCAGTTACTTCTACATGAAAGATTATTGAATTTCAATCTGGAATACTAGAATTTATACCATTCTCTTATAACTACACAGAAATTTACTAAAAACAACACACATGATTTTAATAAAGTTTAATTTCTAACATAAAAAGTAAAGAATTTTAGTAAAATTTATCTCATTATCTAGATGGGAGCTAGCTCAATGATCATCTAGCCTAAATGCCTTTTACAGAAAATGAAGCTGAGATTCATGGAAATTAAGTGACTTGTGCAATGAGCATCAGAAACAGTACTTGAATTCAGAAAACAGAATTCCAGTCAGTTGTTTTGACTGTATATTATATTCAATCTTTTCATTTTTTTTTACTTTCTTCTAAATTGATACAGGTTCTGATATTTGTCTGAAGACATCAATTGGCTGACTATACAAACTGTCAATCATTCCCCACTGAGAGCCACATTACCACTTATTTGTTAAAACAATGCTTTCTTTTTTGTGATGTTGGGTGCTTACTACAGTCAGCCAATATTTTCCAACTCATTTCTTAAAAGAAATATTAATGGTTTAATGAGATAATATATAAAACACCTCACAAACCTTAATGAACTATATAGATGTTAGCCTTAAAAGGAATGAGTCTTTAAATTATATATATTTTTTAGTCTTTAAATTCTATAAAGTTTTGGCTTGTTTCATTTTTTTAATCTTAAGTAATTGTCCAGTGCTAACCTTTTGAATTAAAGTTGCAGAATATAAACTAATTAGTTTTCTTAATCCCCTTATTCTTACCAAAAAAAAAAAAAAGATAGCATGGGGCAGCTAGGTGATGTAGTAGATAGAGCACCAGCCCTGAAGTCAGGAGGATCTGAATTCGAATATGACCTGACACTTAACACTTCCTACCTGTGTGACCCTGGGCAAGTCACTTAACCCCAATTACCTTAGCAAAAAAAAAAAAGATATTAATGCATAAGTTCCAGTTATCTCACAGTATTTCTGCCCCAAATACCACAAAAATTTTAAGAGGTCTAAGGAAAGTTGACTTTATAACATGATTTAGTTTTGAACAGTGTCAGTCACATTTTCCTCCTATCTTCACTTGTCAAACTTTTTTTAAATTATTGAACTAAGTCCTGCAACTACACTCTGTGCATTAATCAATCTACTTTTAAAAGTAAATTAATTCTTTCAAATATTTAATGAATTCTATTCCAAATGAGCAAAAAAAAAAAATCAATCCTAAATACTTTTTATTTAAAACAATGAACACCAAAGTTAGGAATCAATGTAAAAGGGTAGGATAATAATCAGACCATAAAAGATAAAATTAAACAACTGCAGAATGGGTAGAAAAGAGCAATCACAAGAGGGAGAGACATGAATTTCATAAAGTGATCCAACCTTTAAGAACTATACAAAAGGAGGAAAAGAGATTCTTTGGAAATAAGCTAAAAGAGAGCAAAACCTAAAACACATATTGCACAATACCTGATAAGGAACTAAAGTTTTACAATAAAGCTAAAGCTAGAAAAGAGTATATACAAATGAGTTAGATGTATAAGTAGCTCGGGAAAAGCTCAGAGGAAACAATTGTATGGCAATATCCAATTACAAGTATGTTAACAGAACAGCCTAATTTTGCAAAATCAGAAAAATTTTTCAGCATTTTAATCTATGAATTAGAATAATAACTTGAAATCCTAAAAAACAAAAATCTCAAGTTATTTTAACAATCAGAAAAAGAATACAGCTAAAAATAAAAATAAGTTTAAATATATTTCTGAAATTAGGGTAAAATTTATTGAACAGTTTGTAACAACATAAAAAACAAATTACATAGCAAAATGCTAATTGTTTACAATTAAAAATTATATTGATTCATAATAAAAAAATTATATACTAAGACATAAAACAAATTTGATAAAATAAAAATTAAGGTTTTCCCATATTAGAAAATAAAGATTACATAAGTTTACAATATATAATATTAACATAATACATAATTTTGTCGAGTAAAATGTTTGTTAAATTGAAAATCATGAGTAAATATAGAAAAAGAATGTTAGGAAATATGTTTTGGATTATTTTTAAAGAATTGACTTATTTCCACATACCAAGATAAGATCTAAATGGGTTCATGATCTGGATATAAAGAGTGATTTTGTAAACAAGTTAGAGGAACATAATATAGTTTACCTCTCAGACCTGTGGAGATGGAATAAATTTATGTCCAAAGAAGAACTGGAACTTTTAATTGAAAACCAGATAGATAACTTTGACTATATTAAGTTAAAAAGTTTTTGTACAAACAAAATCAATGCAGACAAGATTAGGAGGGAAGCAATAAATTGGGAAATCATCTTTACATTTAAGGGTTCTGATAAAGGTCTCATCTCTAAAATATATAGAGAATTGTCTCATATTTATAAAAATTCAAGCCATTCTCCAATCAATAAATGGTCAAAGGATATGAACAGACAATTTTCAGAGGATGAAATTAAAACTATTTATAGTCATATGAAAAGGTGCTCCAAATCACT
>JAJPUD010000920.1:338311-351309 GCA_023553655.1 Myrmecobius fasciatus
GAACAATGATGAAATGAAATGATAAAAACTGAAATAAACAGAACCAGAACAAAAAAAAAAAAAAAAAAAAAGGACTGTAATAGCATAAATACTGGGAAAATTTTTAAACTAAATACTACATAAATATAATGACCAAGCCTTTCCCCAAAGAAAAGCTATGAAAATGAGCCTCACTTGCTTTTTGCAAAAATAGGGTTGGTGGGGAGAGAAGTGGGGGAGGGATTTATTATAGGTGTAGAACATTATTACATATACTGTTCCAAATCTTTGTAATTTCTTCCTTTTGTATACTTTGAACCCAAATTACTTAAAAGTTCCAAGATTTTTCATAAGAATAACAAAGTTTTAGATAAAAGTAGCAAAAGAGTTGCAACCAAGAATACTATCATTTGTACATGAGTCATTTGTTAAGTTTGTGACTACATAGCTTTGTATTTTTTATGTTTTCCAGAAAACCATGATGCTATTCTCCTTCATGAATTTTTCCTCAATCTACCTTATGCCTTTCCTAAAGTAGGCTTAGCTGTAAATAGAGACCCTTAATAAGAAGACATAAACAAGGTCTGACATTTTCAGTACAGCTCAGTAATTTTCCATTATAAGCCAAGGTGCAAAGATATTGAGGCTGAAAGATACTACAACCAGCTAGAACTCTGCTTTAGCACTCCATTTTGGTTTTCATGGAGATCAATTATCAAGGATAGCAATGCCTGTAAGTTTAAAAAAACCTGAAAATAGGCCCCCATCGAGTGTTCATACACTGTTCAGTCTTCATTACTACTAAATTATATCTGAAATCCAAAATTAAATTAAACATATACTATGTGAATAGCATAACTAAATCCAAATAGATTTATCTTAATTCTAGTCTGTCACAAGATACTGCTGAAATCTGAATTGATTCAAGTACTTATTAACATCACCAGTACTCAAAGGAAAATGTTCTTAGATAAGGTAACTAAAAACTCAGGATTTCATTTGTATTATATCAATTTTATGGTTTTTGTTCAAAATAAAAACATTCATATTATGTATATAAAGTGTCATATCTATTATCAAAATTATAGAACTCTTTAGTAATAAAATAAAAAATGGTTTATTGGATATTTTTCTTCCATAAAATTATATATACCTAGATCCCTAAATCATAAATGCAAATGATATTAGCATAAATTTTCAAACTCATCTTGTATTCTAACTACAGAACAATTGTCTGATTTAATTTTTTTTTTATTTTAAGTAAAATGGATAATCAATCTTATCATAGCAAATAACACTGAGGGTGCATACCCTTTGACCCAGCAGTATTTCTACTGGACCTATATCCAAAGAGATTTTAAAGGAGGGAAAGGGACCCACATGTGCAAAAATGTTTGTGGCAGCCCTTTTTGTAGTGGCAAGAAATTGGAAATTGAAAGGATGCCCATCAATTGGAGAATGGCTGAATAAATTGTGGTATATGAATGTTATGGAATATTATTGTTCTGTAAGAAACGACCAACAGCAGGATTTCAGAGAGGACTGGAGAGACTTGCATGAACTGATGCTGAGTGAAAACAGCAGAACCAGGAGAACATTATACACAGCAACAAGACTATACGATGATCAATTTTGATGGACATGGTTCTCTTCAACAATGATGTGATTCAAACCAGTTCCTATTGTTCAGCGATGAAGATAGTCATATACATCCAGAGAGAGGCCTGTGGGAACTGAGTGTGAAGCACAACACAGCATTTTAACTCTTTCTGTGAATATTTCCATGCATTTTGTTTTCCTTCTTAGGTTGTTTTTTCTTCTTCTCTTTCTAGATCTGATGTTTCTTGTGCAGTAAGATAACTGTATAGATATGTATACATGTATTGGATTTGTCATATAATTTATCCTATTTAGCATGTATTAGATTACCTGTCATCTAGGGGTGAGGGGTGGGGGAAAGGAAGGGAAAAGCTTGGGGAAAAAAAAGTTTTTGCAAAGGCCAATGTTAAAAAATCACTCATATGTTTTGTAAATAAAAAGCTTTATAGAAAAAAAAAGGAAAAAAAACAAATAACACTGAGGACAACATCATCATCATCATCATCACTTCATCATCGTGTCATCATTATCATCATCATCATCATCATTGTCACAGTACTTTAAGATTTACCAATACACATTAGAAATATTCTTTCATTTAAGCCTCACAAGATCCATGAGGTAGGTGCATCTACTATCTCCATTTTACAGATGAGAAAACTGAGGCAAGTAGAAGCTAAGCAACTTGTCCAGATTCACACAGCTAGTTCTGAGACAAGATTCAAAGTCAGATCTCTAAGTTCAGCATTCTCTTCACTCAAGTACCTACATCTTTCCTAATCATTACAGAAGTATCAGAAAAATACAAATTTTCACAGGTGACCCCCAATGCAGCATATATGGCAGTAATTGTTTTAAATCTCTGATTTCTCCCTTTGTTTTGTCAACATAGATTGACCTCATTTAATTTTATCAACTATTTCACAGAAGATCTTTTAAAAACTTTTATACCTACACCCACCCCCAGGTACCCAACACAGAGCTATATGCACAGCTTATATATAATTGTGCCTATGTTCAATAAATTATTGATGAATTAATGTGGGTAGTAGTTATGGACAAAGGGCTTTTCTGTTCGGGGGTTGGGGTGAGTTGACTGGGCAATTGGGGTTAAATGACTTGCCCAGAGCCACACAGCTAATAAATATTAAATGTCTGAGGTCAGATCTGAACTCAGGTTCTCCTGACCTCAGTGCCAATATGCTATCCACTATGCCATCTTGGCTTTTTTGTTAAAGCATAAACGAACTCCCCTTCTTCCAAAACCTTCATGATTATACATCTGGCTGTTATTTTTTGTTTTTTGTTTTGTTTTGTTTTGTTTTGGTTTTTTTAAGGAAAAGAAGAATTTCAAAATTTATTTTTAAAGCACATTGCTATAGGATTAAATCCAAAAGAGATTGATTGCACAAAATGTGTCACATACTTTATGGATTATCTATAACAAACTTCTCATTTCAGGACAATTTTTATCCAGTTAAGCATATCACATTCTTTTTTGCTTTAAAGTTTCAAAATTCCATTTTATCATCACTATTATTATAAATCAGCAATAATATGTTGCACAAAATATTCTTATAATGCATTTCAAAACTGAACAATAAATAGCTTTTAGGTTATCTACCCAATGCTTCTAATTCCTTAGTTTGTATGCTGAATTTTAACTATGAACTCCATTTATACACATGAGAGAGATGGAAATTTCAAGGTAAGGTTCTCAAGTTTTTGGATTTTTTGTTTCATGTGAAGGTGTCATTTGTAAAACTTCATTTATTACTATTTTTGATGCCGAGTTACAAGTTATCTCTTGAAGCTTTCCTAACATAAATCTTTTACTTTAAGTAATTATACTCAATTTTAGAAAAATTCAAGACAAAACAAAAAGGAACTCTGCTTTTAAGGAATTAGATGATGACCACTTCATGGAGTCAGCTTAAGAAAATCTACTCCCTTTAAAAATATTATGGAATTTGTTTTCCTGTCTGTTCATCAGGAAGACTGGTTCCTTTTCCTCTTAAATAAAGGAATAAATTCTACAAAATTAAAACATTTCAAGAGGCTACAAAATTACTTACAACTACAATTAAGACTTTCTCTTCCAAAATGCAAATTATCTTTATGATGGCAAGGTGGATTACTTCAGGCATACATCAGTAAAAACTGCAAACTGCATTTCTATAGTTTTTAATTTTAAAAAAACACACATTGCACTGGATATAATACCTAATCACTACAAGGTGATCATTAGTAGTGGCTCAGAGGGACAGAAGGGACACAAATAAAAATGTCATTAATTCCACTTATGAAATCACAAGTTTTCAAATAGGAAACAAATCTTTGTAATTACAGTTCCATAATTCACGAGACTACTCTTATTGTTATTGTTTTAAGTAATAATCAACAAATTATAGGTTTCCCCTTTTATATTTACTGAATTATAACTATTCACTACTTCACAGGATTGTTGGAGGAAGTAAAGTGTTTTGTACATTTTGGAATGATTGTTATTTTTGTTGATATTGTTATTACTATTATTATCACTTTTTATACTCTTAACTCTGATCTTTAAGGACGATAGAAGAGATGAAGTAAAATAAATGACAAATTCTAAAAATTATGTTTTTAGAATTAAAGTTAAATTATACCCTGAAATTAGCCGATAAACTTGGGATACGAAGATGGTCCATCCAGAAAAGTAAGAACAAAAAAGTAATAAATAAAACTCATATAAGTAATTACTTTCATTGCCATTTATCTAAAATTTAATATGACTGAAATTACTATTGGAATTCCTGATAGTAAAGGGATTCTTAAAGCTGGGGGGAAAATTTTTAATGAAAAAAATTCATATAATTCTTCCACACATTTTTTTTAAATTTAAAATTCATTACCTTTCTTCTTTGTCCAAAGTTTTCTTCTCTGCTGAACTGGTTTTTTTGGGCGGTACAGGAGGGGTCACTTTCTTACATATTTCTTCAATGATGCGCTTGTTCAATCTGCTTTGCAATGCAGCTTTTAACAAAATTCTCTCTACTGCAATCATGCCATCTCCATGACAGTATTTAGGAATTTCTGGTTGGATTAAAATTTCTAGATCATCTAACCAAGGAGGATAGTAAGAGTTTTGTTTTCCTGAGAGTTTGTGGTGAAGTTTGATTAACAAAGATAATATACTTTCTTTGATTTCCAGAATAGCTGTAGTTAATTGTGGAGTTGAACCAGGAGCAGACCATTTATTTGATGTTTTGGGACGAACCACCTGATTTGCTTCACCACTGTTACGATTAATGATCTCCTGAAATTTTTTTCTACGTTCTGCTACTAAGCTGAAAACTTGAGCTGTACCTGAATTCTACCAAAAAAAGAAAGAGAGAGAGAGACAGAGAGAGAGAGAGAGAGAGAGACAGAGACAGAGAGAGAGACAGAGAGACAGAGAGAGAGAGAGAGAGAGACAGAGAGAGAGAGCAATAAAAATTATTCAGTAATCAATTTTTAAAGCATCAGTGTTAATTTTTAAGGGAATGTCTAGTCTTTTACATATATTTAAGTGTTTTAAAGTATACTTATTATTACAAATATTTTCTTCATCTCCCAAAGAAATGTCATTGTTTCATGCTAAGTACAAACAAAAAGTACATACTAGAAAGAATAATGCCCAAAACACTAAATTTTTTTAACGTTTCTACAATATGTTTATATACATACAAAAATTTCAGTTGTGCTGACTACAACTTTGCCTTCATCTGATTCTATTTCTTTAAAAAAAAAATGTGGTCCTTGATATATATAGCTCTCAAGCATATTTAATTTCTAATAAAATATCATGTAAGAAAGTGACTGACTTCAATAAGTCATTTACCAAAAAAGCAATGACTAGGATCATGGCTATGAGGTGCAAAATCAGTCTCAAAGTTTTTAAGTTTTGCATCTTATTTAAACATTTAAACTTCAGATTATTTTAAGCCAAATTTTCAAAAAAACTTCATTCATCCAAACTTTTACTTTCTTGAAATTTCCAAAACATGTCTAAAAGTCTAAAATAGACTACCATTTCAAAGCTAATTTTTGAATGTTTTCAAACATGATTATTAGATTTTTATGATGGGAATAATCATAACTCTAATAGAAACTCAAATCTACTGTAGCAACTGAATAAAATGAAACACCAGGAAATTCACCAATAAAAACTGGCTAAAATAAGTATCTAGTTTGTCCTTCCCAATTTGGTGTCATTTATATATATGTAAAGAAAAATGTAAGATCCCTTGCCCTTACGTCAATTTATTCTGTTTTTATTTTCCATAATTTAGACAAGAGTGATATTAGTAATAAGCTCTCTGTAAATTGTGTAATTGATCTTTAGTAATAATAATAACTAACACTTACAAGGCATGTACAGTTTGCACTGATCCTTACAAACCCTATGAGGAAGGCACCATTATTACTAGAAATTTAAAGGGTTTAATTAATATCTAACCTTTCTACAAGCAAGAATGTGAGGTATGATTTCTGGAATGATCTCATTTAGTTCCTACAGCCTGTAAATCTCTACCTTGGTTGTAATCACAAGTAAAGGGAGCTTCCAATATATTCATCACCTATTTGAAGGAGAAAAACAGGCGTCTTCTCTACACTTAGCAAGTATCTTGCATACTTTAATTATTACTAGAAGAATATCATATCTTACAATTTAAAATTTCTTAGATTTCAGAATTTTCAAAGACAACATATCTAAGATCAGTACTGATTAATTGTAAGTTTTAGAGAAAGTTAAACTGAAAAAATACTATGGGCAATTATTTCTAATACTATTAAAGGAACAATTTAGTCAAACAAAATGATGAAAAAATATATTGGCTACTTAGTGCAGCAAATAACTATTTTGGGGTTTGAAACAAGATACTTTTTAAACTAGGATTTCGCTTGATAATTTAATAAATTTATCTCAAAAGATATGAACTGATACTATATTAAAATAAAAATTAATTCTTAAAATTATCTTCCTATTAAGATACAACTTAGTTTAAAGGAATGTTTTTAGGATTGACATAAAGGCTGTTCCAAAGTTACCTGAGGTTGTAATTTGTTAAATCATACATTTTTCAGAGTAATCTACCAAAAGCTTTATGTAGTCATAAATAATGTTTTGATTATAGAATCAAAAATCTTGCAAAAGAACTTAGGGACCATCTAATCCAACTCCTTTATTTTATTAATTTTTAAAAAGTAGAATTAGAGAAGTAATTTGCCCATAATCACACAAACAGTAAGTGTCAGAAGCAAGACTTGAACACTAATCTTCCTGCTTCCAAATAGGGCATTCTCTATCAACTACAGCATACTACCAAATAAACTACCACATAATTCCAAAACCTGCTATTTTTATAAGCACTCTTAAAAACTCAAACATTAAAAAAAAACTCTCAAACATAACGTTCATGATATGATCTAGGTTGCAATTTTAGTGCCTATTCTGGTATGTTCAATTGATAACAGTCCTATTATCTGAATGTTCAAATCATGTAATCAAAAAGGCACAACAACAAAAATAGCCCTGTTATCAAATAGCAAGTGAATGTTTTCATGAATGGACTATTTTATACAATGGAAACTTCCAATTCAATGTTCCTTTATCCAAGAATAAATTTTTGAGGATAAGAACACTTAGGCTAAATTATGTAAAATACGAAAGTGCTATGGTAAGAACCTTTTCCAACTACTGTCTTTTTCATTAAACATCGCATGCAAAAACTTGATTGGTCTTTCATTTTAAAAAGTTAAAATGTAATAATTACCCAACTCATTTTCCATCACAGTTTAATTTTACTCAAAGTTAAACTGACATCCAAGGAAGCAAAATAACTTATTAGTGATTTCAAACACGCATGCTACAAGAAATTAAGAGACAAGTTTATTCAGAATTAGGAAACTATGCATTCAATCTTTTTAAAAATGTTAGTCATGTATCTAATAATTTCTTATTTTTAAAGGCCCAAAATGCAAAGCAAGCTTAAAATTGTTTCATTATTCCACTAGCACTAACAGAAAAATTCTATATAAATGTCAAAGTGTTCAGTGTTATTTTAAAATTTAATAACATGAAGTTATCTTTAAATACAAAAACCTACAAATTAAACCATTTAAAAAGAAAAAGGTGTTTAGCCTATATTAAGAAAATGGAAAGTTCATGGAATTTTTTTGTTTCCATTTAAAGTCATGTTGCTAGTTAATGCAAACAAACATACAAAACTACCTCTCTTTGAAGGACTTTAGGCCGTCTTGAACTCTGGCAATTGAAGGAAAAAGATTTGTAAGAAAGGACAATGTGATAGATGTTTGTGGGCTGAGAAGCATCACAAGATTAAAAAAGTAAGCATATTTTTTCTTATACCTATGGAATGATTAGAGAGAAAATATACTAGCTCCATGACACAAAACAAAGCATCAACTACATATCACTGAACTTATGAGAACCATCAAAATAGTAAGGTTTCTTTCACATTTACCTGTGTAGAAGCAAAGCTATCAGAACTAGTACTTGCAGGTGGCTCTCTCTTCACTTCTGGAGCTGTTTCTGGAACCCTCACTCTCACATAATTTATAAAGTGCCTCATGTTAGATACTAAGTTACTACCAGGAAACCAACTGTCATGGCAGCGGTCTTGTCCATCAACAGGTTCCTAAAATATAAATATTACAGTAAGGAAGAAAGAAAATGGCAATAGCCCCAAGATAATTAACAAAATGGTAATCAAATGTTGGGTTCCTGAAGATCCAGTAAAAAGATTTTTTTTTTAAATGTTTATCAATTTCAAACTTCAAATAATACTGTGTTACAAAGATAACCACCTGGATGTACTTCCCTGGACTTTTCCGTCATGTCCCAGGGACCTCTTTATCCTGAAGAGTTCAGTCTTGAAACTCACACTTTATCAGTATTCCTTGATCCTCCTTCCTTTTAATTGGAGGATAACTTCTCCCAAAACCTCCATTTAAGGAAGGTCCTAGGCTCTCTTCTATTCCCACCAGACTGCACTCCCCTGAATTTCTCCAGCATGCTCCTGCACTAAGTACCTTCCTGCTATTTTTTAGATTCTTTTTTTGTTTTCTTTCACCATTAGATTGTAAGTTCCTTCAAGGCAGGGACTAAAGAAAAGCCTAATCCAAAAGTGAGAACTAGAGATGAATCTTAAAAAAAAAAAAAAAAAAATCAGGAATTCCAAAACAGAGAGGAGAGAAAAAAAGCTTTCCAAATACAGAGAAAAGTAGAGCAAAGATGTAAAAAACAGCACATCAAGAATCATATTAGAAGATAACGCAGGAAACCAATTTCAAACAATGCAGGAAAACAATTCCACAGAATATGTGGAAATGTGTATGTATAGACTGGAAAGGTAGACTGGGGCTAGACTGTGAAAAACAAACATAATTTGTACTTGATCCTGGAGGTGAATTGGATCCACTGTAATTTATTGAGTAGGAGGTGAGAAAGGAAGAAATGGTCAACATGCACTTTTAAGAAAAGAACTTGGTGACTACATGAAAGATGTATTCAAATGGAAGCTTGAGGTAAGGAGACAAATTAAAATGGGTCTGAATTGTGATGGGCTTTGTGAGGAAAAGAAAAAAACACGTGAGAAATACTGTGAAGAGAGAAACAACAACTAGAAACTTATTAGCTAGTCAAAGACAGCACAGTCAAAAATAACACTCAGGTTGTCAACCTAGATGACTAAAATAATAATTTTGCTCACAAAAGAAATAAGGAAATTTGAAAGGGGGAAGTAGAGAGAGAATGAGCTCTGTTTTGAGACATATTTGAGTTTTATATGACAACAGAATATCCAATGCATAATATCAAACAGGTATTTAAATTTGTGATATGAGACTGGGAGAGAGGTTGCTGCTGGATACCACAAGTCATATGCAAAGAGAAGACAACTTGATCTATGGGAAATCATCAAGTGAGAGAATATTTAAAAAAAAAAAAGAAAGAAAGAAAAAGAAAAGAAAAGAAAAGAAAAAGGCCTAGGACAGAGTCTTAGATTATAACCATTAAGTGTCAAGGCATAGCAGATAGGCTATTTAAAAGGTAGGAAGAAAGCAATAGTATGAACTGAAGTAGCAGAAAGCACTGTGATGAGATCCAGACCAAAAACTACTCTAAACAGATCTAGAAAATATACCAGACCAAATCATGATGAGGAAATCAAAAATATATTATAGTAAGTCATTTGTCCAGCCCAGCTTAGTTGAGCTAGCAAAACACAGAGACAAAAGGTGATCTGAAGACACTGTGGATGCGGTAAAAAAGAGCACTCGAAGTGCTTATCTATATCAGGTCTATATTGAGCTACCCCAGATATATATGGGGTCACAGTGATGGGGATAGGTGCAAACTAGCAGCTTTGTCACCCATTTTCCAGTCACAGATCACAGCTTCTAAGTAA
The DNA here is from genome assembly GCA_023553655.1 of Myrmecobius fasciatus. Taxonomy (NCBI): domain Eukaryota; kingdom Metazoa; phylum Chordata; class Mammalia; order Dasyuromorphia; family Myrmecobiidae; genus Myrmecobius; species Myrmecobius fasciatus. Next base: position 348,340 of record JAJPUD010000920.1, read on the forward strand.
AATAAGGATTCTTGCATATGGGGATGATGTTCCTAATAGAGAGTAGCAGCATACTGAAAAAGAGGAAGTTCAGAATTCAGAAGCAAGAGTGAAAAAGCAAGTCAGAAGAGGGGGCCTTACAGAATTTTGCTCAGTCTGAGGAGAAACCACCAGGACAGAAATCTCAGCCTACAATTCTGTCACTTTTTACTAATAAAATTTTCCAGATGCTTATAATAGGGGCAGAATTCAGCAATGGTAGATTCTTGCAAAGAACCAAACACAGGTCAGAAATATGCAGAGCTCAAAGGGGGCAGCAATCAGATTTTTGGGAGCACTGAAAACTTAGAAATCTCCCGTTTGTCCTTGAGATCTTGAATAACACAACAATCAATATCCCAAGAAAACAGTGATAAAACTGGCCCAGATTTCTCCCCCAAAAGTGATGCAAAGCCTGTCTCTAACATCAAATCCAAAGTTGGGAAATAGCTGGAAGAATGAAAAAAAGAATGCTACCACAATGACCTATTACGATGACAGGACCACTCAAAACAAAACCTCAAAAGAAGATGACTCCAACACATTCACAAGCAATCAATAAAAGCAACATGAGTACAAATTCCACTAAAATTCTGAGTTGTTTGTTTTTTTTTAAAGAGTTAGAAATTATTTTCTTACAAATGCTCTTACAAGAGCACTTGAGAAAAGAATAGAAAAGGAATGAATACTTTGCAAAAGGTACAAAACTGTGCCTAAGGAAACAAACCCTCTGAAAAAGAAACAGACCAAATAGAAGACAATGACTTCTTAAAAGGAGCAAGAAATATTAAAATAAAGTTAAAATGCTGAAAGAAAAAAAAAAGAAAAGGTAGGATATATTTCATAGCAAAAACAATTGGAAAACAAATTGAGGAGGAAAAATTTGAGAATCAGTGGATTATCTGAACTCCATGATCAAAAAAAGAATCTAAATACCCAATTTCAAGAAATCTGACCAAATCTCTTAAAAATAAGAAGGAAAAAAAAATAGAAAGAATCCACTGATCACTTCTTAAAAGAATATACTCTGGGGGCTGCTAGGTGGCACAGTGGATAAAGCACCAGCCCTGAAGTCAGGAGGACCTGAGTTCAAATCTGGTCTCAGACACTTAACACTTCCTAGCTGTGTGACCCTGGGCAAGTCACTTAACCCCAATTGCCTCAACAAAAAAAAACAAAACAAAAACAAAAAATAAATAATTTTTAAAAAAAGAATATATCTGTATTTATTTTAAATGAAATTTCTTTTTCTATCTCTTCCTGCAGTTTTGTAGGTAATATGCAGAAATGCTGATGTTTTATGAGAATTTATAGCCTGAAACTTTGCTGAAATTATTTCAATTAATTTTTAATTGACAATCTAGGATTCTTTTAACATGATATAATATTATTTGCAAAAAAAAATAATAATTTGTTTCTTCGTTGCCTATGCTTATGCTTCCACTTCCTTTGTTTTGTCTCATTATTAAAGTTAGCATTTCTATACTATATTGAATAGTAATGGTGAAAATGGACATCTTTATTGTACCAAAGGCCTCTAGTTTATCACTATTACATATGATACTGGCTCTTGATTTTAGACAGATATTATTTATACAGAAAGAAAGGTCACTTTACTTCTATGCTTTCCAGTTTTTTTAAAAATAATAATGGACATTGTATCTTATCAAAAACTTTTTCCTATAATTCTTAATATACTTATTTTTGTTATTCTTGTTGTTTTACTCTCCTTGTTAATATTTTCTATACCAATATTCATTAAAGTTATTGTTCTACAGTTTTCTTTTTCTGTTTTAACTATTTCTTGAATGATACCAAGACCACATTTGTAATATAAAAGGAATTCAGCAGGTTCCCTTCTATTCTTATTTTTCAAATAGCCCTCATTAAATATACAATATCTTTATTATCAATCTGCTTAAAGTATATGAAAGCACTTACTTCTTCATCTGGCTCTTCTTCAGGTGAATTTTCAAGTCCTAATTCAATCAGATATAAAACCATACAGAGGACATGTTCTGACAGATTTTGGTGGTCCATCAAAATCTTTTTTTAAAAAAAAGGGGAAAAAATACTATTTTACATATTCCAAATGTCATATCTCATAGTAGTCCTATCAGATGGGTAAATAAAGCTTTAATTATTTGGTAAATAAGAATCCTGAAGCAAAATAAAAAGGTTTATTTGCCCAAGATTATGTAGAATGCTAACATTTGCAGAAGAATCTAGACATCCTTTTTTTTTTCACCTTTTATCTATCTATATCTATCTATATCAATGAAGTCAATAGTATATATTAGAAAATACTTCTCTATTTAGAAATTCTACGCTTAAAAAATTTTCAATTCTAGAGTTCATCAGAAGAGCTCAAAATTATTAGTGTTTCACAGTAAGTGGGTGAAAAACAATACTAAGATTAATAATGCAAAAAAGCGTACTTTTCTGTATTGTTCATACTGATTTACGTAACGATTTTCATCAGTGGATCTTTGACCTCATTGTGTGAGCATTTCCTCATCCAGTGTGGATCACAGTTCATGTAACTATGCCTTCTGTGAATTTATTGTCCATATTTTCAGGTAAATATTCCTTTTAAAGATCTACCCAATGCCATCTAAATCATCTATAATTTGTGATTCATTATCACAGTGTTCCATGATTAACAACCATATAGCATCATTATAAAATATCGATGCAAAAGGGCTGATGGGTTTTGTGACAAGGAACAGCTTAAGATAATTGAAAATTTTTAGACAATTTCCCAAACGTTATACATCCTCATCTTCTATTCAGTTCTAGGTTTTTTGTCTTTGTTCATTACTCTAGAGAGAGAGAGAGAGGGAAGGAGGGAGGGAGGGAGAGAGGGAGGGAAGAAGGGAGAGAGGGAGGGAGGAAGGAAGGAAGAAAGGAAGGAAGGAAGGAAAGAAGGAAGGAAGGAAGGAAGGAAGGAAG
>JAJPUD010000920.1:356309-389972 GCA_023553655.1 Myrmecobius fasciatus
AGGAAGGAAGGAAGGAAGGAAGGAAGGAAGGAAGGAAGGAAGGAAGGAAGGAAGGAAGGAAGGAAAGGGGGAGGGAGGAGATGAAGGGAAAGAGGGAGGGAGGAGGGAGAAAGAGAGAGAAGGAAAATGGAAGAGAAGGAAGGAGGAGGGAAATATTGAGAGATAAACTTAGGACTTTAGATATCATAAGTTATAGACAGAACAAATGCTATCTTAAAGCATGATTTTAAAAATATGATACTTTAATCTTATTCTTATTATTTAAATCACTACTGTACCTTGTAAAGTAAGGTGAATAGGACAATGTGTAAAGTTTTACAATGTAAAAGTCGCATAAGACCTTTGTAACTGGGATGCAAAGGTGTTCTTTTCTTATAGGGAGGCCAAGGATTTCCAGGAAATTTTCCACTCTGTTTTAAACTGCAGAAATAACACAAGATAAAAATTAGATTAAAACTGTTTTTAAACCAGAGTCTAAAACATTAGTATAAAAATTAATTAGCTTGTACCAAATGAAATGCAGGATCTACTTTCTCCATGGTGAATATTAGACCCTTCACAATTGAGGAAGAAGAGCAATCATACATAGCAGAGCAACCTGTTAATTAAAGTAAAATACAGAAAAAAGTAGAGGATGGAAAGATGAATAGAACTCAAATAAAAAGAACAAAGAGAATGAGAGCAATGAAAATAAAGCTGTACTAGACAGGTAGTTGAAATATGAAAGAAAGAAGAAGAAACACAAAAGAAAGAATTGTACATCTCCTGTGCTACCAAAATAATATGCTCTTTTAAAAAAATACTCAAATAAAGACATTTAATTTTCCTATATAAGTCACTCATGTACTCCAAGTTGTGAAATACTGTTTGTACTATAATTTATGGAGACCAAGTTATTTTGCATGTATATGTATGCATGTGTGCATGCATGACATATATATATACTATCCATAGTAAGTATTTTTTCTTTCATTCTATCAGAAGCCAATAAAAACCAACAGCTACAATAATGTTGATATAAAATTATGTACTTAATTAAAAATAAGTATTAGATTTGTAATCTAAGTATTGGGTTCAAGCCACTGAAGTATTCACAGAGTGTAATGAAAGATAAAGTATGTTCAATGAATATGATCATCAATATCTCAACTGCAAAATTAAACAGGAATGGATTACATGATCTCCAAAATCTCTTTTGAGTGGTAAAATCTTATTTATTCATAAAATCAATTTTTAACATTCTCTCCAATTACCATATATTGTCAATTAAAAACAACAATGAAGAATTCACTTCAGCAAACATTATTTAAATGACTGTTGGGTATATGGTACTTTTTAAAGATATGTACTGAAAAAAATTAATGTGTCATAAATAGAATTGGAACCCAGACCTTGAAATTAGACTACTCTGATAGTAGCAAGATGATAAAATGGTATGCCAGCCATCTATAACCAACTCAAAATTCCTTCCTCAACCAGACCCTGGAAGCCTGCAATCGAGCCTTCAATCACCCAGCAAACTTTTGAAGAGACTAAACGCATGCATACATTCTTTACTGCCAAAATTCTAAATTATTTGTCATATTCTGGAAAAGATCAACTCTGTAAATGCTCTACTAATTTGGTGTTTTCAAAAAAAAAGTCAATTAAATTTATTTTCTTTCTCTCCCACAACTTCTCCCCCTTAAAAAAAAAAAAAGAAAAAGAAAACCCTTATAACAAATACATATAGACTAGCAAAACAAAGTCCTATATGGGCCATATTTCAAAAAGATGTCTAATTTTATAGCCTGAATTTATCACCTCAGTCAGGAGTTGCATGTTTCATCAAAGGTCCTGTAGTATTATGATTCACCACTGTGTAGAACAGAGTTATCCTTAAGTCTTTCTAAGTTGTTTTCTTTACAATGTTATTATTATATAAACTATTCTACAGATTCTACTCTCTTTTCTGTACATTATTTGATATTATTCCTAGATTTCTTTGAGCCCAACCCTTTCAGCAATTCTTATAACATAATATTATTCCATTATATTCATATACCATAATTTGTTTAGTTATTACCTAATTGAAGAGCATTTCTTAATTTCCTGTTCTTTACCACCATAAAAATAACTTCCATAAATATTTTTGTATGTATTAATCATTTTTCTTGTCTTTAAATTTCTTTAGGTTCCAGAGCTAGTGGTATTATTAGTGGATCAAATGATTACACAATTTGGTGACCTTTTGGACATAGTTCCAAACTGCTTTCCAAAACAGCTAGACCAATAATCCATATCTCCACTAATACCAGTTTAGTTGTGTTCAAGGAACAAGTGGCAATAAACTACTTCCTCTTGTACTGACTCACCAACCTCAATCAGTCCCTCTCATTTTTAAAAGGGTCAGTAAGAATAGAGACTGGAATAAATACAAGAAATACTGAATGGGTATAGTCAACAATATCAGCAAATGAATGTTGATACAGGAAGGCTAGGAAAGAGTAAAAGACAATTCCAAAGCTGAAAAGCCAGGTGATTAAAAATCCTGTGGTATCCTAAAACAGAAATAGTAAAACTTTGAAAGAAGAGTAGATTTATGACCTTACACAACTAAGTTCACCCAATCACCTAGTATATTAAATTGTTTCCTTTCAAGTACATACTCAATTGTCCATAAGCTTCACCACACCCTCAAACTTTTCAACAAACATTCCTTCCAATTCCTGAATTTTATAGAAACGGGTTCACTGTCTTCCTTGTCATCCAGTCCATTTTCACTCTCAAGTATTTGCTCTTTCCATGCCTTTCCACTAATTTTCCATCATACCTGAAACAGATTCCCTTCCCATTTATGCTTTATACCTCTGGCTGCCTTCAAGACTATATTCATGTGCTACGATTTTTAAAAAGCCTTTTGAAATTAATTAATCAAGCAAGAAACATTTTTTTTAACATCAAGAATGAAAAAAAAAAAAACCCTGCTTCTCAAGAATTTTACATTTTATGTGGTTGAGCTACTCCCTGAAGAAAGAGATTCTAAAAGGTGGAGGTGAAGGAAAGCAAAGCAGCCAAGGTAAGGGAACAAAAGCAGAATAGGGAGCACCATTTGTAAGGAACTATAAATACGCCAGCATGAATGGATTATGGTATATGAGGAGGGAAAGAACTTGTGAAAAAACTTAAAAGAAAAAGACACAAGGTTTTAGGATTAAATTTGATCATAGGGCAGCTAGGTGGCACAATGGATAGAGCACCAGCCCTGAAGTCAGAAGGACCTGAGGCTCAAATCTGATCTCAGACACTTAACACGTGCTAGCTGTGTGACCCTGGGCAAGTCACTTAACCCCAATTGCCTCAGCAAAAAAAAAAAAAAAATTGATCCCACATTGGAATAGACTGACACTTTGGGAAAATCATTTTGGCAATGATATGAAGAATGGATAAGAGAAAGGAGAGAACTGAATGAGGAAAACCAAATAGAAGGCTATTGCAGTGGAACCAAAATGGTGAAATAGCAGGAAGAAGTACAGTAAGCAAGCTCCTCCCGAATAAATCTAAAAAATATACCTTATTAAATCCTGATCAGAAAAAATCTAAGAAAAAAATCCCTGTAAATCTTCTTTTGTCTTATTTTTTATCTCAGAGATTCTGGCATGGCAGGGTCCAAATTTCTATAAAATGAGCAAACAGGTACCAACTGACAACTCAGTAAATCACTAACCAGGTTCAAGGTTACAGATTAAGGATGGACTGAAGACAATGAGGAATAGTTATTGAGCAAAGAGCAAATTCAGAAATTAACAGTAGTATGAGTCAGACTCCAGGAATTGAGTGGATTTCAATTTCGACATATGTCCCCATATGAAGTCTTCTGCAAAATAAGCATTACAGAAATTCCAAACCAAAAAAGCAATTCTGAATGTGTAGATGGCAGAAAGACTGACTCTAGAAGCAGGTTAAATTCCAAAACAACATGCCCAAAGGCCCATTATCCAGACCCAAACCCAGATAAGAAACTTGGCACTTCAAGAAAATAACAGAAAATGACATCAGGACCAACTTAGCCATTCCCTCCAGAAGTGTACAGAACAAGGATACAGTGTTAACATTCTAATGTATGGAATCTATGTGTCTCCTCTGGACCTTATCATCATCATATAAGGATACTGATTTCTTTTTCAAATTATTTTACAAACAGCAGAAACAAGGAGATCTTGAATTCAATTGTGTAGTAGTGAAGATATAATCTATTATAAATTACTTGAGAAAAGCCAGAGATGTTCCCATTTAACACCATCAAAAATTCCTTTCATTCAGTTTAATTCTCATAAAAATTTTGTATCCTTAGGAAATTCAGTGTTATTGATATATTCTCTTTGATGATATTCTTTTTGGTAAGAAGATTTAAAATTTCCTTTCATATTCCAGATATCTTCCCTTCTTTTTCAAAATTAGGCTGTCTCCAGAATGAAATTCCTCTTTTTATACAATCTAGTTCAGATGTTTTACTTTTATTTTCTTTAGTGTCATCTCCACTTTCCTATCAAAGCCCATGTGAAACTGTGGTATTAAGAATTCAAATATGGTGGTTTTTCTATTTTTGATGATGATAAGAATCTATTATAAAAAAATCTTTACAAATACATTACAATTTTTTTCCTCTTTTTCATCCTGTTTCTAGTTTCTTTTTTCAGTGTCTTTGAGATGTCTCTGGTGAAAATCATTATTGATCAGGGAAATGCAAATTAAGACAACTCTGAAGTAACACTACACACCTGTCAGATTGGCTAAGATGACAGGAAAAGATAATGACAAATGCTGGAGATGGGATGTGGGAAAACTAGGACACTGATACATTGTTGGTGGAACTGTGAACAGATCCAACCATTCTGGAGAGTAATTTGGAACTATGCTCAAAAAGTTATCAAACTGTGCATACCCTTTGACCCAGCAGTGTTTCTATTGGGCCTATATCCCAAAGAGATCTTAAAGGAGGGAAAGGGACCCAGGTGTGCAAAAATGTTTGTGACAGCCCTTTTTGTAGTGGCAAGAAACTGGAAACTGAATGGATGCCCATCAATTGGAGAATGGCTGAATAAATTATGGTATATGAATGTTATGGAATATTATTGTTCTGTAAGAAATAACTAGCAAGATGATTTGAGATACACAGCAACAAGACTAAACAATGATCAATTCTGATGTACATGATTCTCTTCAACAATGAGGTAATTCAAACCAGTTCCTATTGTTCAAGCAATGAAGATAGTTATATATACATCCAGAGAGAGGCCTGAGGGGACTGAGTGTGGACCACAATACAGCATTTTGACACTTTCTGTGAATATTTGCTTGCATTTTGTTTTCCTTCTTAGGTTGGTTTTTTTTTCTCTTTCTAGATCTGATTTTTCTTGCGCAGTAAGATAACTGTATAGATATGTATACATATGTTGGATTTGTCATATAATTTAATATATTTAACATGTATTACACTACTTGTCATCTAGGGGTGGGGGTGGGGAGGAAGCAGGGGAAAAATTTGGAACAAAAAAAAATTTTGCAAAGGTCAATGTAGAAAAATCACTCATATGTTCTGTAAATAAAAAGCTTTAATTAATTTTTAAAAATAAAAAGAGAGATATCTCTGGTGATCTAGATGGCTCATCAAGTTTTCTTCAAATTGCTTTTCTCTCCCTTGCTTTTCAAAATTTAATCAGGCAAAGCTGTTTATAATCTTCCATCATCCTTTGTCAGATTTTACAAGTGAATTTGTATTCTAACTTAATATTAGCCCCTCATCTGTCATCTCTCTCTGCTTAGAAATAAAAACAAATATATGCTAACAGTTTGCATCTAGGTTTTTTAATCTCTTAACTATGATGATTCTTTTTTTTTTTTTTTTAAATGAGGCAATTAGGGTCAAGTGGTTTGCCCAGGGTCACACAGCTAGGGAGTGTTAAGTGTCTGAGACCACATTTGAACTCAAGTCCTCCTGACTTCAGGACTGGTGTTCTATCCATTGTGCCATGTGATGATTCATTTTTATAAGCTGAACTTCTGTATGAAATTCCAAAATCAATGTCAGTATCTTTTCTTTCACATATTTTACAATTTCACAATTCCTAGCTTACAGCATCCACAACTTATCTAAATACATTTGGCTGGAGCTTTACTACATGCTCTATCTTTTTTTCATTTTATCCCAAATGCTAATTTTTGTTCTAAGTCAATAAACATTTATTAAGTGTCTATTGCATACAAGGCAATATGCAAGGCACTGGGAATGTAAAAACAAGAACAAAGCATTACTGCTAAAGGAATTAACAGATTAATAATGCTCTATTGATAGATATTCATTGATAGGTAATTTAGAGTACACATATAGTTTATTGGAATTAAATATTCATTTGATTAAGTTATTCTAAGACTTTTTCTAAAGGTTAAGTTCTTCCTTCAGTAAGGTTCCCTTTTCTTGAACTCCCTTAAGTAAGATACTCTTTCCAGAAGCTGTAAAGTTAAATTAATCAATATACATGTCATTTTAAAAGCAACACTTCTAATTGCAAATATTACAACAGCAGGACAAGATTTCTAAAGCAATCTCACTTAAACAGATTGATACAAAACCTAATCCAATAGAATATCAAATTTGATAGCTGTCCCACCTTAGGAACTCTCCCTTATGCCTCTAACATGCCCTCCCTCCAGATGTTGGCAATAGCACCAAACTGTGTAAGGAAAGCTCCAGCAAAGTAAACTAGTCAGATGACTTGTTTTCTCCAATTGAATTATATTCAAACAAGTTTCCTGAAACTGCTAAATCCTTTTTTTATTGTTGCTGTTATAAAAAATAAGTTCTGTAAATCATTCCTTTGCCTCTACTGAGGAGCCAGCAGGCCTGATTTATCAGCAGCTTTCAGCCTTGCAAATAAATAATTATACTCAGAAGCTTTGTGACTCAGATTTCTCTATTTCAGATATTAAATCAACATTTCCCTTAAGGTACTTAGGTTCTATCGGAACAACACAATATTTACACAGGAGAAATAATCCTACTTATAATATTTTCAATATTATTTCCTGTTAAAAATTATCAGTATTTGAAACAAGATGAAAAATATTTTTCAATTTTTAACTTCAATTTTTAAAAGTTACAAAATCCATAATAACTCAGAAGAACCTTTAAGTAAGTGTGGTAATAATAAATCCTGACCATATCCTGAATTAAAAACAAAGGGTTCCTACTAAGAGAAACTCTATCAAGATAATCTGGTCACATTCACAATTACATCTTTTTGGTTTTGTTTTTCATTTTTTAAATGATGTTTCTCATGCAAACTAGAAATTAGGATTTAATAAAATTATATTTATTTGATGAAAAAACTTTAAGAACAAATTGGTAGTGCTTATTTTAAAAGCAGGAAAAGGCAATTTTAGAAATTTAGGAACAATCTGAAATTCAGCATCTCAAAATTAATAGCAGTCTTGCACCTGAAATTATTATTGTTATAACAAAATCATATTTTGGAGATGCTTCATTTTTATCTGGCTTTAGCTTCTCATGTCAAGTAGCTATACAGATTGAAACAAAGTAAATACAAAAGGAAAAAAAACTACAAATAAATTGAAGCATAAAAAGCAGATAAAGTCTTTTATATAAGACCTGAGCTGTTATTTGGAGGAAGCTAAAGATTCTATGAGGCACAGGTTAAGAATGTGTGCATCCACAATGAGAAATCATATATACAAAGGGACAAAGGGAAGACATGGAATGCTATTTATGAGAAAAAGTTAAAAGGCTAGTGGGTTTTTTTTTCTTTTGATTTTTGGTTTGTTTGTTTGTTTGGAACTCGTATAAAATGAAGAATAAGATGAAATTAAATAAAAAATGAAGGTGGAAAAGAGATTATTAAATGGCAGTCTGACTTCATCAGATGATTTAAAAATGCTTCCCCCATCCACCAATTAACAAGCATTTATTAAATATCTGCTAGATGTCAGATACTGTACTTCTTTCTGGAGATACAAAAATAAAAGTTAAACAGTCACTACTCTCAAGGAGGTTATTTTCTAATGGAGGAAACAATGTGTACATATATAAGTATATATGGACTGAATATAAGTTAGTTACAAGTAATTTTTCCATTCATTAAAATACAATCCTTTTCATTATTGTGATGTTATTTGGTCCTTGTTTTGTCCATCACCTTCTGCATGTTTTCTCAAAGAAAACATTCATTATATATTAATCAACCAAAAAGCATTTATTTAGTTCTTAACTAGGTACTAGCCACTATGCTAGATGCTAAGACTATAAATTCAAAGAATGAAAAAAAAATCCTTACTCAAGAAGTATATTCTATTGACATATGTCAGCTGCTCTCATTTCTGACTCCTAAATTATATTTCCTAATATTCTTCAGAATCCTCCTCTATGTATCAATGTATAATGATTTAATTTTGATGTTACCAAATTCTTCGTAGAATTTATATCTGTACTGTTTCTCAGAGAGAGCATGAAAAATCTGTGGACAGGGCCACAGAAACCTTTTCAATACAGTAGAAACTTCCAGAGCTTACACTTCACAGTCATTACATTTGGGAACCCAGAGTCATCTCCAGGTCACAAAGAGTTATGTAAGTAAGACTTTGTGAAGTAGCTCTATTCCAAATATTTATAAAACTAATTATTTTAAAGTAAAAAATAAGGGAAAAAAATACTTCCAGCTTTTTTTTAATATTCTCTACGTCAATAGCATCTAACTTAACAAAATGTTCTAAAAATAAAGATTATTGTTGTCCAGATCATATTTGTCCAGAATAGTATACTATACGTCATTTTGACCTCTCATTTCAAAAGCATTAATGAAATAACACAAATGAAAAAGTAAACACTAGCAGAATTTAGCAACATTCAAAGTTAATATTTAATCACTGACAATCTGAAATAAAAAAATTCTAATACATGCAAACACATATATCATGTTTTCAAACATGGCGCAGCTACCAACCTTCACATCAAGAGACAGGGGAACATCAAAAATTAAAGTTGGATAACATTTTTTTATTATTAATATATTTAAAACTAGAGTTCAGATTTTGTATGATTTTAAATGTATAAAATTTATAAAAGTTGACAGAAATATGCAATAATTCTATTTCTTATAATAACACTAGCTTATTACCTAAAAACATCTTGCCAATTTCTCAAGAATGAAGTAGTATAGTAAACTGGAAAGGACACTGGACTTTAAGTATAAAAACCTGGGTTATAGTTCCACTCTGCCAATAACTAGCTGCACAACCTTCAATAACTTAACCTTAAAGGGCATCCATTACTCTTTTGTAAAATAAGGAAGCTGACCTAGCTGATCTCTAAGAAACAAACATTTATTTCCATATCAACAGAATCATAAAATTTGACCTCCTTAAAATTAAAAAATTACAAAAAAGCATTTTAAAATTCATTTTAGAAAATTATTTATCCTATATATTTTTCAACACTTTAAGAAGGGTTGCCTGCCATATTCAACACTTCCCCATAACTTAAAGGATCCCATAACTGGTTAAGAAATCTTTTGATTTTTTTAAGAGAACCAATGATATTCTTTAGCATACTAAAATTATACTACTTCCTTATTCATCATCAATAATTGCTTTTTCCAATCAGACTTTCACCTAGAACTTTTGATATCCAAATAAGGAAATGGGGGATAAGAAATGCCATTAAATTTTAATCTTAGAGATAAACATTTAGTGTAGTTCTAACCATTTCTCTAACCTCCCTCCACCCCAAAAAAACAAAAACAAAAACAAATAATGTTGAGTTTTTAAGATCACAAAATTTTAATAGTTAAAAAAATTTTTTTTTAAATCCTGCTACATCAAATTTCTAAATCTACCCTGAAAACCAAAAAAAAAAAAAAAACCCCAACAACTTTTAGATCTGTAAAGAACATTAATCCCACTATTATATATTTCTTTAAATAATAGATTTTCAAACTGCTACCAAAGAGTATTGCAGTAATTTTTAAAAAAAAAAAGCTATTGAATAACTTGAAAACAAATGTTTTAATGTTCAGGACATTAAAAAAAAATAAAGGAATGAGAGGATTAATATAGGGAGAAAAACAACACAAAAAGAGGTTGGGGTATAAGCCTATCAGAAAGTTAAATTTCAAGATAGTTTATCTAACTATGTAAGAAAAATATGTCAGTATTAGTCTAAACAAAGAAAAGAGAATGGGAATTCTCAAAATAAGAATTTGAGTAATTTGGAGAAAAACAATATGGCCTTCCTCCGTTAAGCTATTTAAATACTGCACTTGAATCTTGTTTACATTGCATGACAAATACTTTCAACAGTGGTAACTACAAATTTCAAATTAATTAAAATTAGACATTAATTTGAAGTTTTAGTGTACAGATTATTATTAAGTGATAAATACTGAAAATAAAAAACAAAGAAATCAAATTGTGATTAAGACAACTTTAAAATTAAACTACATTTCTTTTCACTTGACTGATGGCTGTATTTGTCATTTTCCCTTTTATTTTTAACATCATGGAAATAATCTATAGTTCCAATTTAAAATATTTCTTCAAATTACCAGTCTCTGACATATTTGAGCCTTCATAGATAATCTCACCTATCACTACAATTTCTTATCAAATTTCTAAGAATACCTCTCTATGTTCAATTTTATATGGCTATGATCCAGATAAATGTCAGGATTAAAACTGCCCTATTTTAATTGTATGTCCTCTTGACAAAACTGGTAACTGCGCCCATATAAAGAAAAGCACAAATTAAGCTATAAATTGTTATTATTCTAGTTGTACAATACTAGAAAATTAATTATTAGTACAATAAATGTCAATAATTATTACAAAATGAATGTTATGATAAAAAAAATAAGAAACCAAATACTCCATTAAAAGGACATCATTTATTGTTTGATTTTTTTTTTTCAATCTCCAACATTCTAGGCTGTTAAAGGCTGACAAATAAAATTTATTTTAATTCCTCTGTTGTCATTTGGCAGGTAGCACTTTTTTTCATTTTGTACAAATAGCAAGAGCTACAACTAAACATATTATTTGCAAAATATTGCTTGCTTGCACAATGTTGATGATCATCATTGATGATGTCAGCAAACTTCTAAGAATTTATTATCTTAACTTGTGCCTCCTCTGCTGGCTCTGAAGCAGAATAGCACAAAATTTAGTTTCTGACTTCTTCCGTTATATAAGCATTTTTTTAAATTTTTGTTCAATCATTGCTATTAAAAACTCATTTTGAAAAATAAAAAATGAAAATGTTGGCTTATGAGCCTAAGAATCTAAAATCCAATTTCTGCCAGATTACAAAACCTTACAATTATTTTCCTCCCCACAAATTAAACATGCCCTTTTAATAATGAGTATATCTAATTCATAAGACAATCTGAAATTAAAATGTATACACAGCAGTATACAATCTGTAAGATCCAATTAATATATTACTTAATATGATTAACTTACAATGCGGTATATCTGTCCATTGCAGACTGCACATCTCTACGGTAAACTGTCCGAAGGATTACCATGACTGGGTCAAACTCTCTATCCCAGACTTCAGCTATTATCATTTAAAAAAAAGTACAAGTTAACATAGTAATTCCTAAAGATGAAAGTTATTACATAATCTTGTTAGCATTTTAAATTTAATAGATGGAATATTTTCTTAGATTATTAATTTTAGTAATGTCTGATGTATTTAAGAATTATTTGAATATAACAAACTTTGTGCCATTTAAAAAAGTCTTTCATATGCTATTCTTTATACACGAGGAAAACAAACTGTGAAAATCAAGTTGAATGACAACAAATTAGTTGTTAGGTCATAAATGCTTTATTAAGTGTCAAGCAGAACTAGCAAAATGACTTTAAAATGAATTTTTTATAATTTTAATTACTAATCTTAAATTTATTTCGATTCCCATTTAAAATATTAGCTCTCTGCTGTAACAAACACTATTTCTTTCCTAAGTCCTAAGATCATGATTCTAGCATTGCATGTTTTAAAATGGAAAAAAAAATTCTATTTGATAATCTTGTTATCATCACAAATAAGCAATGCAACATGATATTTAAGATGCTCAGTCTGAGTTTAAACCAAGAATTTTAAATATATAATTTTCAAAGACCTATACCAGAAGTCACAAGACTTAGGTTCTTAGTCACAGTTTTGCTACTAACTAACTAGTAACCCTAAGGTGATTTACCTAATGCCTCTGGGTCTCATTTTCCTGTCTCCACAAGGTCACCATACACATTCCCTCCTTTCTGTTGCTATAATTCAAATTCTCATTAGCTGTCACCTAGATGATTACAATGGCCACCTCACTTCTAGTCTCTAGTGCCCTGCATTCTATTTTCCATTCTAAGATTAATTCTTCTGTATAACTCGGAATACATTATTCTAGTACTCAAAAACTTCAAGAGCTTCTCAATGCTTAAGAAATCAATTCCAAATTGCTTAGCCTAAGTTGGCTCCATTCTACATTTTCAGTATTATATTCCACTACTTCACCTTCATAAACTCTTGCCAGACCAAATTACTCATTGATAAATAAGGTCCACACCATCCCACCACTGTATCTCTGCTTACTCGAATTGCTATATTCCTTCCTTATAACTGTTTATACATGTATATATATATATACATATATATATATATATAACTGTTATAACTTTCTCCTCTAATAAAATCCAGCAAACTTCTTCTGTTCCTGGAGTCTTCTCTGATTCTTCCCTCATCTGAAGGCAAATATAACCTCTCTTTAACTCAAGGACTCTGTTTATATTGCTTAAGCACCTCTCACATTTTACTTCATATTATAGTCATTTGTGTACAAATTTTATGCCTGTAACCTCCCTAAAGTCAGGAACCTCATTCTAGTTATTTGTGATCTGAGCATCTAACACAACTCTGACACAATGTTTGTTGAATTTAACATTAAGCATTTTTGATGATTCTAAAAACAATTTATTTCTAGATAATCTAAAAATATTTCTATTAGAATAAATTGAATGTTAATTAATCCCAATGACCAGAGATGTTGTTGAGCAGCTAGGTGGCATAGTAGATAAAGAGTTCTGGGCCTAGAATCAAGAAGATTCATCTCCCTGAGTTCAAATCTGGGCTCAGATGAGCTTATTAGCTGTCTGACTCTGAACAAGTCACTTAACCCTCTTTATCTCAGTTTTTTCACCTGTAAAATGAGATACAGAAGAAAATGGCGAACTATTCCAGTATTTTTCTGAAGAAAACTCCCTATGAGGTCACAAAAAGTAAGATACAACTGAAAAATGACTGAACTACAACAAATACTATCTATTAATCAAGGATACAGAATCCTATTATACTTTTGCTTTAGACAAGGAATATGAAAATTCTAGTCCTAATCACAATAAAATAATACAATAATTAGTTATAACTTACTATTTTCTGGATAATATGATGACAATTTTTAATGAAAGCTGATTATTATTCTACTCTAAAACACTATATAAATGCTGTATTACTGTTCTGCAATAGTATTATGCATATATGAGTTAGCTTTCCATATACAAGGGCAAGCTAAATCTTCCAAACTTTTGTTAAGTTCAAATAGAAGAGTTCAAAATTTCTGAAGTGCCTGCTATAAGCAGAGTACAACTCATGAGATAATAGAACAAGTTCCTATCCTTATGAAGCTTATAATCTAGTAAAGTAGTAAATACATATATGAATAGTTTAAATTCAAAATAAGCATTCATAAGAGAGGAATAGAAAGCAAAGTACCACGTTAAACACAAAATGCTGTTCTCAGAGGTGGTGGCTCTTTCTTCTCCCCTTTTAGTAAATATCAAGAGATAATCACAATATTAAAATTACTATTGGCTTATCTGGAACAAATAAATTTTTAAAAAACCAACTGCTAACTCATATGTAGCTCTATGGTTTATATAATGCTTTATTCACAACAATCCTGTAAAGTATGTAGTGCAAACACTATTATTCCCATTTTACAAAGAAGGAAACTGAGGCTCAAAGAGGTTAAATATGTTGCTCAGGCACATGGCTAGTTAAAGAAGGATTTGGTACTCACTAGTTCTTCTGTCACTAAGAACAATGCTCTCTTTCTACTAAAGCACACTGTCATAGACACCAAATTCAGAAGACACTAAGTCATAGCTATTATAATAGGTGGGGGTGAAAGAGAAGAATTATCTTTTAGGAAAATTTCTACTTTCTAAAACTAACCTTGGAAGTGAGTAAAGACAGATAGAGTTGATCAATAGCTTCTTTAAAAATTCTTTGCCCAAAAGCATATTTGCTCGTAAAAGTATTTTCATGCCTTCCCTTAGAGAAGCGGTTCTCAAAGAATTGTGTAGGATCATGGTGGAATCCTAACACTCTGAGAGTCTTTGAGGTGAAAACTAAGGCATTATTTGACTATTAAATTATCCCTTTAGCCTGTGTAAGGCCAAATTTTGTTCATAAGCTTCAAGTAAAACAGAACTGCAACAGATTTAATTCAAAAGCAGAAATGAAAGGACAGTCATCTTCTAAACCAGACAGTAAAGAGATCTGCAAAAATGTTAAAACAATGCCAATTTTCACAATATTTTTGTTTAAGAAAATAAAGTTGTCTTTTACAATGTTATTTGTTAATATGTAATGAGTTACTATTATTTTTAATGAATAAATCAACATTTTAAATTTTATCAATTTTAATTTCTAATATGGTAAAACTTTATATAGTCCATATGAGCAAAAGCCCTTTGTAGCCCTCAGTAAATTTTAAGGGTAGAAAAGGGTTCTGGGATCAAAAAATTTGAGAAATGCAGCTTCTGAGCTTCTTCCAGAGCTACAATTTTCCACATGGCCTCTCACACTTTGGTCCTAACAGATGGCTATAAAAAATAAAGACTCCACAAAAAGGCATGTACTAATTCAGGGAGTAAGCCAACTGTTTGTTTATTGAAACAAGCACATACCAAAATCAATAGTGATTTCTTTACCACCAAATTTGGAACTTGTTTTTCCCCAATATTCATTGCTTCCTACCTCTTCCCAGAACTTGACATTCTGCTCCTTGTCACTTTCTTCTCCTTTGGTTTCCACAACAATAACTGGTTCGTTTATTTATTCATTTCCTAATTAATTCATTCAATAAATATTTACTAAGCATCTAATATATATAAAGTATATCTTTTATGACTTCTCCTTGCCAACCCTCCCAAAACTCTGTCCCTAGTCACCTTCTCTACATAAAATGGCACTTTCTGTCCATATTTTCCCTTTCCTGGTAATTTTATTGAATTCTATGACTTCTGTTATCACTCTGAAAATAACCACTAAATATCTCTTCCCACACACACCAACCCCAAGATCCAAAACTGTATCATTCAACCATCTGCATGACATTTCTGCCAGCAAAGTCTAAAACTAAACTTTCCCCCAAAAAATCCCAATCTTCTCAATTTAATTTCTGTCCGTGGCACTACTATTTTCTGCATTACCAAATCTGAACTTTCAAGTTATCTTTTATTTTACCCACCACAACCAATTTGCTAACAATTATCATTATGTGATCTCTTTCTCATTCACTGTGCAACTACTCTTGTTCAGATCTTTATTACCTCTCAATATCAACTTAATAAATTTCACTACTTTTTATTTTCTCCCTTCTTGAATCTATTTTCTCACTGCTACTAGAGTAATATTTCTGAGGCAGCAAGGTGGTGCAATAGAAAGAATGCTGGACCTGGAGTGAGGAAGATATGAATTCAAATCCTGCTCCAGACACTTAATAACTGTGTAACCCTTGGGCAAGTCTACTTGAGTCTTAGTTTCCATATATTTAAAATGGGGATAGTCATGGCACTACCTTAAAGAGTTGTTGGGAAGATATACATAAAACATTTTACAAAGTTGAAAGCACTATTAAAAAAAAAAACTATTGTTGTTGCTGCTGTTATTTCTAATGGACAAATCTAATCACATTACTTCCTTATTTAAAAATAGCAGTGGCCAATATATCCTGTCAATCATATAAAATATGAACTCTTTAAATGAACCTAGAATGGATTTTATAATTCTCCAATCTAGCTTCTGCCTACTTCCTACCATTATCAAAAACCATTTTGTTTTATACACTTCATATTCCAATCAAACTTCACTCCAACAACAGTTTTAAGTGTACTTTTGACAATTTCCATTTCAGATCATTTGCATATGCAGTCTCCCAACCTGAAACAAATTTCCACTCTATTTTCAACACAACAACACAAGATCATATATTTAATATTAGAAAGTATCTTAGAAGGCCACCACATATAGCCCCTCCACTTTACAGATGAGGAAAATGAGGCCCAGAGAGAGAGCGACTTGATCAAAGCCATGCTACAATTAAGAATCTAAGGAGAGATTAACATTACATTAATTAAGAGATTAACTAACATTTTCTGATTCCAAATCCAGGACTCTGTCCACTGTACCACATCATAGCTTAGATCTCTCCTATGTATTTTTCATATTCTAACATGTATTGGAATTATCTATGTAAATGTCAATTCAATTAAAAAGTTCCCTAAGGAAAATAAGGATAGAAATTATTTCTTGCTTCTTCATCCTCTCCACATTATTTCATTAGTTGTTCAACAAATAGCTAATCAACAGAAAAATGTTAAAGGTTTTTAAATATTTACCTTTGAATGGAAAATAAAATTTAATTTAAATTTCTTAATGATATTTAAAAGTAAGTAATTCATACATCTTTCTCTTTAATATATGAATAACAAAAATTTATATTGTTATTTCATGTTTTTCCCAACAGTTACTACACAGTAGAAATAATAGCAAAAATAACAATATTTTTCAAAGCACATTTTACTTTCATTGATAGATACATGAACATAATAATATACAAATATACATATCCAATAATATTTAATATGCATAATAAGAACATGGATTACACTGTTTCAAGTGAATTCCAAAAATTCATATTTACCAAAAGGACTATAAAATGGACAATGCTGCATTTTTTTTTCTTTTAGTTTTTATCTCAATAATAATGAAATTACAAACTGTGATATGACTTTTACTGAAATACAAGGCTAGATACATACATAAATATTTGACTCAAATGATTTTAATGGAATTCAAATTACCAATCTGAATCATGAGAATCTTGATATTTTGAAGCAGAGACATTTAATTAAACTATAATTAAATTTAGTAAGCTATCACCTTCCCCCAAGACACAGCAAGATTTCTGGTTATAATTGCTTCCCTCCCTTTGTATCAAGTTACAACTTAAAAAATTAAAAAAAAATTTTTTTAATAGTTCTCTTTCATCCCAGAGAATTCTAAACCTACAGTTATGAATGTTCATAATAATAAAGCAGCAGTCAAGGTGAAAGGAAGCTACTATGCAGTACAGATTTGCAATTTTAATCACTATTATCTTTTAAATTCTGCCAAAATATTTTCAAAATGCTTACTAATATAATATTTTAAATAATATGAACATTGAGTTAATTCCAGATATTCTGTGGTAGAATCAAATTCTATAACCAAAAATAATCATATATTCTAATTCAAATATTATTTTTGAAAAGATTAAGATTGGGGACAGCTAGCTAGGTGGCACAATGGATAGATAGTTACTAGCCCTAAAGTCAGGAGGCCCTGATTTCAAAACCAATCTCATACACTTATCATTTACTAATTGTGTGACTCTGGGCAAGTCACTTAACCCTAATTGCTTGTAAAAACAAACAAAGAAAAAGAAAATATTAAAACTGATCTTGTATCATTTTCTAATTGTTCCTATTTACAATTAATTGATTTTATCCTGTAAGTGCCCAAGTCATGGTTCTTTGTCTCTGAACTTTGAGTTCAGAGTTAGCTGGCCTATAATGGGTTAAGTTTAAAAATCCAACTCTCCTTACTCAAGGAATTTAACTGACTTTGGGAAGGCATGTGAACACAAAGGGAATTTGGGCCTAGTACCTTCATTCCAGATAACCTTCAAATTACTTGGGTTGCTTTTCAAAAGTGTCAACTACTATCTTACATCTGCACTCAGATAATGAGCACTTGTCTTATGAGAGAAGAATAGGGTTCATTGCTAGCTTCCATTACCAAACTTCTAATCAATCATATTGCACCTCAGCTCTGTAACCAATCATATTGCCTTTAATCCCAGGAAGTTATCAACCCTGCTCTGTGCTTTACTCTGTACTTCCCAAAATCTATATAACTGTCTCCTTGCTTGAAGTCTTTGGCATAAATTTAAGAGGCAAGCCAATGACTCATTTATGGACAGGTAGATGCCCCTGCTAATGTTTCTTGTGTGGAAATTTGCCTCAGTTTAATTCTTTGTTAAAATCTCAAATATGGCATTTTCTAGTATTTGAATATATATCATTATCATTATCATCATCATTATTATTATTATTATGGGAATACATATATAATAAATAATTGATACCTTCCTGTCTGGTATTTTAGAATTAACTAAGAAACAAAATGCTTGATTTCAGTAGTAAAGCTAGTACCATTGATTAAAAAAAAAATTACACCATTATAACATGAGTTGCCTTTCTACATTCTTCCAAGGTATTTGTTAAAACAAAAAAGTAGTCAGAGATCATCTGAGAGGAAGAACGTATTTCACTAACTTGTTCTATGAAATAAAAACTTCAAATATAAGTCAACTTCTTATTTCAAGATTTTAACAACTTTGCCATCTATGAAAATAGGATAAGGATGACAGTAGTAAAAGTTTCCAATTTAAGGAAACTTGGGGTGAAATTTAAAGGGAAAGTTTCAGTAGATTTTTTAAATTTCAAACCACAGAGCCTATTAATCCAATAATTAATTCCGATCAAAATTGTTTTAACATTCTAAATGGTTATTTGGGGGTGAGTCACTGTGTATGTATTTGTTATGGTACAGAAATATTCCACTGCATTCATGTACCTAATTTGTTTATTTCCAAATTTCTTTGCTTCCAATTGCTTGCTATCTAAATGAATGTTCTTGTTAGAAAAAAATAGATAACCATGGCCATCAGATGCATTTATATTTTGGTTATAACTAGTTTGATTTACTTTTATTCCTAACAAGAAAGTATAAACTGTTTTATAAAGTGTCATTGTTGCTTTGAAAGCAAGTAAGAGTAGAAAAAACATGCTCCATCATTTTGTTCTTTAAAGTAGGACGCTTCAATCTATGAAGGGCATTATTTCATCCTATATTCCATCAAAACCCTATTATGGTGATTCTTTATGGCATAAAGGTAATATCCTGGGCTTTTAAGACTATCTTGCATGAAGAAAGAGAGGAGTTCAAATGTGCACAGGTAAAATAAATAATTACACTGACAAACTCATAGTTCTCTTAAGTAGTAAAACACTAATTGCTAATATTTAGTCACTGAGGTTTAAACTTGGCCAGAAATTCCTACTGTAATATGATAATAGGATGCTTTAAGTAAACAGAAATAATTATCAATGTTTATGTCAAAAAAAAGAAGAATATGATTTTAAAAATCAAGGCTGAGCAAAAAAGTAAAATGATTTCTACTAGCATACAGAAATCAGTATTTCAAAAAAATCTTCTTATGCACATTTAACATACCTTTGGGAGTATACATTCCTTGTTGCATAGAACCTCCAGGTTCAAAAACAGGAGCTTTAAAATCAGCTACAGCTGACAACACAGATTCAAAACTGTAGCTACCTGGAATAATTCCACTTTTGGGATTGGGATTTTCTGGAATGTGATTCATATGTCAAGAAAAATCAGTACTGGCTAAAAGTTCTGTCAAATGATCAGTATGATCGCTTTAGTAATTACTATTTAAGATTAGTCCAAATATCAAGATCTGTTACAATACTAGAAAGTGGCCACAAGAGGACTCCACAATGCAACAGTTCTGTCAGCACTGCTTCTATCACAGTTAAATGACTGAAATATGGAACCTAAGGCATTTTTCATCTTAACACTTACTAACTATTTCCTTTGTACATATATACAGCACAGAAGAATACCTAAAGGGTTTTACTGATAACATTTTTCATACCTAGTAATATTGAACATGAGATGGGGTGATTACAAATACTGGGGGGGAGGGGAGGAATCAAAAGGAATACCTTAAGATTTCTATATTTTAAACTTTTACCATTTTCTAATTTTAATTTTTCTTACTATATTTAAGGCTATACAATACCATTTCCTTGGAACTAGAAAAAGCAAAAAAGTATCATCAAGAAAAAAAAATGAGATTTACAATTTCAAAGAATGCTTTCTAAAAAATCTTTAAATGGCCATCTTCAATTAAGAATCATGAAAAAACTAAAAGAAATTAAACTAAAAAACAAAGTGTAAGTAGATATTTTATATCTTATAGCATATATCTTTTTTTTTTAACTTTTAATAAGTCTAAGATATCAGTGATTATCACAAGTAGACCTGGAAGTAATCTTAAAGATTATCTAGTTCAAACCTAAATCTAACTCCAAAGCTAGCACACTTTCTAGAATACACTGCTTTTTTCCCTTTATAACAGAATAAGAAAAGAGTTGGTAAATTGAAGCTGGTCATAAAAGGTTTCATAAATTTTATCAAGAAAGTACTATTATTACATTTTATAGATGAGGAAACAGGTTCTCAGAAGTTAGTGATGTGCTTATCATAATGATATTTAAAGTATACTGTGTACTACTACTACACTCAGAATAACAGCAGGACAAAGTGTGTGTGTGTGTGTGTGTGTGTGTGTGTGTGTGTGTGTGATATGATATGCTATAAAAAAAATCTAACTGTTTCAGAAAACACCTATTATATTTTAACAGCATGGTGTATTAAATAAAGAACTGGTCTCAGGAAGACTTTGGTTTAAGTCCCATTTCTGACACTAGTGGAGTGGCTCTAGAAAAGTGTTTGAAGTGTTCCTAGGCAACTTGCTAAACTTATGAATTATAAAGAAAGTCCTGATCTGCTTTGGAAAAGAAAATTTCTCATGAGGCATTCCCTATATCTATGAAAAATAGATAATCTAATAAGGTTTTTTTTTAAAAAAAACTAATTATAATGTATTCTCTCTTTACTTAACCCAATTAATATGCAAAAGAGACTTGTTATTGTAGAAAAAACAATTAAACGAAGAGACTGAAATCAGAAAATGAGCTCTCTTGAAGACAGACTCTTCCATGGACTTGTTATGTAACCCTTAAAAATATTACAATCTCTCTGAACATCAGTTTCTTCATATATGAAATGAAAGAATTGATAAGATGATTTCCTACGTTCCTTCCAGTTCTCATGTGCTGTAATTCTCATTATGGACATATTTCAAATTTCTTTCAATATATTAAGTTGAACCTGAAATCAAATGAAAAATGAAACAAAAATTTTTAAGGATATGAGATCCAGCAATGAACTATGTGTCCTGTCATTCATACAAAGTTGGGCTACCATCTCTGCCCTGAGGATTTCATCATCTGTCATTCCTAAAAATAATTAAAAAATAAAAATTAGTACATTTAAATAGGGATAGATTTTTTTTAAAAAAGCCATTAACAACAAATTTTATTACTTTGTCCACTAAAATGTTCAGTATGCTTCAAGAGTTAAAGAAAAAAAGATGGGTGCCTCAGATTTAGAGTTTAGAACTGTTTTCAACTATTTTAAATAAAGTATTAAGGTGAATTAATTTTAAATATATATAATTTGCAAACCAAATCCACAATCTAAAATACTTTACATTAGACTTACTACTTACAACTTCTTTTTAAAAAGGTTTAACTGTCACAATTTTAAAAGTGGTTGTTCTATTCACATATGAATAATTACAGTTTTTACCTAAATGTAAACGAAGGCTCAACAGAATCACAAGAAAGGTGAGGGCTCCTTCTAACATAGATCTTTCATGTTCTGAGTCAAGTATTGTATTTTGATGTTGTGAAGCCATTGTCAACAAATCCACTACTTTAAATCTATGAGGGGAAAATATAACACTTAAAATTTAAAAGAGTAAAATATAACTGAAAATATCTCATAGTAGCTGCTAAAATGTTTCAATGTTGCTTACCTTTCAAAAACAGAAGAAATAAAATAATCTGGGTCAAGTCTAGATGCACAGACCTTTGAAAGAAAACAAAGAATATTTTATTTCTCAAGATTCAGATTTGCTTATGAGCAAAGTATCTGATTTATATGGTGATTTTACCTGTAGTAAGTATATGTCAGGATCAATCATGGAATTACAGAAATGAGACTGTACATAAGTCATAGCTTGCCCTTTGATCTGAAGGCCATTTCTAACCCACATGTTACTGTGAATTTCAGAGAGACTCGCCT
This sequence comes from Myrmecobius fasciatus, assembly GCA_023553655.1. NCBI lineage: Eukaryota > Metazoa > Chordata > Mammalia > Dasyuromorphia > Myrmecobiidae > Myrmecobius > Myrmecobius fasciatus. The sequence continues at coordinate 378,700 of JAJPUD010000920.1, forward strand.
ATTTAGAAGAAAAAAAATTAAATGATAGTATTATTTAGCAACTCAATTTACAAATATTTATTTTCTAAATACAGTTTGCACACCAACATGGATTGTCATCTAAAAATATTTTAGAATTAGAACTGATCAGTAGAACTAGTCAAAAGTTTTCTTAAACTAAAAATCTGCTAGTTAGAATTAGAACACTCATAATAAAATAAAACAATACAATACTGACAAAGCAACATATAAAGAATAACTTATTTGCAAGTTAATGCATGAGTACCTCTACATAATGATCCTTTTAAGATACTAATAGAAGATTCTTAGAGTCTTTTAAAATGAAAAACTACTAGTGATTAACTGTATCTCAAAACTCCCAATAACAACATAATATTTAAAGAAATATTAGATTTAAGCACAAAAAATTAATATTCTAATCATTCTTACATGTAAAGATGGAGGCATTAAATAAATAATTCAGGTATTTGATTAACCTCTAAACACTGGTCCCTAAGCCAAGCCAGTCACTGCAGAGATTTTATCACCAAGAGATAGAAGAATGAAATGAGAAAGAATAGGTTGGCAGATTAATTCATGTATTCATTTCTTCAGCAGCTATTTATCAAGCAATTTACTAGACAATATGTACAGCTAATAAAAAGCTATAAAGAAAAAGGCAACATGATACCCGCCTTCATGAAGAGTACAAGTAGTAAGGGGAAATAAGACATACAAATAACTACCTATTGTAAAAGTTATAATGTGAAGATACAATATGAGAAGCACAGATTGCTAAATAAATCAGTAAAAAAACATGACTAAGAATTCATGCCATGAATTCTGGAATGCACCTATAATATCCAATGTGTAATTATTATACCCCCTTTCATAAAACCCATACAATGACTTTATGTAAACAAATGGTTTTCTTTCCTGAAGTGAATGACATAATATTGTTTCCTGGAAATGTAACAAGTGAACATTATAAATTCCTTAAAGCAAAGGTTCTATTGTTCTTTAACTAAAAGATGATGTCTCTAGGCCATTTCCCATTTGGAGATAAGTATCCTATGGTATTCCCTGTTCATATTGGTTATTAATTGTTTTACTTTATACCCCTAAACTGCTGGGAAGATTTCTTTCCATTTTCAAAATTATAATAATACTCAAATTATGTCCAAATATGAAATGATTTGTTTGGTAGTATCCTAGTTTACACTGATAAAGGTTTCTGTATCCTAAGGAGAAATAAGAAAATGAAATTCAGCTCCTATATCTTTCATCTCATCAAATCAATCATGGCCCTAGAATCTCTAATTAGTAGAGTACTAAAACATTACTAATATAAATCAGAGATGAGTCATAGTTTGTGCACAAGAGAAACCTGTTAATACTAGCACTCTACCTGAAATACCATCAATCTATCTTTGGTGTTGTAACCTCTATGTGCAACTTGAAAGCTGACATTTCCTATAAGCTGATTAAGATGGTAGACATGTAGCCTCTTATCTTTCATCTCTAGGCAGTACCACAATTAATTTATCACACAATAATGCATTTACAATGCAATTGTTACTAAGCATAGCAAATAAATGGTCAGGATTATCTGATAAATTTTCCTTATTTCAACTATTTACTATATACTACAAATGTAATCTTAAATTATTTAATAAATGGAGTAAAACAATGTTTCTACCAATGTCTCATGTAACTCTCTAAGTATTTATACCTTGTCTCTTCAGAAAGTTTAGAATCTCTCCACTAGAGATGTCATCATGTATTTCTTCGTATCTCCCTCTCTCCTTCCCCAGAATATATAGGCAATGTATTTAATATCTTTCAAAGATCCTAAACAAATATTTTATTTACTGACAAAACTTTCGGTTCATGAAAAACTAACTTGTTTTACTTATTTGTAAATAAAAAAATCACACCAATACACATAGAATCCTAGTATTTTAAAGCTGAAAAAAATTTCAGAAACATAAATTACAGATAAAAGAGCTGAGGTCCAGTGAAGTAAAGGACTTCTGAATCAAAAAGAGTTGGTAACCATAGAACACATATCTTCATTCATTGCATAACACTAGTTGTGCTTTTGTTATATAAAAAACAGATAGGAAAAAGGTTCATTTCTAAAAAAACTATGATGAAAAGTTCTACTTGACAAAATTCAAGTGACATGTCAAAAGTAAGAGAGTCAAACACAAATATTTCAACAATAATTATGAAAAAAACACCAAAGAGTTAGAGCAAATGATGTCTAAAGTCTTTTATGGCTCTATTACATGATTCTAAGTCAAATAAGATTTAAATGTATTTGATACAACCAATAATCCTTACCTAAAACTTTCAAGATGCAAGAAAACTTACCTGAATTTGGAGTGGGTGAATCATTAGTTTCATCAACATTTCCTGATCTGGTAAAATAGAGTCTAGATCTAGCTCTTGACATTTCACAGCCTATAAATGAAATTTAGAGAACTTGGGTTTGTTTGTTTTTTTAAATCTTTATTTTCTTGCCTTTTAGAAAAGGAAATGACCATACATAGAAAGACAAATCTTACCTTACTCAAAAACATAGCATAATAACGATGTAGTGGCAAATGAAAAGTAACCTGATTGGGAGCTGGCTGAAATATAAACAAAGAAAATAAAATTCCATAGGTAAAAATAATACTTTATATAAATCTATAAAGATAAGATATGCTAAAATAAAACTTGTACTTTGTTTTATTCTTGCAACTAATGCTTCAAGTTTTACTAAAATATTAATGAAAAAATAACACAATTGAAAATATTTTTATGTGAAAAAACAGATCTTATATTTATTTGTCTTAAAGCCAAAAAAGAAAAAATTAAGTGCAAAAAGAAAAAAATAGAAATAAAACTAAAAATGTTGGGGAAAATATTGCTATACAGTTAAAATCTGTAAAATCATCAGAGTCACAAATAACTATGATGAATAATATGAAAATAATATGAAAAAAGCATCTATAGTAAGAAGCTATAATAACAACAGATGTGAAATAATTGCTATTGGGAGGTGTTTTTTCAAACAAATAGGGTAAGAAATTTTTAGAGTCAGGGATTCTCCCTTTATTTACAGTTATTATTTGTGATATAATTCACTAATTAAAAGATCCTCTCAGAAGAGAGCCATTACCACCCAAGAATTTGTCCTGGCCATTTACCCTGGAATGTGGTGGCTGAAGAATTTCTACTGCCTAAATTATGTCATGCACTTGCACAGACAAATGTATAAAGCTTGTCCATCGAAATTTGTTATCTAAGACAAACAGTAAAAATGGGCATTGTACTGGGCTGAAGAAGGGGGAAAAAAAGAAAGAGAAGAAAAAAGAGGAAGATAAGCATGATAAGGAGAAGAAGAGGAAAAGGAAGAAAGTAGACTGGCTGGCCATAGGAAACAAAAAAATCATCTTGAATAAACAGAACCAAGCTTTACCAGGAAACAAAGACTCAATGTTTTTAATGTCAATACCAATGCTGTTGTATAAATGCAAGACATGGAATACAATGATCTCAGAAAACTTAAAAATGAATTATCACAAAGAAAAAAATGAAGAGGCACATGATAGTTTGAAGGAGACTATAATATGTAGAAAGAACATCAAATAAGTATACGATTTAAAGATGTCCTCAGGGAAATATATTTAGGAAAAGAAATTCATTAGGTGAAGGGAAGGGATGATAGTCCCTTTTAGTTCTATCTTTTAGACTCCCAATTCATTTTGTCCTCCTAGGTGTTAGCCTAGCATTACATCTTACCTCCAAACTATATCTTAATCAATATTAAAATCAATGATGGATGTTTAATCCAACATACCCTTAATCTACCATCCTGTCGCATGAAAACTGTTGGCCTAACTTGACAGAAAATCATTATCAAAGACTTCATACCAGTATCCATATGTCTTAAAATTTCTGAAAAATCAACCAACAGGTGGACTTCTACAATTTATATGATGATGGAAAGAGAGTATGATGTAGCTAAAAAGAGAACTGGAATTTTTAAAAGCAAGGCTCTACAATTATCTCCATCAAGAATTTAATTTATTGGGGCAGCTAGGTGTTACAGTGGATAGAGCACCAGCCCTGAAGTCAGGAAGACCTGAGTTCAAATCTGGCAGCAGACACTTAACACTTCCTAGCTGTGTGACCCTGGGCAAGTCACTTAACCCCAATGGCCTCAGCAAAAAAAAAAAATAATAATAATAATAATAATTTAATTTATTAAATCAGAATCCTTCATTTAATTTCTCTGTATTTCAATCTCCTACCATCAGCAAAATGAGGGTAAATAATATCTTGCCTCCATTATAAGGCTACTGTGAGGAATAAGTGGTATAATACATGTTAAAATACTCTCCAACAAAAGTGCAAAGAATCATACAAGAAAATTACATTTAGCTCTGTCAGCTACACTTATCATCTCACATTTTTCATTAACTCTATCTAAACCACATAAATATTCTTACATTTAGCATCTTTCTGAAAGCATGTCTTTATGAAGCTAAATGAAAGTACTATCTGCTCCCACAAAGTTAGCTGTTCTCTATACTTATGCCACTCAATTAGAGTTTAACATACTCAATTAATATATTGCCTTCTATATTACTATTTTAATTAAGAGCATGTAAATAAAATCTGAAAGATATTTTCGATCTTTTTTTCATAATGGCACTTCTTAAAGACTAGTCTGTTAATCTAATTGTGTAAGTACTATATAATTATTGCATTTACTCCTACACAGTTCATTCCTACAGCATATCTTTTAATGATATGAAAAGATAATGATAATGATAATGAAAAGGAAATATCCATTTAATATATTTCGGTAACCCTTTCCATAAATGTGCAGTATCCCATCACTAAGTACCAAACCATTTTTATACTTGCTACTAGTTTATACTCTTGATCTATGTTAAGATTCACTAAATATCTGATGAAATAATGCTTCCTTCTCTATGAAACCAATAAAAATAATCACAAATGTTATATGTCATCTCTGTGCTAAGGAAGGAGGGGAGGGAGACCCTTGACTTTTCTTTCCAGTGTATACTATTTAAACAATAATTTCTCATATAAGCTAATTTTTTGTCTCTCATTTTACTTGAAAGGTATTATTCTCTGGTTATACTTTAGAGTCAAACATTTGCTAACAGCTATGACAAGTACATACCTCATCTACAAAGTTAATAGCATCAAACCAGTCTTGAAGTGCTTCTAGGCAATATCTAACAACATTTCGTGTATATTCTTGTGTTTCCTGTAAACAGATAAGCAAAAAATAAAAACAAAAACAAAAACAACAAAACCCAGCACCGTAAATTGTAAAGGCTTTTCAGAATCAAATATAACATTAAACAATAATCTAAGATAATAGTTGTTAGTGATTTGTTGTTCAGTCATCAACTTGTGTCCAACTTTTCATGAATCAATATGGGGTTTTCTTGGCAAATTTATCCTTGAATGGTTTGCAGTTTCCTTTTTTAGTGGATTAGGACAAACAGAGGTTAAATCACTTGCCCAGGCTCAGAAGCCATATTTGAATTCAGGTCTTTCTGACTTCAGGCCCAGAGTTCTACCTACTGAGCCAACTAGTTTGCCTCAGTTGGTGACTAGTGACCCCTTTATATTATTTATTTATTTCACTTGGGAAATGAAAAACTTTAAATCAATCCAAAGTATTTACTAAACATCACTAATGTGCCAGGCCCTGGGCATATGAAGACAAAAATTTCAGGGAGATTACATTCTAAAGATATCAATAAAAATGTAAGTATATAAAAGACATCAAGGACTTGTATTATTGGGAAAAGGAAGGGAGTATTAAAGGACTGGAAATAATGGAAAAGTGATAGACAGAATGCTGAACTAATAAAATACTAAAAAAGAAAAAAGAGAGAAACAAAAAGGAATCCCAGTATAGTTGGATAGTTCCTCTATGTTGAATTTATGAAAAGATGAATAATTTCTAAAATATACAGGGAAGTGAGTCAAATTTAAAATAAAAGTAGTTCCCCAGTTGATAAAAGGTCAAAGGATATGAGTTTTCAGAAGAAGAAGCCAAGGTTATCAATAGATATATAAAGATTAATCTAAATCAGGGCTTCTTAAGCTTTTTCCACTTGTGATTCCTTTTAGCTGGGGAAATTTTACATGACCCCCAGTATGCATATATAAAACAGGTATGCAAATCAAACATTTACTGATAATAAATCCTCAAGTTTGCAAACCCCACATTCAACTATGAGATCCTTTATGGGGTCACAAACCACAGTACAAGAAGCTGCAATCTAAATCACTAATAATTAGAGAAATGGAAATTAAAGCAACTCTTTAGGTACCACTTCAAACCCATCAGATTAGCTAAAATGAAAAAAAAGAAAATGAGAAATGCTAGAGAAGCTATGGGAAAACAGGTACTGCTGAAAATATAAACTGTTGATGGATCTATGAAGTAGTCCAACCACTTTGGACAGCAATTTGGAACTATGCCCAAAAAACTATTGAGCCCTCTGACCCAGAAATTCCACTACTAGTTCTATATCCCAAAGAGAGCAAAGAAAGATTAAAGAATCCATATGTACAAAAAAAATTTATAGCAACTCTTTTTTGTGGGAGTATAGAAATAGTAACTGTGAGAATGCCCATTAGAAAGGGAATGGCTAAATAAGTTATGGTGCATGAACGTGATGGAATACTACTGTTATTTTAAAAATGATGAAGAGGATGGTTTCAGTAAAATCAGGGAAGAATTGTATGAAATTAGATGAATTGAACAGAACCAGGAGAACAATTTATATAGTAACAGCAATATTATAAAGATAATCAACTTTAAAACACTTAGTAACTGTGAACAACAATATGAACAACCACAATTCTGTAAGATTCATGATGAAACATACTATCCATTTGGAAACAGATTACTGAAAGAATAAGAGTACACAGACTGAAGCACATTTCTTATGTTTTTTTCTTCTTGAATTTTTTATTTTGAGGGGAATGATGAGAAATGGCTAATGTGAATATTTGTTTTGCATATATTATTTGGATTTTTATTTTTCTTGCCTTCTCAATAGGTGAAGAAGAGAAGGAGAAAATTTGGAGCTCACGTCTAGGGGAAGGGGAGGGACTGAGGGGGGGAGCGGAAATTTGTAACGGAAAGCTTTACAAGGGTCAATGTTGAAAAATTACCCATACATATGTTTTGTAAATAAAAAGCTTTAACAAAAAAAAAGAAAGAAAGAAAATTTGGAGCTGAAAATAAAATAAAATTCAAATTAGAAAAAAAAATCCATTGATGCAGAAAATTGGAAATGGATAAAGAAATGTGATAAAGGAAAGGGATAAAAGAGTATAGAATCTGCATCTGTCATCTAACACTTGATTTATTTGCCAAATAAAGCATAAGGACAATCAAAAAAACAACATGTTTTTAAAAGATATGGACAATAATTACACAGGATGAAAAATAGAGAAAATATGATCCCTAAGAGTAAAAGGAACAGTCAAAATTATGTGATTATGGATCAACACAAGCCAATTTTGGCTGGTGACAAATACATATTACTTAATATTTCATTTTAGTTAAGGGGTAACTTAACACTAATATTTTTAAACAGTGTTTGCTTCAATTCTCAATAACAATCCAGCAAATGTGCTCCTTGTATCCCTAGGCAGAATTTTTAAGTCTTACTTCTATTTAGAGTAAAAATTCAAATTTTACAAACCAGTACTAATTAACTGATACAAATTACTCTGTGATGAAGATAATCACCCACATGATGTTTTGAAAAGATATAAGTAATGCTTACCCACAGAGTTAACAAATTGCTCTACTGTGACTATTCAAACACTTGAAGACAAGAATAATGCTTACCTTCTCTGCTCCCCAGTCATCTCTTATCTACTCTAAACATCCCTAGTTCTTTTATTAATCTTTATATATCTCCCTTCTTTTCCATTCACAGCCATCAACTATAATAGAGAACCTCTCCATTATAAGTTTGTCTACTTTTCCTGCTTTTGAACCTCTCTTTTTTTTTCTATATACTGCTACTAAATTATTATCCCCCAAATTCCATTCAATGATTCCTGCATACACAAGATAAAGTTCAAACTACTCATTCTGGAATTCAGGGAGATACATCTCTCTCCAAATTTCTTTGTCACTACTCTTTTACATACTCCTCTCCTAGAACACTTGCCAAAATTATCTACCAATCCAAATAGGCCATGTTCGCTTCTACTTTCTGAGAAAATGGAAATTGTAAATCAGATTTAAATCTTTATTTACAATTACAAATAATTTTACCTAAACAGTTAATATTTTTTCTAAATAATGTTAAGAGTAAAATCCGGAAACCATTGATTCCATCAGGTACTAATAATTAGCATTTAGCTCTAAAAATGAAAAATATAAATTTTCATCTTATTATTTCCTCTAAAGACAAAAGGTATTTATGAAGTGCTTACTATCTAAGCCCTGGGTATATAAAGGCCAAAAAGCTTTGAAAACATTTCCATTCAACCAAAATATATGTTATATCATTAAATATCTATTAGAAATCTAATAAAATTTATAAACTTCAAAAATACCTTCCCATATTATTAAATTTATTTTAAATAAAATTACTAGTTTCATATTGTCATTCAAAGCTACTATATACTATAAAAAATGTAATATGTTGTACTGAAATAGCTTTTTGTAATTTGGGATAAATCCTAAAAGAGTGTGGTAAATATTGTTGATGATGATGATGATAATAATAATAATGATGATAAAAACTTGTTTATATTTATTACCAGAGTCAAGCACTACATTATGTACTTTACAAATATCTTATTTGACCCTCCCAACAACCCTGGGAGGTACAATTATCATTCCCATTTTACAGTTCAGGAAATTAAGGCAAAGAAAGGATAAGTGACTTGGCCAAGTGTCTGCATTAGCAAGTGTCTGTGACCAAATTTGAACTCAGATTTTCTAGACTTCCAGCTATTGTGCCACCTGGCTGCCAACTTTACTTTCTAGATTTTGATTTGACCCAGTGTGACTGATAGTAATGATAAGCAGACCAGCAGAAAAAGTAATCTAGGGAAACAATAAATATTGGTGAAATCAAAATATTTTATCCAATAAGATATATATTTGTATAATTACATAGAAATGAAATATTAACATCTTACTTAATTTTAATGACTTGTTACTGAAAGCTATTCCAATACCTGCTTAATAATTAAATAAAATTTATGCTAACAATGCTGTTTGTGACTTTTAACTATGCTGGGCAAAACTCATCAAAGTTCGATCTCATAATAGTCACCACTGGACTGGAAATGAAAGCACTACTATTTGTATTTGTATGTTATGAAATGGTGAGCAGTAATCATAGCACTTCCCACTGACCCAGGTTCCAAAAATTTTGCCTCTTCAATTTTAATCAAGCATGTCAAAATAAAGCTAAATCCAAGTTGATATTTAATTATCAGGCACAAATTTCAAGGGGGACAAATAGTACTTAAAAAGCAAAAACATATGTAAAACAAAAAAAAAAAAAAATGTTCTCATCATACCCTAATTTTGCAGTGTGATAACAGTCCCCACATTGGCTGTGCACAAGCCTCAAGCTCAGCAGCAAATGCAGCATAGTAGGTCTGAGATTCAAATTCCACGTGTTCATTTAGTTCTCGTTTATTTAAGTTCATACCTTTTAAAAAATTAAGAAGGAAAAAGAGGACAAGTATAACCATTAAAAACTATAAAGAGGAAAAGTTAAGAAATCTAATATTCTGATATATTATTCCAAATTATCATTTATATTTTAAGTTAACCAATTAGGATTCATTTTACAAAATAAACATGCATGTGTCTGACAAACCTAAAAGTTTTCTACTCACAACTTTCTATTCATAGCATTTTATATAGCTATTCAAGTTTAAATGAGGGGGGGAAGAGAAATACCTAATAAATAGATATTAGATAAATATCTAATATGCTTTAATATCTAGAAATTTCTTTGTAAATCCTATGGAATATTTTGGTGTAAGCATATAAAATATTTTTAAATGAAACTACTTATCTCACTAAGTCTAGATCTCAAAGAATTAGTAATGGAAAGGCTCTGTGAGATCATCTCTTCCAGTGCCTCATTTTGCAAATGAAGAAACTGAGAGCCAGAAAGGTGAAAAGGAGAGCAGAACTTGAACAAAGATTTTGTTACTAAGTCTAGTACTCTTTCTACAGCACTGTGCAACCTCTGGCTTGACTTTTAAAAATTGTGTCCTAGCTTACTGATAAATTTGTTCAGGAATACTGATATTCATCAAAATGACAACAATAACAAAATAATAATAATAATAATAGACATAAACCGTGATTTTAAAATTCCAATTGTAATGAAAAATTTTTTTGATCCAGATGTGATTTCATTTGTGGAGAAATTCCCAGGGTGGAAATTCCCTCCATCATTAAAAAAATCTCATCTGCAACCAGCAGTCATATAATTAACTACCTGGGGCCGAAAAGGTTAAGTGATTTATTCACTGATCACACAGTTAGTATGTTTCAGAGGCAACACTTAAACCCAGGTCTTTCCAATTTTCAGATGTTGAAATTAAAACTATCTGTAGCCATATGAAAAGGTGCTCCAAATCACTATTGATCAAAGAAATGCACATTAAGACAACTCTGAGGTACCACTACACACCTGTCAGATTGGCTAAAATGACAGGAAAAGATAATGACGAATGTTGGAGGGGAAAGGCTGGAACACTGATGCATTGTTGGTGGAACTCTGAACGGATCCAGCCATTCTGGGGAGCAATTTGGAACCATGCTCAAAAAGTTATCAAACTGTGCATACCCTTTGACCCAGCAGCATTTCTATTGGGCTTATGTCCCAAAGAAATCATAAAGGAAGGAAAGGGCCCCACATGTACAAGAATGTTTGTGGCAGCCCTTTTTGTAGTGGCTAGAAACTAACTGAATGGATGCCCATCAATTGGAGAATGGCCAAACAAATTATGGCATATGAATGTTATGAAATATTATTGTTCTGTGAGAAACGACCAGCAAGATGATTTCAGAGAGGCCTGGAGAGACTTGCATGAATTGATGCTGAGTGAAATGAGCAGAACCAGGAGATCATTTATACACGGCAACAACAATACTATATGATGATCTATTCTGATGGACATGGCTCTCTTCAACAATGAAATGTTTCAAACCACTTCCAATTGTTGAGTGAAGAAAGCCATATACA